>OY856413.1:899050255-899650255 GCA_963693085.1 Alisma plantago-aquatica | reverse complement strand
ATAAACTAGATAATGCTGAGGAGGGTCCCACCCATGGAACAGAACCCAAACAGCAGATGGATCACCATGACGGTGATAAAGATCCCAAATCCCCACACAATGATAATGTTAACATGTCATATGGGAACCAATTTCTTGACTATTCCGCTATGGGATCCATCGGGGAGGCTGCTAAAAACACGGCTTTCGCTGAGTTCCACCAATGTATAATAGGAACCAGTGCCAGCTCCCCCACAACAGCTGTCCCACCCCCCTCAGCGCTCGACACGCCAGCAGCTTCACCACATGACGAGGAAGAATCAGAACGAGTGCGTTTAGATACTGATGAAGAGCTCGATTCTGCCTCAGACTCAGACGACGACATACAGGGCTATGCGGAAGCTCTTGAACTACCTCCCTCCCCCCTCCACGAGAGCTTCCCCCACCACCACCCCTACCGCACAAAATGCATGACCTAGATATGGCGGCCATCTCCACATTAGATGCTCAGGATATTTTTATACTGAACACTATCATGGACGATGCAAAAGCAGGGGACAATATTATCTACCACAATGCTAAAACAAAGCACAAGATGACACGTGAAGACTTCCGCAACATTCTACAACCTCGGTCGACGATGCCAATGTCTATCTTCCGTGTCCTTCTCACCCAACTGTATAGAAATGTACAGAAGTCATAAGCGGCGGCAGCCTGTTTTTAATGCCTCGTCTGCCCTATCTTTGGGCCTGCTATACAAGGACATCAAAGAAAAATCAATCGAACGTCTGCGTACTGGTTTAGCACGATGGGCACATTATCTTACCGTGCCCTTCCATGTTTCAAATCATTGGTTATTCATGGTTGTTGATACCGAGGCTCGGGACGCCACGGTTTATAACTTCTGCAGCACTGAGCTACCCGCTGGTACAATAAACTTTATGGGTGAAGCAGACGGTGAAGCAAGATGTATACCCTTTCGGCTGCTTAAGCTAATTTGGGTTGAACGTCCACCTCTCCACCACAACTGGAGCCAGCCTTGGTTCAAAATAATAAACCCACAAGTCCAAGCTGACGAGGAATCCGGGGATTGCGGTTTCTGCACCATACGTCACATCCAAGCGTTGAACCAAGAAATCCCATTCTCTGCTCTGGTTGCTGAAGATTTTCATTCTTTACGAGGATGTTATGCCATGGAGCTCATCCGTGATAGACGGTTCTTCAAGGACCCGACGATGGCACCATATGATGTCCCTCACTACCTCTTCTCCTCTATCCAGCGACCGTAGCGGCGACCCTTCCGACAAACTCTGAAGGAGCCAGAGAAATCAAAGGAACCGGCCTCAAAAACCGAGAAAAGAAAAGACGACATTGATCCTTTGTCTGCCATCAAACCATCTTTCCCAGACTTTGATCTCAGTGCTTGCAAAGGCCTCTCTGACTACGAACTACGTCTCATCATGTCAAGGCTTTCTGCCGAGAAAGATGAACTCGTGTTTATGTCTGGTGACATTCTCATAATGGCAGACACTCTTCGAGAAACTTTACAATTTAAAGGATCACTCTCTGTAAGCCTCATGGCCGCTTACCAATTTCTCCTAGGCCAAGATAACCCCACAACATATATGGCGTCTCCTTGTTTGAAGGATGACCTTTTAAAGCTAAAGCACTTCGGCGCAGATGAAACACTAATCTCCTATCTACAACACACAACGCCGAAGTTCATCATGCTACCCTTCCTCTATCATGAACACTGGCTGCTCGTGGCAACAAACCTACCAGAAGGAACAATTACAATTTATAATAGTTCCGACAACCAGTACAATCCAAAACAGAAGAATTATGTTGTGATGCCAAAAACGCCCACGGAAGTAGTAGCGAAAGAATGTGCTGAAAAATTAATCGATTTTCTAAGTCAGCACACAAAAGCTTACGACAAAGAACATTTTCACCGCCCTTCCTTCTGCAACAAGTGTCCCCAACAAATTCGACAATCAAACTACTGCGGCTTCCATGTCCTCTATTGGATCTACACCATCATCGTTCTTCAGAAACCATTAGAGCATATGAATGACATAGACTATCACGCCCTGCGAGGACAATTTGCAGCTAAACTCCTTCAAGCACCAGGGGCAAGCACAAGATTCACTTAGCCTGCGGCCCTTGTCCTCGTACTACTCCACCTATCACTTTGACACTCTGAGGACAGAGTGTGTGATAAGTTAGGGGGGGTACATTAGACAAGGGCGAGGTATCATCTCTATATCCTTCTTTCTCCATCTTCTCCTAATTTTTTTTTGTATAAATTTTCTCAGTTTCCGTTACACCTTTAGCTTCTTAAGAATGGTTCATCTTTAGAATAAAAGTCACCCTCAACTAACTTTAGAATCAGGTTAGTCCTCAAAAGTAAAATAGCACTTAGACATACAATGGTGACTTAATAATATCTCTCCACCTTGGGTTTTCATGCTTTTTTTTCACTTCTATATCTGACTCTCCACAAGGTCAATATCAAGGAAAAAATAAGCCGAGCTCTCAAGGACGAGAGGGGTATCAGGCAACTTCCGAATTAAGAAGTCTCGCAAGAGGACCACACAATAAGTGCATGTTGAAAAACTCTAAGAACAACTTTTCTCTCTTCAAATAAAAGAGGCTTGGCCGCCCAAAATAAATTCCAAAAGTAATCCCCAAAACCCAAACCTGTGAGTTTTTCGAATAAAAGCTAGATTGTTGAATAAAAACATGAGAGTTGTGCCATACATAAGGACTTATAAGAAGAGCCAATAAAGGTTTCACCCGGCCGGTACATTCAGCTGCCCTCATAAAGGCAGATGTGTCGTGCCCGGTAGTGGGACCCTAAGGTTTCTAAATATAAGAGAAGGCTAATAAAGAGCTTACCCGACCGGTACATTCAGCTTCCCTCATGAAGGCAGATGTGTCGTGCCCGGTAGTGGGTCTCTAAAAAGCATAGACAAGCCCTCTCCCACAAAAAGGGAGAGTTACACTTTAAGCCTTTAGCCAACCCTCATACCCACTCTAGTTACCGATAGGTTCTCAGAGAGATATAAAGCTGATTAGAGTCAACAACATGCACAAAATAAAAAGTGGTCCCAATGCAAGCTACGAGATATGGAAGGAACTTGAGACCCATGCATCTCTCAAAAACCTGAAAGAGTCAAGGCAAGCAATAAGATCTGATATGATTTGAGGAGAACTCAGGTTGAGAATTGAAACAAGAGTATGGAAACCCTAACTAAATAAAATCGCCTCGCCACTACATGCCTTAGCTCTATCTAACTTGAGGACAAGCTAGACTCTAAGTTAGGGGGTGATAACCTCTCACTTTGTGATGCTATTTTATTTGTTTTCCCTTGTTTTCCATACTCTTTCTTAAATAAATTAGAAAGAATCATTAAATCTTTACCTTATTGCTGACACATCAATAGATTAACTCTTCTCTTCTTTATCCTTGCAGAATAACACAAAAAAATTACAAAAACCCCAAACGGTCCCAAGACCATTTAAGGCCAAACGGTCCCAAGACCGTTTAAGGCTAAACGGTCTCAAGACCGCATGAACTCTAAATGGTCCCGAGACCGCATAAGCTCAAACGAGTCCAGCACCCAAATGAGTTCGGCGCCCAAACGGGTCCAGCGCCCAAACGAGTTCCGCGCCCAAACGTGTTCAGCAACCAAACGGGTCCAGCGCCCAAACGGGTCCGGCGCCCAAACGAGTTCGGCGCCCAAACGAGTCCAGTGCTCAAACGGGTCCAGCGCTCAAACGAGTTCGGCGCCCAAACGGGTCCAGCGCTCAAACGAGTTCGGCGCCCAAACGGGTCCAGCGCCCAAATGAGTTCAGTGCCCAAACATGTTCATCAACCAAACGGATCCATCGCCCAAACGGGTCCAGCGCTCAAACGAGTTCAGCGCCCAAACAGGTCAAGCGCCCAAACGGGTCCAGTGCCCAAACGAGTTCGACGCCCAAACGGGTCCAGTGCTCAAACGGGTTCGGCGCCCAAACGAGTTCAGCGCCCAAACGGGTTCAGGAACCAAACGGGTTCAGCGGCCAAACGTGTTCAGCGCCCAAATGGGTTCTAGACTGTTTGGGCTCCACTTAAGCCTATAAATAAGATCCAAATGGGTCCTCAAGAGAAAAAAAAAACTCAGATGCCCAAAGGCTGCCTCTCTAGTTCCAGAGCACTCCCATCTTTCATCCATCGCCCCAAGGCTGCCAGTTTGAGATCCATGTTCCATCTTCAAGCTACCTTCTCTCTCAACAACAAAGAAGGTGGGAAGAGAAGATCCATCATCAAAGCATCCACGAAGTGCGAAGATCGTTGCTCTCTTCACCAAGAGTTCATCCTTCCCTCCTCCGTGGAGATGATGTTCTTTCTCTCTCTTCTCGCCTCCTTCTTTGTCCTTGATATGAGCGAGTAGTCTCATTCACTAGGGTGCGGGGAGTAGCCCCGCTACCCATGTTTTCATTTCATGCAATGTAATTCAACTGTTTCCAATAGAGATACTCTCCTTTTCAGTTCAACATCAATCGTTAAATGAATGCTTGTTGCTTGATCATCAACTTGTATAACTTATTGTCTTTCGGTATGAATTGTCTACGTTTGTACCCTTAGATCTGAATATTGATTGAAAGTTGGTTCTGGATGTATGTAGTCACCATACGTCTATTTCGGTATCTAGGAGTGCTTTCATGAGTGGAGTAAACTCACTCCCATCGTTGCACTTTCATACTATGAAATGGAATCAGTTGATGTATGAAAGTGCAACCTTGGCAAGGTCGAGGAACACACTTCATGAAGAAGTAATGCAAAGCAAGTGACCATTCATTATAGGATGGCTGGCGTTGCAATACTCCACACTTCTCGTAGTTAGTTATCCGAAAAGAAACTAAGTCTACAAGATACTAACTGATTAGAATCTCTTTGCAGGTTGTTTTATTATGTTGCATGTTTTGATCCATGTGTAGTGGCGTGAAACCCGATAACATCCTAGTGGTTTTTAATCATTGTTTACAACCCTAATTTCTACTTTCTTGCTTTTACTTTCCTCACACTTAGTTTAAACAACCAAATCAAACTTTCGATCTAAATATCAACCGTTAAGTAATTAGGTACGACTAAAACGTTTTCCATCTTGATTAATTCTAATCAAGACCATTGTCCCAAGGATTCGACCCTCAAACTATACTACGATAAGACTTCCGCGTGTCCTAGCACACGTGGGTGGAGATCTTACCATAGTACAAGCAAGGCTAAACCTAGAGATTCATCATCTCTAGGATTTTTAGTGGCGTTGCAAAACTCCATCAGACAATAACTAGTAACTCCCAATGCATACCACTAGAGGTAAAAAAGTTAAAAATTAATAACTCAAAATCCACAATAAAAATGTAATTTTTTAAGTCCAAATTATAATAAGCAAAGTAAATTTACTCTACATTGAATGGAGCTATTATCACCGTCTTCTTATTTTGAGCAAAATTTGTAAAAGCCTAACAACAGTATTGTTGAACTGATAGAGGGTCTTTAGCTACTTGACTAATCGAAGATGGAATAAAAATCCTACATGTTCGAATGCAAAATCTGCACATATCTTGTCTAAGTAGCTGCAAAATATGTATTAATTACGCATGCATTAATAAATAAGAAACCAGATCACCAGATCCTACACAAGGTATATGGATGTATAAAGAAGATCTCACCTTATCCATAGCTCTATCACAGATGTATTTAGCCAATCATATCGAAACAACTCCAAAATATCTTGTTTAAATAGTTTGCTTTCGTATGATAGACCTGCAACATCTGAATCTATAGAAACAAGTATAATGTAATTTATATCATGTTCGCCTAACCATATTGCCATACCCCTACAGTTAGGACCTAATGGGATAGGTACGTCCTGTGGAACCCAACTGGGTAATGTAGGAGGTGGAGGTGGAGGCCTAGATGCTCTGGGTGTCTTCTTTTTAACCTATATATATATATATATATAATTTCAGATCAATTGACATCATATACACACACTAACAATTTAACGTAATGTAAATTTACCATACAGTTTCAGTAAATAGGACATCCGCTTTTGGCCACAATATCACTCCGCCTTCTGCCTCACCAAGCATTTCACAATCTGGGTGGGCATATGGCAATGGAAGATCCATCCACTTGGAGAATATATGTACCGGGCTCACATGAATCCAACCAGGTGGTAATGGAGACCCGTGAAACATTTCCCCTGGTAGGGATGGGTAAGCCGACACCTTTGCAACAACATATTCTTTACTTTTTAGACGGCATGGCTTCAACCCCTACAAATGTTTGTGTAAAAAATGTTATATACATATATACATATCATCTTTTTTTGAAATGACTACAATTTCATATATACATATCATCTTGAATTAAAAAACTAGTTACTATGTCATAAAAATACTTACAACGGATGTGCTAGGTGGTGGGTCTACAGGATTACTCCCAACCTCTACAGTAGGAGTAGAGCGAGATGCTATAATAAGTACTGTCTGCTGAGTGGCAGTCTGAGATGCCTGGCACTTTTTCAGTGCTTCTTCGAGTTTCCTATCAACTAGCTTATCTACCTATACATGGATAAAAGAAACGTTAGCTTCTAATTATTGAATTCTCTTTTTACAGTAACATTGTAAATAAAGAATATGTTACCTCTTCTTGTGAAAGTCCCACATTTGGGACATGTTTGCGTTGGGATGACCCAAAAAAAGATTTGATGCCCACACCAACACCTACAGCCCTAACACGTCCATGATGCTCTGGGTTACTCAAAGCAACTGTCAATTCATCCCTTGTGCCTTCAGGGATGAACTTGCCTTGTTTCCTCATCTCGTGCAGCTCCCACTAATCGCCAAAACAAAAATTTGTAATTAAGTAAACACCACAAATAATCAATATTCGAACGATTGATGTAAGAGTTGTATTTTACCATTTTTGCAGCCGCCTCATCAGTTGCGGGCTTCCTTATTTCTCCCTTCTTATTTTGCCTCCCATCTATCCAGACATCATGGCGAGGCAGTGGTGTGCTACCTATAGTTTAGGACTCATGAGTAGCAGAAGACTAAGCAGTAGCCTCAGACTGTAGTCTTTGGCGAATGCCTGCATACCCCTTTGGACCCATTGTGTGGTCATGTACATTCAGTGCACACCTTGATTTTTGTGCCTCACTGAGGGCCTATAGTTAGTATGCACATTAATGATTTGGTTAGTAACAGTAAATGTTAATCTTGAATAGGTGAATACAACATATATTAATGAGATTGGGACTGACACCTAATACCTTGAATTCATCAGTTTGTCTTGAAGCAACAAACACGTCCCATTCTTCTTTGTCCAGGAAGTTCCACTGTTCAGTGGTTGTCTCTTCTTCCTCTTGTCAGCTTCTTTTACGTATTCTCGGGTGAGATTTGTCCTATAGTTCCTTAGGACTCTCCCACAGTGTTGCATCACACATTTACGATGCATCTTTTCATCCAATTCAAATATACTCTGCAAAATAGAATTGCTATTAACTAGTATCCAAAAAATTAGTAATCTACAAAATAGAATTGCAAATTAATAATAACTCATGCATAAATCCTTCCATATTACGTCTTTCTTCTCCTTAGAAACTTTACGCCAAGAATCTATCTTACAACCGCAATGGCTACGAGTAACATACCCAAGATATGAAACAAACGAATTGCGATTCACACCAGATACATTTCCTGCATTATCAAAATCCACAACAAGTTTGGGTCCATTGCCCTTTTGCGCTATTAACTTCTTCATCATAGTGATGCCCCTTCTCTTGTCAACTTTTTGGTGTTGTTGATCAAGTGCCTCAAGTGCTTCAGATGGTACATGTGCATCATCAACTTAAAGTTTGACAAAATAAACACATTTACAAGATATAACCATAAATGGACATATAGATATAAGTATATGATATATTTTAAAACTTACATTGTGAGGCGGAGCATTGATGTCCTCACCCTCACGGTAATCATCAGCACAATCATCAGGAGAATGCTCAGCCATCTGAAAATTCACATTCACATTGTAAAGTTCACATTGTAAAGTAATTCAAATTGTAAAGCTCACATTGTAAAGTTCACATGCATTCACATTGTAAAGTAATTCACATTGTAATGTTCACATTATAAAGTAATTCACATTGTAAAATTCACATTGTAAAGTTCACATTCACATTCAGAAAAATAAAACATATAAAAAATATAAACATGCCTCTAATATTGCGATTTTTTATCAATTAACAATCCTTCATTGTGATCTCCGTGCACATACAAGTCATCATTAGCTTCAATATTTGCTGGTGTTGGCAACCCAACTGGGAATGGACTGGAGTCATCATACTTATCATAGTACTGTTCTTCATCTATAGGATCTTCAATGAACTATCTTTTATCATGAAGAACAACCAACCATTTATCATTTGCAGGATCATCGATATAAAATACTTGTTTCGCCTATGATGCCAATATGAATGGTTCACCCTTCTCGCCAATCTTTTCAAAGTTCACTAAAGTGATACCCAATTCATCCACTATAACTCCTTTGGTGTTATCAACCCAATTACATTTGAAGAACGAAATTCTGAAATCTATGTAGTCAAACTCCCATATGTCTTCAATGACACCATAATATGACATTTTAGCTTCACATGGACTCTTATCCTTTTCACTTGCAAAAAACATAGTCAATGCTTGAAGGGTGACCCCACTATTTTAGACGACACTCTTATCATCTTGGCGCTTTGTGTAATATGTGAATCCATTAATGTCATACCCTTCATAAGACATAACAGTCAATTTTGGTTTAAAGGCGAGGCATTTGATAGTTTCAGTAATATCATCTGGTGTTTGAGATAGTTGATGTAAGACTTTATCTTCAAACCACTTAATAAATGTCTTGTTATGCTCTCTAGCAAGCCACATTGTATTGGCTCGAGCATATTGTCTCTTGATGAAATTGGTATGCTCCTCCATATAAACGTTCACTTCGTCCATGTTGTGTAAAATATACAAGTGACCTTGTTCCAACTGCTCACGGCTGATTACTTTAACACGTGATCCCAAAATTCCTTTGCCAAATTGCTCGTCAATATTGTTGTCATTATCTGGAGTGTCATTACCACTGAGAAAGTGTAACATACTGAATTCTGGTCATTTTGCCTTTTTGGTCCTCTTTTCCATCTTTTCCTTTCATTTCTATCCTCTTTGGCCTTTTTATTTAATTTGTGGACAATATGATGGCCTAATGAACATTTGTTCACCTTTTCTCTCAATATTTGGGTTTATGCACAAAAACCTCAGTGGAAGTTTAGAAATGGGCTTAATATGTAAAATATATACTTAAGTAATGAATAAAATAAAATATTTCATCCAAGAACTTTCTAGTGCTTTTTAATATATGAAAAAGGAGAGAAATCTCGAAATACACATAAAAGAGATAATAAGGACAATAATTGGAGATAATATGGAATATATTGGATAAAAGAAGATAATGAGGAATATATTGTTCCAAAAATCTTAAATAGAAACCCAAGAAGATAATTTGGATAATAAATATATCAATTTCGTTTTCTTGACTTAAAAATTGCTTAATGGCCAAGTATCATCTAATTTGGATAATAAATAAATACATAATGCCTTTAATACAAGATAATGGGAAATAAGCCAAGTAAGAGAGATAAAATATTTAATGCCCTCAAATTAGAAAAATAACTCCATATTCGTAATCTAAACATAAAAATAAGCCTTTGGGAAAATTTGCATTTAATTTGGTCAATGTTTAATATTTTATTTTAATTTGTAGAGAGAAAATGACTTAAGGACCAAAAATATCAAATATATGTTAAAAAAATTAATTAATGCCAAAAACCTGTTCCTAACGTTTATTATTACTTGTAGACCAAGTTTTATATTTTTATAAAGTTTCTAGATACTTCTAATAAATTAAAAGAATAAATAAGTGGTAAAATGTAAATGAATTAAATAAAATAATAAAAGTATTCAAAAAAATAAAAAATGCCAAAGTCGTTTTATACAAGTTAAAATAGACCTTTGGATGAATTTTGAATGAATTTGGAATATATTTGTTGAGAAGATAAGTTTAGGAGAGAGAAAGTGTGCAAAACCTTCAAATCATATATTAAAATAACAAATAAATGAAGTTAATAATAAATTTATGTTCCATATATTTTGTTTTGCTTGAGAGTGAAGTTGCACATTAATTGATAATTATATAAGTCTCTAATATATTAAGAAAGAGAAAATATGAATTACTTTAAAGGAATTAAATAAAATACTTAGAATTCACAAAAGTGAAAACTAATGTTACAATTGGGATCTACATCTATTAAATAGTATAGGGTTCAAATTTTATATTTAACTGGATAATTCTTGCTTTCCCAATTGAATTGGTATTTAAAATCCTATTTACCATAGGCTTTAATAGTGGTATTTGATTAAACAAATTAATGTTTTCCTAAACCAAATGTAACGCAACGCTCCTCTCCCTCCAACGTGACCTCACGTTCCCCCCCTTCCAAAATGGGCAACACCCAAAGCAAGAGTCGTCACCCTTCCTCTCCATATCGTATTTATCTTCCCCCCCTTCATTCCTTTTCTCCTCAAACACATGAAGCCCTAGCCGCCCAGCCTACCCTCACCTTGCGTCCAACCATGGTGAGCAACGCCAGACAGAGTTGAGGATCATTGGGCAGTGTTGCCTCCTCCTCTTCTTCTTTCTCTCCCTAAACGACGCCTGAAACTCGACGCCCAGCAACCCCGACGCTGTGTCGGCGTCGTTAACACCTTCACATCTGACCCACGACGTCCAGCAGCCCCCGACGCTGCGTCGGTGTCACTAACATCTGCCAAACCGACGCCTCGAAGCTACGTTAGCATCACAACCACCTGCCATTCTGGCGCCCTGATGCTGCGACGCCGTGACGCTGCGACGCCCTGACGCCCTGATGCTGCGACGCCCCGACGACCTGACGCCCACAACACCACTTTTAGAGCAACCCCGATACCATCACACACTGACAACAGGGCATCGTAGCCACCAAGTGCAACGTCGTCGACCTTGATAGCGACGTCATCGTTCGCAACCACTAGATCTACAAGACCACGATGTTTGCAAACACCTCCATTCAACCTGAGTTTGGTGACTCTTTACATGTTGCTTCTTCCTGGGTCACATGATCATAGAGAACGTGATTATGTGTTTGGGTCAGCATCTTGTGGTAAATCAACTAGACATGCAACCCCCATGGAAACTCTAGACATGTAAGTCTTCATTTCATTTTCAATAGTTTTGTTTTAGAAAATCGATTATAAAGATGGGATAAGTATGGAGTAAGGATAATCTAGTTATTTAAAACCATAACATGAACTAGTCAATTATCTTACCTATCAACTTTGTTGTATACAAATGTAAATATTAGATTGCATGAAATCAAACCTGTAATTATACGTTAAAGTGGAGACTTGATATTAAATAGAAGATGTTGTATAAGACTCGGGTGGATTGATATCCAAAATGATTAATGAATCACCCTAATTGCTTATTGTATACTTACCAAACTCTAAGAATCATTAGTGGTTGTACCCTTGTGTTAATGTATCCTTTACATTAGAAATCATATATATATGTGCATTACATGATAATTAGAAATACATATGGATCTAGGGAACACTCTCATCTAAATTAATCCAAGGGAACTTGAAATCTATATAAGAATTCATCGAACGATATTGTCTTCTTAGGAATTAAATAGTAAAAAAAAGAGAGATAATAATGTGTAAAGGAATATACCTTTTGACATGTTAGTTGGATCAAAGCATGTCTATATTAGTGAACCTAATAAATATTCATATGGAATATACTTACCCCAATAAACATGGTAAGCATGATGTTAGGAATAATATGGACTCACATCATTAAACCTATATTGGAAGCATATATATTATTATCCACATATATATGAGTTACATAAATTTATGTGACTAAATATTGGTAACTAGAACTAAGATAGATATGTAAATCATCACATATTATCTCAACAAAGATTAAAATCATAAACCCTAACATTACATTACATGGTCGGGAATTGGGTAATAATAATATAAAAATATAATAGGAACGAATATGTTCACTTTGACTTGGCTAACATACATAATGTGTTTCAAGGATGAAAAGTTGACTTTGCAGACCAAAGTATACTATTCAAGTTAACTTTTATGTGTGAAAAGAGGTATGTGCATCTACCCCCTTCAGTTGGGAAAATTTTATACCAATACCCATATTCCCTAATGAGGCTTAATCTCAACTAATTCTTGATTCTTGAAACCTAAATTGTTTATTGCCTCAAAATTAGTTGTAGTATTATCTTGTTTGGGTTTTTATACCCCACTACCTTGTTATTTAAATCTTTTGATTAATCTTGCCATAACGCTTTTGCTAGCATGTAGTTATATGTTCTATTTAATTGTAAAGTAGAGGTACTTCTCGTACAACCACCCATAGAGGGCATGTATATAATCGCCCTAGGGGAATGTTTATAATTCTCCCCATAATATTATAGGTGACTGGGAATGTCTTATTCTCCCCTCACCTAAGGTTAGAGGTCTGGTAGGTCCCTCAACCCTACTTAGTTAGGTAGACATAATAATTTACATGCAACTCCTTTATTTACTTTTGTTATTGGCAAGTTTCCTAAATAAAAGCCTCATACTCTTGATGTCTCATCTTTTGATGATTCCCTAGCCTGATTTTCTTATTATATTTACCTTGTCACTTTTAGAATAGTTTAGTGACACATACTTTTATTTTCCTTCCCTTTTTGCTGGGTGCCTTCCCAACCACCCAGATGCGGAGCAAGGTGTTGGATATGGAATGAAGATCATAGCTTGGGCATGAACTTGGCTGATGGATGTGTTGCTTGGAGACAAAAATGGAGAAGTCTAGTTTCCCTCTACTTAGATCCTCATTTTGTATAAAGCATGTACACCCATATTGGGGAAATTTTTATTTACACTTTATTTGAAATTGAATATAGTCAAAATTTTATCTTCCGCTGCTATCCAAATTGAGTTTTGTTTACCATTGTTATTAGTAGAGAGGTGGATTGATTTCACCTCTTTACAGAAAGTCATTGCAAAAATCCATAACCTCTCTCGCCACATAACCCTCGATAATACTCCCTTCAGGCCGATAACAGTTTTGAACATCACTTTTAAAAATGCTCATGTATCGTTCAAAGGGATACATCCAATGCAAGAAAACTGGTCCCAACATTTTCACTTCCCTAGTCAAGTGGACAACAAGATGTACCATGATATCAAAGAACGACGGAGGAAAATACATCTCAAGCTGACATAGGGTAACAACCACTTCTCTTTGCAATTTATCGAGAGTATCAGGGTCAATAACTTTGTTGCACAGACTATTGAAAAAGAAACAAAGTCTGGTGATTGCAAACCTTACATGCTTCGACAATATAGATCTAATTGCCACAGGAAATATTTGTTGCATTAGAGTGTGACAATCATGAGATTTAAGACCTATCAAGTTTCATTGATACCAATCTACGGATGTTGGATGAGTAACCCTGTGACACCTTAACATTTACCAAACATTCACAAAAATCTTTCTTCTCCTTTCTAGACAATGTCTAACAAGAGGGAGGTAAGTATGTTCTCCGATTTTCCATTTCACGAAATTTTGTTAATTCTAACCTTATTCCCATTTCACGTAGGTCCAATATGGATTTTATCCCATCTTTAGTCTTACCTGGTATATTCAGAAAAGTACTAATGACACTATCACAAACATTTTTCTCAACATGCATGACATCGATACAATGCCTGACTGTCAAAAAACTCCAATAAGGAAGATCCCTAAATATTGACTTCTTCTTGAATAAAGATTTTTCACTCCGTGTGGCCATAGTACATTGTGATCTATTACCAAATTCATTGAAAAAGCCTTTTACTCTTTCATAAACAACCTCCCCTGGTATATGTTTAGGTGCACTCCGTTCCTCATTCAATCCATTGAATGCTTTGCGCTTCCTACGATATGGATGGAATTTTGGAAGAAACCTTCGATAACCGAGATATACAGTCTTACCGCCATGTTTTAGTCTTATTGAATCAGTGTTCTCTTCACATATAGGACACGCTTTAGCTCCTTTGACACTATATCCAGACAAATTCCCATATGCTGGAAAGTCATTAATAGTGCAAAACAACATAGCATGCAAACAAAATGTCTCTCTTCGTGAAGCATCATAGGTCATCACATCTTCACCCCAGAGTTTCTTTAAGTCATCAATCAGAGGTTCAAGATAAACATCGATGTCATTTCTAGGTTGTTTAGGGCTCGATATCAACAACGACAACATTACGTACTTATTTTTCATACACAACCAGGGAGGAAGATTGTATATAACAAGCATGACTGGCCAAGTGCTATGTTGGCTGCTCAATGTCTCGTACGGATTCATACCATCTATACAAAGCCCAAGTCTTAGATTCCTGACTTCTTCACCAAATTCAGGGTACAATAGATCAATCTTCTTCCACTGTGGGGAATTAGACGCATGTCGTAGGATCCCATCATTACTTTTCTTAACATCTGCATGCCAACTCAAATTCTTCGCATCTATCAGATTGGCAAACAAGCATTGAAACTGTGATATTATAGGTAGATACCACATCACCTTGGTAGGAGAACCAGTTTTGGACTCCCCTAAAGTCGTCAATTTATACCGTGACGCACCACATTTTGGACAGTTTTTCAAATCCACATAGTCCTTTTGAAATAATACACAATCATTCGGGCATGTGTGTATCTTCTTGGCATCCATTCCCATTGGGCACAACAATTTCTTTACTTGGTATGTTGAGATTGGCAACTCGTTTACTTTAGGAAGCATTTCTTTCAATAAAGACAACAATGACGTGAAGCTCTTGTCGCTCCATCTATTGTTAGCTTTCAACTTATACAATCTCAACACAGCATTATGCTTCGTAAACTTACAACCTGTGTATAACAGTATCTCAGCATCATGCACAATGTTTCTAAACATGGGAGGTGGATCGGTGTGCTCTACCCCACAACTATCCATCATCGCATCAACGATGTCTACTGGAACTGGTTCATTCACATCTACGTCATCGTAGGCAATTTCTTCTTCCACACAAGCACTGCTATTGACATCCACTTGTTTCGGGTTTGAAATCTCTCCATGCTAGTGCCATTCTGTATAGCCTTGTATAATCCCGTTGCACATGACATGACTTTTGATTTCATCACCAGTGCTGACTTTCAAGTTGTTACCGCAATGCCTACATGGACAGTAGAACCTATCTCCAGGTTGTTTCCTATGTTCCTCGGCAATTCTAATAAACTAGTTAAGACCATAAATAAACTATGGGGTGCAGCGATCGCGAATGGACATCCATGATATATCCATTCTATGATCAAAGAGAAATCAAATATACATTACAACAAGATTAGGGTCTAGGGTTAACAAATACATGTGATGTCATTCTTATATATAATAAATGTGTACCACCTATCCCATTCTTGAACACCTAATCTCACTAGTAAGTGTATAATGTGTATTGGGTTTTCAAGAAAATTTCGGCAGCATTTCCCCACTGTTCTCCAAGTACATATGTACTTAGAGAACAAACGGGGAAATGCTGCCAAAATTTTCTTGAAAACCCATTACACATTATACACTTACATCCTAAGCGAGATCAGGTGTTCAAGAACAATCCCAAACCGGGGACTATCCAAGATTTACTCCTAATGAGTAAATCTTGGACAGGTTTCTAGGCCAACAAATACATGTGTTGTCATTCTTATACCTGAAATCCTAGTTCTTCAAGTTAGGGTGATTATTGATGTCTTTAAAAGCATGATTGGCAATTTAGGGAAAAGTTCATCATTTACATTCCAATCATGTCACATTATGCATTACAGTTCATCATTAACATGTGATGTCATTCTTATATATAATAAATGTGTATCACCTATCCCATTCTTGAACACCTAATCTCACTAGTAAGTGTATAATGTGTATTGGGTTTTAAAGAAAATTTCGGCAGCATTTCCCCGTTGTTCTCTAAGTACATATGTACTTAGAGAACAAACGGGGAAATGTTGCCGAAATTTTCTCAAAAACCCAATACACATTATACACTTACATCCTAAGTGAGATTAGGTGTTCAAGAATAGTCCCAAACCGGGGACTATCTAAGATTTACTCCTATTGAGTAAATCTTGGACGGGTTTCTAGGCCAACAAATACATGTGCTATCATTCTTATACCTACAATCCCAATTCTTCAAGTTAGGGTGATTATTGATGTCTTTAAAAGCATGATTGGCAATTTAGGGAAAAGTTCATCATTTACATTCCAAGCATGTCACATGTGTGCATTAAAATTCATCATTAAGCAAGAAGGGTGATTAGGATTCTCAATATACTCAATAATGAAACAAGTTACCAATTTCATAGTTAAATTATTCATTAGTATGGAATGTCCAGTTTTATCGTGAAAGGCATGCATAATCGACTTGACATTGAGAAAACATCAAAAACTTGCTGGCGAGCCCAACTACCTGATAACTTACTTGATCTGCTTTATTGAAAGTTAATCTTAATCATGTGACTGATATGACTCAAATATATCTAATATGCATGCTGCTAAATATCATCCATAGGAGTCATAGCCAAGGTTTTTCTAACAAAGACATAATCATTGTTTTATTAATATACTGTTGCTTCAGTCGTGTACCAAACATGAAACATGCATAGAGTAACATCACATTAAAATATAAGAAGTATAACTAGAGCTTTCAAAAAAATCAAGCAATTCACTCATTTGAGCTAAATTTTCACCATTGTGATGTACCCATTATACATGTTCCTACTCCCAGTTCTTCAGTTACTTATTCTACATGTTTTGATAAGTTACATTACAGACAAATGTTACTTCCCCTAGTTGACCACAGTAAGAGGCAATGCCACCATGATGAATAGGATGAAGAACCAAAAGTCAGATGGATAATCAGATATCATTGTCAACAAACTGGTTTCCTAACTTACATCAACATCAATGAATAAGAGTTACTTATCAAGTTACCAATAAGTAAATAACTTAAAAAAAAATAAAAAAACACCCAACAACAACATAGGCGTGCCTTGGCACTGCCCAAGCAGCCGCGTAGGCGGGGGAAGGAAGGAGGAAGAAGGCAGTACCTTGATGGCAGAGGAAGAATACCTGGCTTGGAGAGCAGCGGCCTGAGCAAAGACCTACATGCAATCGGCGCCGGCAAGGACAACACCAAAGCAGCCACCGGTAGTGAGGAGAGCAGCGACACGACGGTGAGGAAAGCTGAGGAGAGGAGCGGCGCGGCGGTGAGGAGAGGAGCGGTGGCGCGGGGGAGCAACGACGGTGGCAGCGCGGGGGAGCAACGGCGGTGGGGGCAACAACGGCGGGGAGCACCGGCGGCAAGAATCGCCAGACCTAGCAGGAGGTTTGCAATGAAACAGAGAAATGGGGAAGAGTTCTCTGTTTCGCAGGGCTATTAACTGTACCATAGGTGTCAGTTATTCAAATAAACCAACACATAAAATTAAAGGTGTCGGTTCTCCACAAAAATTGACACCTATTCTCAATTATAGTCGTCGGTTGTAACTACAAAACAACCGACGTCTAAATACATATGCCGATTAAAAAAAATTGTTCTCGATTAATGACCATAGTCGTCGGTGTCTTCTGAAAACTGATGCTTAAAGGGTGTGAAAAATTCCCCGCGGACAGCGCGGGAAAACTCATAAGCGTCGGTCATTGTAGTTAAACCGACGAACAAAATGTGCCCAATTTCTGTCTCGTGAATAACCTTTAGTCGTCGGTTTATTATTTATCCACCGACGACATATGTTAAAATTTGGAGGTAATTTTTTTCGCTGGAAATTTTAGATTTGGCGGTTAATTTTAGGCGTCGGTGTTTTATTAAGTAACCGACACTGAATTAAAGCGGTACTCGTGTCTGGTCGCCCTTCATAGGTTGGATTTCAGTTTATATTATCAACCGACACTGTATATTTTAGGTGTCGGTGTATTTATACAACCGACACATTTAAAAGTGACATTATAAGCCATTTTTGTAGTAGTGGATGATGACCTACAATGTTTCAATGGAAACCTGATTGCACGCTCTAAGTTATAGTTAATATGTGTGGTTAGTATTAACATGGATTGGCATGTCTCTCAAGGACATCATTAGAAATTCTTAGTTATTATTATTAAATCTTTCCATGTTAAGCAATTAACTCTTAATTAAGTTATGAGATGCACAACCCAGGATTAGGGCTGATGTGCACGTTTTCCAAGAAAGTGCAAATAATTTATAGGTGCTAATGACGATTACTCATATGCCAAGTAATTAACTCTTATCAGTGTATTAAGAAGTTCAATTGCATGATTCCAGTGTATAAGTGTCAAGTGGACATGTATTCTGTTTAATTAAGTATTTCAGTCTACTTGTATGTATAGTATGATGATTACTCTAAATATTATAGTGTTTTGAATATACTTCTCTACTAAGTTTAGAATGATATACATGTTATATTATAAACTTCAAATAAATAGACGCGGTACCATAGAGATACCAGAGTCATGTATAAGTAAGGAAAAGATAAAATATAGTAAGACCTTTCCAAGAATATTAAAATAATAGACTTAGGGGCCCTGAACATCATAGATTCCCTATGAGAGGTCTGCTCCGTAGGGATGAAACGACCTAACCCTGGCAGTGTCCAATATATGGGGGTCAGAACGTACTAACAAGTGGTATGGGAGACGAAGCCCTAGTGGAAGCTCCTTAAAAATACATTATGTAGTGTCCAATTCAACTAGAGATCTTGGTGGCACTAGAGTACAGAAAAGCTAATAGGTGGCTTGACTCTTCACCTGTGTGCTCAGGTTAGAGGTGGAGTCTAGTTTTTATGGACCATAGGTGTGTTGAGGCTAGAGAGACATTCTCATGTTGCAGACTAGGGATGTTGTCAGGCTTAGCATCCTGGGTGTGTCAGCGAAGTGTTATACGGTGATATCATATTTCGTTACGATTCTTCATATGTAGAGTACACTGCATATGATCGGGGCATAAGATAAAATATGATAATATAAGTTTTAAAGAGTTTCTTATAAGTAAGAAAGGCTAAGAATGATTTGAGTGCAGTTTCACAACAGTTGTTCGTTAAATGTAATTTTGGCATTTTATGTTATTTAACTGTATTGTTTTAGTTCTACTCAGTTTTGTAATTCTTGTATTTTATTTCAATTTAATAAATATAAAATGAGTTATTTGCGATGGTTGGGTGAAATTCTATTCACTGAGCCAGTAGCTCACCAACCTACTAAATTTTTTTTCAGGTATACGTCAGCATGAGGAAGCTGAAGGATCTTATCACCCAAGCTCTTTGAAGGTAGTTCATAGTTAGAATAGAGGTCTCTTAGTCCTTTCCCCTCGATCCTTGGAGCATGTGGTATGATAGAGAGAGAATGTAATGTAATATGTAGTTTAGTTTTGAGTTATCTGTTGTGCTTTATATTCTGCATGAAAAATGTAATATGTTGTGTAAATCTGCTTTACCTATCTAGTAATGTAAATAGTAGTTTCTTCTGTAGTTTAGTAAGATTTCAGTTTATTCCAAGTTATAAGATTTTCCTTTAGGTTAATTTTAAGTGATTAAGAAAAGAAAAGGTTAAGGGTGGTTTACCAAGGTTGACTCTCCAGACTTTGAGGTCATTAGAGATGGCACAATGATTGGGGCATCACAACATTTTGTATCAAATCCTAGGTCGAGTATGTAGTTACTCTAAGTCAAGGTCAGGGGACGATAAGAGACCAATAGGATTAGGACTTAGGTTTTTTCCTTCTAACTACAATTTTCTAACAGGGAGTGTTCTTTTATACTATTGCAGATGGCAAGAAGAGGACATGGTCATGAGGACCAAGCTGAGAGCCACATTGGACCTAATCCTCAGGTGATGGGTCTAGGTGGTGGAGATGATGTGGATGAGGCATAAAGAATGTACATGATGTTTCTTGAGACCAGGGAAAAGTATAAGATGGAGAGGTGGGCTTCTATCTCGATCAGTAAGGATCTGATGAGATCCTATTAGTTGGTGAAAAAGCTTGGTGGAACTGAATTTTCTAGAACAACAGATCCAGCTGTGGCGGAGGTGTGGCTTCGACAACTGGAAAAGGTCTTTCATTTAATTGAGTTATCAGAAGATAAGCAAATCAATCATGCAATCTATTTACTCAAGGGAGATGTTGAACTGTGGTGGTGGGGAGTGGAAGATAAAAGGATAAATGGAGAGATGACCTGGAAGGACTTCGTGGATGAGTTTCACCTTAAGTATTTTCCTCCAACCTTCCTAAGTGATAAGATTAAATAGTTGGAGAATATCCGACAAGGAAATATGAAAATTGGTGAATATGAGGCACAATTCACAAGGTTGGCAAATTTTTGTCCGCAACTTGTACCTGATGATGTAGAAAAGTGTAGAATATTTCAACAAGGATTAAGATCAGAGATTAGACACACCGTGTCAGCCATTGGTCGAAGAGACAGAGAAAACTTTGGGGAATTTTTGGAAGCAGCGAGACGTGTAGAAGGAGTCATTTAATGTTGATAAGCAGTCTGAGAGTAAGAAAAGATTTGGAGACTTTAATAGAGGGGGACATTGAAGTGGTGGATACAAAGGAGGTGGTGGTTTCTTTTCAAAGATAGGACGAGGAGTTGGCTATTTTGGGAGACAAGTATCTTGTTTTTCACCAAGTGGAGGAAGGCCCAATTCTAGGAGATGGAATACACAGTCTACATGGACACCTCCAACAATGTCTTTTGGATCATCAACTTTAGTGATAGGTCTGCCAAGGAGAGAGATATCAATGTGTGATATTTGTGGAAAGCCGCACTCCGGTCAGTGTTGGGGTGCATATTTTTAGGGATGTCACATCTGCGGACAGGTAGGACACTTTAGAAGGCAATGTCCCCAGCTTCAGCATGTGGAAACATAGGGTTCCCAGTCACAATACCAGAATGTTCTGCGACAGGCTCCAATTGGAGGAGTGAGTTCTTCTGTAGCTTTAGGTTCCTGAGGAGGAGGAGCACCTAGTGGAAGGGAAGGACAACGAGGACATCGTCAGAGAGGAAGAGCTTCAGGACGCTTCTTCTCTCCGACACAACAAGAAGGTATTGTTTCTTCCCGAGTAGTTATAGAAGAAATGCTTCTCTTTAATAGCATTTCAGATATAGTTTTGATAGATCCGGGTGCTACTCACTCGTTTATACAGAGTTCTTTAGCTTGTGAGCTTAACCTGTTAACCGAGGAGTTACCATTTGAGTTGTTGTTGAAGGTTTCATTAGGTGAATCGACAGTGTTGATAGAGTTTTGTCGTGGATGTTTGTTGACTTTTGGTGGTTACACCATTGCGGTTAACCTTATACCCCTAGATATCAACTCTTTTCAAGTTATCTTAGGTATGGATTTCCTAGAGACATATCGAGTTCAGCTCGACTGTTGGAAGAAGGAAGCTATCTTTCAACAGGGTGGATTTTCTTGTGTCTTTTCTGGAGACAGGAAAGTTTTGCTTATGTGTATCATATCAGCCGCTATAGCTGATAATATGTTGCAGAAAGGTTGTGAGCCATTCTTGGCACATGTAGTAGATACTAGAGCAGAGAAGAACACAGTTAGCCTATGGGATGTGTCAGTGGTCTGTGAGTTCCCAAATGTTTTTCCAAATGAGTTACCAGGTGTACCTCCTGAAAGAGAGATAGACTTTGAGATCTACGTGTTTCTAGGTAGTCACCATGTAGTGTTGCCAGCCTACAGAATGGCACCTACAGAGTTGAAGGAACTCAAGATCCAGTTACATGAGTTACTGGATAAGGGTTTCATTCGATCTAGTTCTTCACCATGGGGAGATCCATTCTTGATTGTGAAAAAGAGAGATGGTACTATGAGGTTATGTATAGACTATAGATAGTTGAATAAGATCACTGTCAAGAATAAGTACCCGTTTCCAAGGATAGATGATTTGTTTGATCAATTGCATGGAGTGACAATCTTTTCTAAGATAGAATTGAGATATGGATATCATTAGTTGAGGATAAAGGCTTCAGATATTCCTAAGTCGGCTTTCAAAACAAGATACGGGCATTATGAGTTTTTGGTCATGTCGTTTGGATTGACTAATGCCCCAACAACTTTCATGGATATGATGAACTGAATTTTCAAGTTGTTCTTGGATCAGTTCATAGTAGTTTTCATAGATGACATTCTAATTTATTCTAGAGATGATGAGCAACCTCTCAGGACAACGTTACAGTTGTTGAGACAACACCAGTTATATGCTAAGTTCAGTAAGTGCAAGTTCTGGTTAGGTGAGGTGTCTTTTCTTAGACATATCATCTCAGGAGATGGAGTAAGTGTTGACCCTATGAAAGTCGAATCTCTTCTATAGTGGGAGAAACCTAAGACTCCTATTGAGATCAGAAGCTTCTTAGGATTGGAAGGCTACTACATGAGGTTCATCCAGAACTTTAGTGTTGTAGCGTCACCTCTGACACACTTAACGAGAAAGAATGCACCGTTTGTTTGGTCAGACAACTATGGGAAGTGTTTTCAGATCTTGAAGAAGAGGTTGACTACAACACCAGTGTTGATCCTGCCCGAGGTAGATAAAGGCTACAGTGTGTTTTGTGATGCTTCAAGGAGAGGTTTAGGCTGTGTGTTGATGCATGAGTGCAGAGTAGTATCTTATGCATCTAGACAACTTAAGAAGAATGAGGAGAATTACCTGACACATGATCTGGAGTTAGTCGTAGTAGTTCATGCTCTTAAGACATGGCACCACTATCTTTATGGTGAGGCGTTCCAGGTGTTTATGGATCATAAGAGCTTGAAATATATCTTCACCCAGAAGGATCTGAATCTTAGACAGCGGAGATGGCTAGAATTGATCAAGAATTATGAAGTGACAATAGATTATCATCTTGGAAATGCGAATGTGGTAGCAGATGCCCTGAGCAGGAAGTCAAGTTCAACAGCTGATGTATTCTCTATGGCATGTTTTAGGAGAGATCTGCTAGTAGAGATGCAGAAGTTGAACTTAGACTTAGGAGTGACAGAATAGAGTGGTTTCATTGCACATATGCAAGTCAATCCTACTTTTTATGATAAGATCAAGGAACTACAACAAAGTGATAGTGAGTTACAATAGATCATGCAGGACATGACAAGGGGAAAAAGACCAGAGTTTAAATTTTTAGATGATGGTTTATTGTATCAGCATGACAGGTTATGTGTACCTGGAGATAGTGATTTGAAAGAATATATTCTTGAGGAAGCACATGCATCGATGTACACTATGCATCCAGGAAACACTAAGATGTATAGGAATCTTAAGGAGTTGTACTCGTGGTCAGGTATGAAGAAGGATGTAGCTAAGTACGTGGCTAGGTGTAGTGTGTGCTAGCAGGTTAAGGCTGAGCATCAGAAACATGCATATACCTTGCAATCTCTCCCTATACCAGAGTGGAAGTGGGAACATATCACAATGGATTTTGTGGTAGGATTGCCCAGGACATCCAGAGGTTGTGACTCGATATGGGTAATTGTGGATAGACTGACTAAGTCTGCTCACTTTCTTCCTATAAAGTCAACCTTTTATGTCTTGAAGTTGGCTAAGATATACATTGATGATATAGTCAGGTTGCATGGTATCCCAGTTTCAATAATATTAGATAGAGATCCTAAGTTCACATCTAGGTTTTGGAATCAGATGCATCATGCTTTGGGCACAAAGTTGAGATTTAGTACCGCTTTTCACCCACAGATGGATGGTCAGTCAGAGAGGACAATTCAGACTCTTGATGACATGATGAGAGCCTGCATCCTACATTTCAAAGGATGTTGGGAAGAACACTTGAGCCTTATAGAGTTTGCATACAACAATAGTCACCATTCCAGTCTTGGTATGGCTCTATATGAAGCCATGTATGGCAGAAAGTGTAGATCACCTGTATGTTGGTATGGGGTGGGTGAAAAAGAGATTCTTGGACCAGAAATAGTGGATTTGACTATAGAAAAGATTTCAATGATCAGAGAACAGTTGAAAGCTGCACATGACAAGCTGAAGAGTTACGCTGAGAAGAGATGTAGACCTCTTGAGTTTGAGGTTGGTGATGAAGTGTATCTGAAAGTTTCACCTTGGAAAGGAGTGTTGAGGTTTGCCAAGAGAGGCAAACAGGCTCCTAGGTTTATGGGCCCATATCATGTCATTGAGAGGATTGGACCTATAGCCTACAGGTTATTTTTTCCATCCGAGTTAGATAATTTACATGATGTGTTTCATGTATCGATGTTGAAGACGTGTTACCCTGGTATAGAGAAGATAGTAGACCCAGAACCTGCACAGCTCAGAGAAGATGTGTCCTATGTTGAAGGACCAATACAAATAGTTAATCGAAGGATTAAGAAGCTCAAGAATCAAGAGATACCATTAGTGAAAGTTATATGGAGGAACTACAACATGGAGGAAGCCACATGGGAGCTTGATTCAGACATGTGTAACAAGTTTCCTTTTATCTTTTTGGAATTTTGGGATGAAATTCTTATAAGGGGGGAGATTGTTATGACCCACTCTGAGTTTAACTAGTAACTACAGTGATTAGTGCATCACCATGTTGATTAAGCTAAGATAAGTGTTCAAGATGTGATTAGTGCTTTGATTAATTTGAAACATGATAGTTAGTATGTTTTCATGCTTTGAAGTTGTAGTGGATCTTGCACTTGAAAGTTTGCAAAAGAAATCACTTGAATCGGACCTCTGAGGCAAAAGATATAACATTTTAACATTTCTTGAACCAATAATGCAATTTACCCATTGGTGGATTGATAACCCCTTTCCTTATCCCCTTCCTCCCGATCGGTGCAAAGCATCACTTGAAGTGCGCACACATAACAACAGGCTACCCGACCAGCCGAGGGAGAGGCGCGGGGCGATTTTTGAGCTCCATAGCTCCAAGCCAGTAGGTCCATTGCTTCCACCTTCTTCTTCCTCTCTTCCTCGCTGCAACCTACAGCCTGAACCTACTAGGGTGGTACCGAAAAGAAGAAGCACGACCAGCTGCATGGTGCATGGCCAGGGGGGCGTTTTGGCATGCGAAACACCACAAAAACGATGCCACCAAGTTCGGTCGTGAGTCCAGATCAGAAATCCGCAGCCTCCCAGTCGTGAGAAGCACCTAGTCGAGCTCCTTCTCCCCTCTCCTTCTTGTGTGTGAGATGAATCCTATTTCTTGAAGCAGGTCTAGATCCAGGGCAGTACATAGGTTGAAGACAACCCTGTGGATGCCTTGAAGCGAGTTTTGGACAAAATTCCAGTTGATTTCGGCCATCTCGATCCTCTGTGAGTAGAATCTCACCCACTAAGCAAGTATTAACTCTAAGAAATGGATGATTTCGGTTAGATATGTGCTTTTCACGGGTAATAGTGACCCATGTGCCGAGCAGTCTTGGCATCGCCCGACTTCTCGTTGCACATTTTTCTTCTTCACGTTTGCATGACCCTAGTTATTTAAACTGATATGTATGATTTGGATTATTGGAACTATATGATTGAATAAATCCTAAATTGCTCAGTATAGAGGTTGAAGACAGTAGCACATGACCCAAATTTTCAATAGCTTTACGTTTGGGTATAAACCTAGGCTGTACGATTCTAGTAATTAACTAATTGCATATTTTCAAAGAAAATGTCAATGACCTGTAATGTTTCAATCGAAACCTGATTGTACACTCCAAGTTATAGTTAATATGTGTGGTTAGTATTAACATGGATTGGCACATTTCTCAAGGACTAGAAATTCTCATTTATTATTATCAAATCTTGCAATGTTAAGCAATTGACTTTAATTAAGTTATTGGATGCACAACTCAAGATTAAATTCGACGTGCATATTTTCCAAGAAAGTGCAAATAATTTATAGGTGCTACTGACGATTACTCGTGTGCCAAGTAATTAACTCTTATCAGTGTATTAAGAAGTTCAATTGCATCATTCTAGTGTATAAGTGCCAAGTGGACATGTATTCTGTTTATTTAAGTATTTCAGTTTGCTTGTATGTATAGTATGATGATTACTCAGAATATTACAGTGTTTTGAATATACTTCTCTGCCAAGTTTAGAATGATATACATGTTGTATTATAAACTTCAATAAATAGATGTGGTACCATAAAGATACCAGAATCCAGTATAAGGAAAAGATACAATATAGTAAGAGCTTTCCAAGAATATTAAAATAATAGACTTAGGGGCCCTAAAAATATATTGCTGAAGGAAAAACACAGAACATTGGTTGAGGCTTTTTTTATGTAGTTGCTCTAGTTATATCCTGAGGTTATTTGCACATACGTTACTCATATCTTATGATAAGTTCTTATAAAGTTTGTCTTTTCAATCATGTTCCATAAAGAAATATCTATGATATACCTCCCAGATATCTTGGTAAGTTGTTAATAAAGTTAAGCATTGTTCAATATGATGCTTATATCAGTTACCTACTTTATTTCATGTTTTATAGTTCAGTGGTGAATTATGTTTCTTTCTGGGACTACGTGTCTCACCCTGCTGATTTTCAACCTCATTAGGTGATCGTGCTATACGTGGTGGTGGTCGTGAGGTTGCGGCCGAGCAGCAAGAAGAACAATAGGAGGCAAGAGATGGATTTTCTAATGTTATGGTCATTTTGTAGTAGAGTCCTAGATTCATCCCTATACACTCGAGTCATTGGAGGTGTTTTGACGACGTTCCACGATGTATAGATGATGTATCCTGTTGTTGGCCTGGTATGGCCTGTTCTGTATATAAACAAGTGGTGAACTCTTTGTGCCTATGTGATAGCTAGATCCTATGAACTATGGACACATATCAAGGTTTATGTATGTTTATATAACATGTTTCCTTACAAGATAAGGATCTGGATGTAATAGTGTCTTTATTAGTCTGCTTTCCGCAATCAATTTTAATTAACCCATGTTTTTGGTAAAATGTGGTTTATGGAAGTTCCACACATTTTCACGTTGCATTTCGTTGTTTGTGTGATAGCGGGATGTCACACTAACACTCACCCATCTTATTCTAACAATATGCATGTTGTTGAGATTCAAGAGAATTACCACAAAATCCCCCTACATGAAGAAGCAAATTAGAAGCAATGATTCCACGTAACTAGCTCCAGTATGGAGACGATTACACAAAGTATTTCTAGACCCTCATCAAATCTAGGTGTACGTGTAACAAATTATCTCGCATCCGTGGTGACCAACCAGATCAAGAATAAAGCTCTCATTGAACAACACATCATGGACTACAACCATAGGTTGATGACGACGAATCCCTCGTCCAACAAGAACCTCAAACATATCATCCTTTGTGGGATCCTTCCCTAGCATTTCCCCTACCACCCAGATTGCATCCCCAGAATGCTTGGCCCTGATGAGATCAGAGCCACTACCCTCCTCATGGCCCCCAACAAGGCCCCGAGGAATGATGGGGCATATAATAGTTTCATCCAAGCGCACTGGAGTCACGTCAGTTCCTTAGTGGTCAAAACTATCCAGTTAGCCTTTAACACATGGAAAGTGGATGCCAAGCTCACAGATTGACATATGATGTCAATACCAAAAGTTAGGTAACCTCAATGGTATGGTGACTTTTGCCCAATCTCTCTGCACAACTCATTCATCAAGTTGTTATTGAAAGCTATCATTGAGCACCTCAACCCTTTCTGAACATATGGATAGCTAAGACACAGTCAAGCTTCATCCCCAAAAGACACATAATTGGCACATCCTCCTTGTGAAGGAGGTTATACATTCAAGGAAAAACAAGACCCTAGGCAGGCCTTGGGTCTGTATTAAGCTTGAGCTTTCCAAAGCCTTTGATTGCATGCAGTGGTCATTCGTTTTGGACACTCTGAAGTGTGTAGGATTGCTTGACAATATCGTCTCTCTAATTATGACATCATCTCTATCGGGAACACCTCCATTTTGTGGGAAGGAGATCCTTTACCTCCCTTTAAAGCTACACAAGGAGTCAAAAAGGGTGATCCGATCAGCCCCTATATGTGTTTGTCATGTGCATGGAGTGCCTGATCCATCAAATCTCGAATGAAGTTTCGAGTAATGCATGGTGGCCCATCAAGCTATCCCGTGATGGTACACCCTTATCAAACATCTTCTTTGCTAATGATATCATGCTTATAGTGGAAGTCTTAGTTAGGTAGGATGAGGTTATCGACCATACACTCAAGTGCTTCACAATTTTATCCAGTCAATCAATCTCTATAGAAAAATCCGATTTCCACTTTTCTCCGAACACCATACAAGCAATGAAGAATGCATTCTATAACAGCTTGGGCATTCAAAAAACCAACGGTCTTAGATGTTGCCTTGGGGTTTTGATCCTCCATCATCTCTTAAACAAGCAAACTCATGAAGGTATTATTATAACCATGAAGGAACACATGACTAGCTGGTCTACTAGACAACTTTAACTTGCAGGTCGTATAACTCTGGTTAAATTGACCCTTTAGGCCATCCCTGCAAATGCTATGCAGAAAGTTAAGCTTTCACTCAGCTTATGCAGTTACATAAACAAGAAGGTCAAGAACTTTGTGAGGTTAGGAGGATGGGAACAAAAGAAATTGTCTCTGGTAACCTGGAAGAAGCTCACGACAAGTAAAGAACAAGTGCAATGGGGATTGAAGGATGCCCGGGACCAAAATCATGCACTTATGTTGAAGAATGTCCAGAGCATTATCAATAAGCCCTATATCCTCTAGGTTCGCGTAATGATAGAAAAGTACATGATCCTAGGCCACCCTTAAAAAAAGCTGAGCTCACCGATATGGACCTTCATTAAGAACATGAGCATGACCACTAGAGAGTGTTCCAAATTTGTTATCTCTAGACTATCAAGTAATGTTTGGATAGACAAATAGATTAGTGGGAAACAAATGAGTGACTTTGAGTCATCCTTCCAACTCCCACCTGAGCTAGCATATATGAATGTTCATTGCATGGTACTCGACTCAGGGGAATGGGAATGCAATTTCATCTATTCTCACCTCCCCAATGACACCCAAGATCAAATTATCTTCATTCCTCCACAGACCCGTCCCTGTAACATGATGCATGGGTGTGGCTATTTGAAGACCACAAAGATCTGACCTCCAAGTCTACCTATACATGGATCTGCAAACCCAAGGAATTCCCTATGTCGGGTGACTGGTCTAGGCTTTGGAAAATCAAAACTCCTGAAAGAATTTGGATTTTTTCCTGGCTATTACAGCACAAAGCCCTCCTCAACAATGTGGAGAAAATCCAACGACATATGGAAGTTGACATCACCTTCCCAGAGTGCAACAATGTGCTAGATTCTCTCCTACATAGCTTGAGGGACTATAGCAGCATCACTTCTGTCTGGCATGAACTAGTTTCATCTGAGCCCTTCTTCTCATTAAATGAGGATGACTGGATTTCTTTCATTCTCTCACCTGCTATCCAATCAGATGACACATTCTCCTTTTAGAATGATGTCATGTTTGCACTGGTACAATAAAAAATTCATGAACACACAATGATAGTACATAACATTGTTGTCAAATTCATCAAAGAACGGTCTACCATGATAAACAATCTGAAAAGTCAGGGGTTATACTACTATCGATGGCCACCTCATGTACTAACAATGGTTCCAATCATAGGTGACTTCTTCCTCTTTGTGGATGCGACATTTCAACGCTCCTCCAAGAAGGCTGGTCTTGGTATCCACTATGTTAATTCATAGGGATCTTGCATTATGGGAGTCGGTGTACCGCAGTTGGCCCCGTCCCCGCTCGACGTAGAAATTCAAGCAATAATTCAAGCTCTCCTCTCTAGCAAGTTCAATTCATGGTACAATGTGGTGATCATCGCTGTCTCCCAGTGAGCCATTTCAATGCTTATAAGAACCACATCACCCTCAGAGTCTCTCCATTCTCTTTGGAGAAGCTATAGGAATCTGGAGGCACAAACGTGCAAGGATGACCTTATCTACACCCCAAGGGACCTGAACCTAGTTTTAGATTCCATTACAAAACACTCTTTATCTTTCTTTTTGTATATTTATTATAGTAACTCTAAACCACCCTGGTTGGAGATGGACACCAATATATTTGTTGATACATTTTTCCTACACTAGAGTGCAAGATGAATATTTATTAATGTAAGGACCCTGACCTAGGTTATTAGGTAACCCTATTTGTTTTGGCTAATTAAGTTTCTTAGAACTTTAATATAATCATCTAAGGGGTTTTGTTATCATGTGACACACTTATGTTCCAAGTTTGGTCATGATTGAATGAGGTTTGAGCAATCTTCCTTTATTTTGGACCAAAGTGCAATTTACCCAAGATGAGGGGCTATATTGCAAAATGTCACATGTTGAACTTGCCTCATGTGTTTTAGCATCATTATAGAGATAATCATAGAAGGTGGTGGCTTGTGGAAAGCCTAAATTCTAAGTTTGAACTTGTTTGAATAATGCTCGTGACTTGTGCACCAATTTTGGTACAAATTGTAATTTACCCAAAATGTAGGGTTTATATGCGAATTACCACCTCTAGAGTGTACCTACTTCCTCTATGTATCATTTATATGAGATATAATGAATAAGAAACCATGTTTGAATCATTTATGAGTGGTAGTATTCTTGGTGATGAAATGACAAAGAAAAGAGTTGAATATGAAACCTTAACTTGAGTTGTATCAAGTTGAAAAGCTTTTATATGAGTGTCTATCAGCCAAGGAGTCAAAGGAAGAGTCCCATATCGTTTTGTAGACTCTTGTAAAAGCCCATGTCATGCAAATCACCTCAAGTAGGTGAGGTGTGTCGGGTTACAACTTCCTTAGTAAAGTTGTATCAGGTTGTGAATAAAGTGATGATTTAGTTGATATATTTTATTCAAAGGGATAAGTAATGGACAAAAGTTCATCCCTAGGTTATCATCAACTATTTTTCATGTCCATATAAATGTTGATTCTTGCATGTACACATGTCACCCATGCATGGACACATGGCACCTACTAGATCAAATTTATGACACCTCATTTTTACACTCCTTCATGAACAACCAGTATATATAGGGTCCCTTAGTGGAATTTTTCGGATCTTACCACCCTCCTTCCCTAAGGTATCATGCATAGGGTCCCTGTATCGTGTAGGAGTGAAGTGGTATAGTGCATAGAGCTTGGGGTATCGGCCAAGACAAGGTGGTATCGACCAAGACAAAGTGATATCAGCCAAACAAGGTGATATCGGCCAAGAATTGTGATATCGGCCATTAGGGTGAGATATCGGCCACAAGGAAAGTTGTATCGACCAAGAGGAAGTCCATATTGCCCAAGAGTAGTAGGGTGTCGAACAAGGCTCTTAGGAGCCCAAATCTTAACCCTAAGGTAAGCCATAGTCGTCTTCAAGCTTGAATTGAAGCATGGAATTAGGGTTATGATCTACCTTTCTACTCCTCTTCACCAATTGCTTATACATGGTGATTTCTTGTATTTAGAGGAGTTGAGAAGTTCATCCTCCACCTTGGGAACGTGGATCTTTGGATCTTGGAGCTTTGAAGTTGTTCTTAAGGTGGGTTATATAACTTGAAATCTATCATGTCATTATTCATCACTTAAATTGCTATACTTAATGAACTAGTTTTATTTCCAAAATTTCATGAAATAGTTGATTAAATTATGAGTTATAGTAGTTTCTTAGACATGTTTCCATGAACTATAATGGTTATAACGGAGGTTTAGAGCCTGAAGAAGATGGTGTCACTTTGTAAAAGTGATATCGGGTTCAAACATATACACAAGTAACTCTAACCCAATATGGGTATGACTTGCACAATATGCTTGAATAAGATGCTTGCACGATATGGTTGCAAAATATGCTTGCATGATATGATTTAATGATAGGAAGTCAAGTATAGACTCCATGCACGATATAAGGTTAAATGTATACTTGTAAATTGATATGAAACCCTAATTTGAGTAACCCGATATGAGTGAAGAATAGCAAGTGCTATTGCATGATATGATACTATAATATATATATATATATATATATATATATATATATATATATATATATATATATCATTGGTACTGGGTATCATGAAGCACACACATCTGGTGTACGATATGGGCATTTAAGTAAATCCTATTGCACGATATGAGGTATGGAACAAAATGTAACCCGATATGTTTGGAATACATCTACCCGATACACAACCCTAGATGACATGTAGCCCGGCACGGCCAACCCTAGTTGATGTCTAGCCCTACATGATAATGAGATGATACCTCTTAAACATCATGGGCGATACATATATGTACCATGTGCCTGTCACGACCAACCCTAACCCGACATGGGTGATGAAACCCAACATGGGATGGTGTAACCTGACATGGGTGATACAACCCAACATGGGATGGTGTAGCCTGACATGGCTTGGTACTTTTGACTCCTATCGACTTATGTAATGGGTGGAGAAGAGTTTAACTATTTGTTTAACCTATTACTCATCCTTAAGATATGATGGTACCCTCGAAGGAGGTAATGAGATGAATATATTGGGTTGAGCCTGATATGGAAAACCCTAACCCGTCACGACCAACCCTAGATGGTGAGCCACCTGATATGGTGATTGAATGCACATCTAGATTGACATGGTGATGGTTTAATACCACATATACGACATGGGTAACACATAAAAATACCTCAACCTGATATGGTGAGTGTTCATACACCCCCAACCTGATATGGTGGTGTCTATACACCTACAACCCAATATGGTGAACATATGCACACCTCCAACTCGAGACACCTTGTAAAGATAAGGGTAAAACACTCCTAGAAGTAAAGAGTGTATTACTAAGCAATGGTGTGTCTAATATCTTGATAGGTGAGACACCTAAGTGGAGAATGTCTTAATACAATATTAGTTCTTACCACCTAATGATAGATGGATAATTCAAGTGTGTGAAATATGGCTAACGTACCACAAAATAAATATGATGAGTTAGTGCATAAAGTATTAGGATGGAAAATACCCAAATACAAGGTAAATTGATGAACTTAAGTAAGTTAAAAGTAATGAGGGAATTGATACATCAAGACATGATAAATATCACATCTAGTACCTCAAATTTGATACACTTTGATGCACCTCAAATCCAATATACTTGGATGAGTAACACATGGAGGGTGTCATGTCAATTATTACATTAAGATGTAATGAGATTAATGCACTTTGATAAGTGTAGGCTAACATACCTTGAGAAAGGGTTAATCCCAGATAATAAAGTACGATGTAATCAATATCCTAGAGAGGATGAGAGAGAAACTCATACTTTGTGTTGATTATCATTTAATGATAAAAGATGAGAATAAATAACTATGATTGAATACTTATGATATACAAGTAGGCTCCTAGATGTGTGGAGTAATGAATTAGGGTTTGGATTAATAATATGAACATGAAACCCTATTCAGCTATAAAGCAAAACTCTAACCCTAATGATGGGAAGGTTGTAATTCTCTTATTGCATAAGCCATGTAAGGCTTGTTAAATACTTGTATAAAAAGTATAATTTTTAATGGCCTTGTGAGCCATGCAAATAAGTTGTCTCCTAGTGAGAGGTGACAAGATGATTAATGGCCTTATGAGCCATATGAAAAAGTTGTTACCTAGTGAGAGGTGACAAGATGTACAATGGCCTTGTGAGCCATATGAATAAGTTATTTCCTTGTGAAAGGTGATAAGATGTGTAATGACCTTATGAGACATGTGATAATTTGTTGCCTAGTAAGAGGGGATAAGATGTTTAATGGGCCTGGTGAGCCATGTGAGATGCTTGTATAACAAGTATCATGTATATCTTGGTCTGAGGACCTAGAGGTGATAGTTACCTGATGAACTAATGGTTTGAATACCCAGATCTAATAATCATGATGATGATAATGTTGATGGATGACAATTCCTAGTAATGAGATAAGGGATTGAGATCCTAAATGTTATATGTGTTCTAAATATTTGAAAAGTGCTTCATAGATATATTACACCTTTCTTTGTAGCATTTTTCATAATAATTCATGATTGAAAACTTGACTGGTGCTAAAATAATATGGTAATGTACTTAATTAATCAAGTGGAATCTTATCATGTAGTGCCTTGACCATAGATCCATCAATGTCAGAATTTGCTGAATGGTGAAACGGGTTGCTCTGTGGCATAACCTGGAGATCGCATATTTTTTAATATGTGGGGGTGATGGTCGAAAATATCTATATCCCCCAAATGAGGGATTGATGGTAGATAAACATGAAATCTCTCAATTCTTAATTATATGGTTGGGTTCGATGTAGATCACCAGCGTAAATCGCGTGTCCTAAAATTGGAGGCGGATTTTAAGTAGTTGGACTTTTACATTTATAACCCGAAACCTTCTAGGCCCCCACAACTTTGTTTACGGGGTCGAAGTAGATATACGGGGTCGAACACAGGGACAAGGGTGGTAGTGTTGAGAACACGGAATCGACACGCTACTATCCGGAAAGGGTAAAGGGATGATAAAATTCCACAAGGGGACAGCAGGATAAGATCGATAAAACAAAAGAAAACTATCTCCAACTTGAGCTACAAGGAAAATTAAGGTTTTAAGAATTTTATCAGTTTTTAGGGATTTTTATGCACCAAAAACAGAGAGATAAAACTAGCGCTAAAGCAAGGTACGAAAGAGAAAACTACAGTAAAACAAGTGGCAGCAGAAACTTCCTGTACCCCTCCTCTCAAAGCGAGTACCTCTAACCAAGCACCAGCACCCCTCTCGAGGTTGTTGGGCTTAAGTTAGAGTGGAAAGGTTACTAAAGCAACTTCGATTCTGGGCACTCTCGTACTCCAGAATCGGACCAAACACTAGAGCCACAACACCTCTCTCGAGGTTGTTGCAATGGGAAAACATGATTCAGTAGCTAATCAAAATGCGATCCAAACGTACAAGCTAGAGTCCAGATGTTAAACATAGCAATCATCCAACAAAGGTACCAAGTATAAGCAGCAAATAATTAAACTCTTCTAATTCCAGTAACATAGAAAGGTCTGATTACATTGCATAAGTAAAAGAAGTAAATGACTGAAGTAATAAAGATAAATGTCGCCTTCTTGATATAGAAGGACGACAGACTACAACTGACTCTCCAGCCCGATACCAGGTAGGAGCCTTGCCCGATACAACCATGTCGGGCGGCACCCTCTCGGGCGACACGCTCACGACGGGCGGATTGTATCGTGCGAGGTGCCCCAGCCCAATACGCTCATGTCGGGCGGTACCCTCTCGGGCGACACACCGCGATAAGTGATGTATATCCGGGTTCGGTATCGTGTCGGGATTAGAGTGTCGCTTGAAGAGTCGGTCACTTGTATCGGATATCATCGTTGGCCGATATCGGCCTGTAGTGGTTCCAGTGACGACCCTAAGTGAACCATTACCTCTCTCTCGGGATGGGGAAGTTCTCACCTAGAATCGCTCGGCACACCCTGAGGCACGATATGCTAGCTTCAAGCTCTTTAATCTCGTAGCTCTCGCAGGGTTCCAACCCGTCCCATCGGAGTCCTGTAGGTGCTATTTATAGGCAGCGGTTGGGGAAGTTATGGTGCTCAGGATGCCACATGTCCTTCATTAAATCTTGTTATCGTGGAGTCAGGGATGGTCGATATCAGTTTCGCCCGGCACAAGGATGTCGGCTGTTGGTCATCGTGACGAGTGGAACCTGCCGGTGGGTCTGTATCGCGCGACACACTTAAGTTGTCGTGGCGAGCTCGGCTCCCTGTCGGGTAATAGGCATATCGCCCGTTAGTCCTTTTCATGCGGCATCCTCATGTCGCGCGTCGGTGTGTCGCGCCACCCTATCGGGCAGTGGGCATATCGGCCGGCTGGTGGGAAGGCTGATGTAGGTGGAACACGTTTGTGGGTCGGGACGAGCCTTATTGCTGATAAATGGGTTAAAAAGGGGAGAAAACTATGCAAAAGATGATAAAATTGAGTCAAGAGCATAGCGAGGCCTGTTTATTCAAAGACATATATAAAAGAGAGGAAAATTGTTTAAAAAATGGCAGTTTTGATATCGAAATAAGGGCAAAAAAATCACAAATTTTGGTGTTATCAACTCCCCCAAACTTAGCATTTTGATTGTCCTCAATCAATATTTATACTTTGTTTTGGGATGCTTCTTCTTGACCGGTATAATTTTCAGACCAAGGGTTTTGAGCGAGCATTGAGATCTCTTACTGACAATATAGCCCAACAACGAACAACAGACTTTAATTCTTCTACTTTATTTAAGGGAAAATTTCTCTACAGCTTCAGCGAGACTTTGAGTGCATGATTTCGAAGTTAGCTTTCACACCAAACAGCCTTTTGGGGGCAGAAAGTTGTGTATTGGGTAGGCTAAGGCTTTTTGGGTTTTTCTTGTTTCCCATCAGTCCATCCAGGTAAGGGTCTGTTAACGGGCAAGTGGTCCCTGTAGTCTAAGCCAGTTGGCTTTAGAGCAGTGATTTCACATCCTACATATCACTGCCCCGGATCTACCATGCCTAAAGATGGGTACTTTTGGAAAATAAGTGTGTATGTATTTTTTTCTTTTCTTTTCATTTGGCACAACTCTCATGCTTTTATTCACTCTCATAAGGCTATTCTCTCTTTTGTGCTTTTTGTTGGGTAAGGGAAAAACAAGAGGAATTTTTTTGTTTCTATTTGGGCAGCTTTTTTCTTCTGCATACACATCTCTTAGCTATCGTGAGATTATTTTTCGAAATTTTTGGCCTGAAAAGTCATAGTTTTTTGTTGTTTGAGGCAGCATTATTGGAAAGACAAGACAAAACTTGCATCTCGTTGGGCACATAGAAAACAAATTGGCGAGAAGTCGTATCAGGTTTTTACTATATAGTGTCTTTGTACATATGTATGGAGACAAAATAAGCAGAATTTTTCAAAATTTTTGAATGAGCATGTATATGTACAAATGCTATAGAAGGAGAACGAAAGAACAAAAGGGTGAGGTCTGAAAATTTTTCGAAATTTTTATACCTCCCTCACTGGTACATGGTACCCCTCCCCCCAAAGTTACTCCACACTCTGTCCCAAAGTTGTGAAGTAGATAAGGTAGGGTAATGCTACCCCAGTGAGGGTTAGCCGATGAGCGCACCTGCGCCAGATAGAAGCTCCCACACATATTCTCCTCGCTTTCTGTGGTAGTCGATGTGGTGGAGCTGGTCAGGCGTCGCTTCATTTGATATCCATTCCAGCACGAAGATGCCGCAGTCATTGGATAAGGGGATCTATTGTTGAGTGCGGTGGAAGAACTGAAGCTCGTGCCATTTTCTTGCTACTGTGTCTAGGAATGGTTATATCACCGCTGCCACCTCGTCATAGTATTTTCTTACTAAGCACTCGAGGGAGGTCAACACTGCCGATGTACACTGCACTGGATGTTCTTTGTTGCTGTCTGAGCTGTTGTAAAAGATTCCTGCTCGTTGGCAAGTGTACATCGTCAGGAGCGTCCAGTGGTTGTAATGCATGATGGGCAGGAAGATGGTGTGTGGAACCCTGTGCTCCAACTCTGCCAGAAATGATTGCTTTGCTCTTGTTTCATCGGTGAGGCAGATGTCGTTGAACAACACTGGATGAGCTATATATGCGTGTTCGAACTTTGGTTGTAGTGTTTGGATGTAGGCGGCCGCCACAGATACTGCCAAGCATCCTCCATCTTTGACCATGTCCCTTAAGTCATCAACCAGGACTATGACATTGCATGCCTTGTAGATGACATCCGTCGGGGTACAATCAGCTAATTTCAGAAGAATTTCGTTGACTTGCTCCTGTGTGAGTGTAGCGCACGAGAAGCGGTCAAAATTGCTAATCAGACCTTCTGCAGATTCAGGCAAAGCAGGGTCTTCCAAACCGTGCACTTTCCGCAGGATCTCCAACTGCTTGCCTGCCCCGTAGGTGTCAGTCTCCATCTCAGCTTCCTTCTCAGGAGTGTTTCTGGGTTGTGAAGATGCGTCTTCTAGGTCACTGCCCAGTAGCCTCTCTGGTATGCCTACATCTAGGAAATAGCGCTTGTCCTTGATCAACAACAGTGCATATATGCTTCTGAGCTGGTAGAAGTTTTGGCTCTGGAGTTTTCTTAAGCATCCGAAGACATGTATCATCTCCATGTCTCGCAGGACTATAAAGGCATTGTTTCCACTTCCCTCTTCCTCTTGGACGGGGAAGTCCCTCAGTGTGAAGAAATTCCAGACACTGCCGTGACGTTGGGTTCCACTCTTGATCACACGGTGGAGGCACAGTGGGAGTAGCCTCAGAAGTTTGTCTTCAGGGTGTACAAAAGTGTTGCATGTGCGCGGGACCTCTTTGTTGCAGCAGCTGAGTAGTTGAACATCGTGACTGCGGAGGTCAGCAATGCACATGAACCAATTCTTTCGATGTTTGTAGGGGGCCAGCACTAGGTTTGGGTTTTGCTCTTCAATGTGCTTCAGCATACTGGCCACCTATGTAGATTCATACAAACCCCTCATCAGCTTTCTAGCCAAGGCTGGGGTGGCATTGTATATCATCTGTCGGCCTGCCCTAACTCCTACATTCTCTATCACGGTGCCTTGTAGGACCCTGAACAACTTCTTTCCAATGACAGCTGGGGAGCAGAATATTCTTCTTAGCGCTCCCCGCTGCACTGAGAAATAGCTGTCACTCCATATGACTTCTTCTTCGTCAACCTCCGACCTTAGGACCTTATTTAGCAGCTTCTGGTCCCTGATCGTCAGTTATCCGATGGCTCTTCTGTGGAAGTCTGCCATCTCAAAGGAAGGTATCTCCGATGGTGTAGAGAATGCATCTATTGTCCAGCTTCTTCCTCTGGGTGGGTGCCTTTGGTTGGCAGCGTAGATATCCCCACATTCTCCCTCCGATTCATTAGAAGAATCCTCCCCGATGCTGACAGATTTGTCGTCGTCTTTGACTTCATTTAGAGAGGCGGAGGGAGCAAAGTCTTCAATGCCTCGGGAGCTCTCCTCCCCTGCTGGAGATTTTGTGATAGGCTTATGTGTCATCTACTTTTTGGGCATTGCAGAAGGCCCGCTGGAGGAGGAAGACGATGATGATCCCGAAGAGGCTGCCGACAAGGGGGATGGGGAGCCTGATCCAGGAGGCGATGGAGACCTTCTCAGCTGCCTTGGGCGCGGATGTTCGTCCCCCCTGTTTAGCCTCTCCTCGATCACGTCAAAGTGCTGGAGGGCCTGGTGAAGCATTGCATTGAGTACCTCTAGTTGGTCAAAAGTCCTACTAGAGTCAGAAGCGCCTGTTCCTGGTCATTCAGCCTCTACTGGAAAAAAGAAAACTTGTGGGTTAGAGAAGTAAATGTAGTCGAGTGGCTGTCTGTTACCTCCCGCTAGTAGTCGAATTCGTGCCCCAACATTTTTCTGAGTGACGGAGGGGCTCCTGCAGATCTCCCTCTCATCTCCTCGATACCTCCCTCACGCTAGGGTCTACCTGACGAGGTAGAACCTATCTCGATCGTCCGCGAGGCAGATGTTGGTGGGTGAGGCGTCAACATTTTTGCGGTTGCTTTTGCCTCGCCTTCTTGTTGTGGCGGAGAAGGTCGTGGTGTGGGTGGATGTTGCTCCACCTCTTCATCGTTGGCAATCTCATCAGCAGCTGCTATAGGAGATACCAGCGTCGGTGTTGGCATTAGCAGTGCAGCTCCGAGCTCCATCTTGAGGATCTCGGTGAACACCCTATTATCGGCTCCGGCTGTGCTTCTTCTTATGCCTCTAAAGGAACCACAAGAGCTTTGGGAACTGTGGTTGTCTCTCTTGTGATAGCTCCCGTTGTTGTCTCGGTGACCTCATCGATCTTCGGTTCTTCTACAGCCATGACAGGTGTTGCCATTATTGTGGTTGGTATAGTATGCTCTAGGGCATGGGCTGCTCGATAGGGGTTGTAGAAGATTTGTCCTGCTGAGTGCCAAGAGGGATTGGTTCTCCTCTTGCAGCTGCCCTCTCTTGTACTCTGGTGGTGGCAGCGTAGGCTGCGTCTACCGCCACAACTTCTATCTTTGTTGCGGTGAAGACCAGCTTTTCTACATTATAGGTGGCACAGCGGGGGAGTGGGAGGAGGGTATTTGTCTTTGCAAACTTGTAGAAATAGCATCTCCCCTCCTTCTTTATAATGTTGTCCGTCATGAGGTACTTGAGGTCGATCAGCTCATCGCCCCCCATCCTCGACAGACTGTGCAGTTCCCGTGGGTACCCAAGCCCAACCGCGATCAGGTTGACGATGCCACCCATGCAGTATTCTTTGGTGGCATCTTTTATTGGGTGCAACCTATTCAGCAAAAATCGCCCAAGGTTTATCACTCCTCCCTCCATCATGTGCCACATGACGTGGAGTTCTTCGGTGTCAATGTTGTTGGATTCGTTCTTGCTGAACAGTAAGCACGCCACCAACTTATGCACTATCCTCCAGAAACATGAGTGCACCGCCGCCACCTTGCTTCCCGGTTTGAACGATGTTTCACCGGTCAACTTTTTCCAGAGATCAACGGGGTTGAACCCATCTCCTTCAGTGATCCTTTCACCATTATTCATCATATTCTTCTCCTCCTCGGTGGAAGAGAAGACCTCGTTTAGCAGCTTCTCAGAGATGGCATGCTCCGAGTTGTAAAGCCGCACTTGTAGTCTATCTGCTCCGCCGTATTTTTCTTTTTCCTCCGTAGTATTCTTTACTCGGCGGAGAGACGACATGAACTCCCTCGTGAGTTCGGTGTAGGAGGTCGATCGGATGAGGCAGATCGTCCTCAACCCTACCACGGTGAGAACGTTCTCCAGTCTTTCAAAGATCCCCAGCTGAATGAAAGAAGACTGGTGGCAGAACCTGCTCGGCCTGTAGAGCTTGGTCGCCAGTTTTATATAACAGTGTTCGTGCTCATCATCTCTTGGCAGGAACCTTCCTGGTGTGTGATCCAGGGGTTCTGCCGCTGCTGTTAGCACCGTGGTTGGAGCCGCTACTTCTCCCGTCCTAATTCTCTTTTCCGCTGTTGATGGCCCAGTTGCCTCGGGATTTGGGCGTTTCCGCCCGACCGTTGTCGCTTCAGTTGCGGCTTCGGCGTCGATTCTTCTACCGTGTTCGTCAACTCGAACTACAATCCGCTTTGTATGGGCCATTTCTGTTAGCGGTAAACAAATTCATTGATCAATTAAATGTACCGATATTAAGGTAGGTAGAGCTAAAATTTGATACCGGCATTTAAAAAGGAAAACTAGCTACATTATAAAATCGGTCTGATACAAGATTCACCCGATACCACTATATCGGGCGATACGAAGCTTTCAAAGATGTAGGCTTCTGCTCGATACAATCAGGGTATCGTCCGTCGAAAAACATCATAGGCGATATAGAACAAGACGATACGGAGAAAATTGTGCATCAGACTCGCCGCCCGACATGAGGGTGTCGGGCGATATGGTCGTGTGAAAGAAAGTTCCCGATACGGTCTTCTCGAAGGAAAAACGTGTCGCCCGACATGATAAGGCGTATCGGGCGAGCGCGTGCTACAGGCGTGTCGCGCGATGCATGTGTTGGGCAAGCATGGATGACAGGGCTGTCGGGCTATACCTTTGCTTTCATAAGTGTTCTGCGCGAAGACGGTTGTGCGACACGGGAGAAAAAAAAGCAATTACTGCACGATACGGGTAGCTAGAATAGTAAAATGCAGTATCCCGACACGGTAAAAGCTTCGTACTATATATAGCGATCTAAACCGGGATAAAACAGGCTATTCCCGAGCCGGGCGCGTTCGGCACGCTGGTTGAGATGCCGCCCGATACAAACCTTCAGAGCAAAGATCAAGGAGAAAAACTACGGGAAAAAGCGGTCGATGAGTAAAACATCATTGGCCTAAGGTTAAGATCTTGGCCTCAGATGATATTACCCATTCCGGTCTATAAAACTGAGCGGTGGCCCGTAAAACAGAAGAGTTAGTGCATGTGGCGCATGCACTGACTCGGGCCTTATTACAGTCCATAATGTTTGTAATGTTTGTTTTGTAGGAAAGTAAATTGCATCCTATTCTAGAAAAGAAAAGAAAACTTGGGCTGGCTCCCGAGAAGCGCTGTAGTTTTTGTCTCCAGCTTGACGTCTTCTAGCTTCTTCACTCCTTAGTCTCTGGCATCTTCCTCTCGTGCAACTCGATCCCCATTTTTCTTGATTACTACCCTGCCTTCTTTGCTGTTTCGGTATTGGAAGGGATTGTTCTTGAGGGATTCTTTATTAACTCGGCCATTTGAGCTAATTGCTGATCAATCTGGTGTTGATGCGTCTGCATATCCGCCATTTGGACCTGCAATGAGTTCAAAACACCCAAATTTGTTAGCGCACTTTGCGCTAGCTGGTTATTTATCGTGTCCTGCCTTTTTACGAAATCAAACAGTTGCCCAACCACATCAGATTGGCTAGAGACCTTATCCTGCTCCTTGGTCGATCCTTGGTACTTGACTTGACCCTAGAAGTTTCCCTTGCTCGTTTGGAAGGGGGTGTTCTAGTGTACTGACCTGGTCCTCCCCTCTTCTCGAATGCTTGGGGCGGCTTTGAGGAGCTATGCAACTGATGTGAGTTCTCTGTTATATCCTTGTTCCCGTAGCTGAAATTGAGGTGGTCTGGCCTTTTAAAATTTACAAAAGAGACCTTTTCAGTCTCTTCGGCCTCAGATTCACTATCGCTTGACGCGTCTGGTCAGGTGTAGATGCAATTATCTACCCCATGGCTCCCTTCTCCATATGTTATGCACTTCATCACTTTTTCAACATGCTTCTTACCTTTTTTGCCAGATTCCCTTAGCTGCTAGACATCCGTAGCTATCCTCTAGATCTGAGAAGTAATAGCCTCCAGAGCCTTGGATTCAGAAGAAGGACCCTTACTAACCTTCTTAGCCTATCTTCTGTCAGACTTATCATAATCAGTGTCGGCTTGCAGCTCGGCCATGTTTTTGACGATCCTTTCAGACATGCTCGACTTTTTCCCTAGGAATTCACTTCCTTCTGCAGCATTTAGTGAAACCCTTTCATCGGGAGTAAGACCGTTATAGAAGGTGGTGATTAGAAAACCTTTCTTGTAGTTGTGGTGAAGGCAGTCCCTCTGATATTCCTGGTATCTCTCCCAGGCGTCGTGGAGGTTCTCGTTGGGCCTTTGCATCAAGGAAATTATCCTTTTTCTGTTCCTTACTATCTTCTCAGTCAGATAGAATTTGTTCACGAAAGCGTCTGCCAGTGCACCCCATCCAATTAGAGCTTGGTGGGGAAAACCCAGATACCACGATAGAGCCTTATCTTCCAAAGAGAAGATGAATCCCTTGTAGTAGATGACCTCCTGGGGGACACCCCACATCTTAATGGTGTCGCAGATATTCTTGAAAGCATCCAGGTGATGATAGGGGTTGTCGTTCTTAGAGATCCCCCTAAAGCTTTTATTTTATCCACAAACGATGTTTAGATTGATTACTAAAGGAGTTTAGTAGTTCAATTAAACACTCAATCAATTGATAATAGCATAGTGTTCAAGGAGTTGGACCGATTGATTAGAGTATCAGATTATTTGAAACTACAATTGACTGATTTTGCACATTCTGCACTCCCAACCGACTGGCTCATGTGATGAACTGATCAACTCTGCTTGGAGAACTGATCGGCTCGTGTGATGAACCGATCGAATCAGGACAGGTTGAGATGACCAGTTAAAGGGTTGAACCGATCGGCTCAACAGGTCCAAACAAGCAAGTTGGGAAAGTCAGGTTGGTGAGAAATTTCTTTTTGTTTCACTTGTCCAATTTGATTGGAACAAGGATTGGTATATGGATTAATTCGAAACAAAAGAGGAAAAGTCAATCGGGAACTGACTAGGGAAGTCAACCGATCATTTTAGAAGTGAACCGATCGTCTCAGGTGCCCCAACCGATCGGTTTGGGTGTGAAACGATCGGCTCAGGGCCCGAACTGATCGGTTCATGCTTGAAACAACCGATTCAACTGGCGCAGTTGGTTGTTTTGTGGAAAATCTCAAATCCATCTACTCTTGCTTTAATCTCGCATTGCCTGGGGTATAGAACCTTGTCCCATGACCCTCCTATATATAGGGGTATTGGGGGCTTCTCAAAGTGCAACTCAGAACACTAGTTTCTCTACAAAGTTGTTGTTCTCTCTAGTTGTGGTAACCAAGAGAGCATGAGCAAGTGCTACCCGATAAGGGAGGCACAATAAGGGAAAGACAACTGCAGAAAAGTGACTGGTGGTAGGAGAGTGTGTTGGTGACTATTATGCCAACAAGAGGGTACAAATCCTTTCGGTGCCTTGTGTGATAAGGAGATCGAAGTTCCAAGTGGTCCGTGTGGACTACTTTAGAGGCGGAAGACTTCTACCACTCAGAGGACAACTGTCAATCCCGACAATCCCAATGAGACCAGGAGCTGCATAGACACCATCCAAGATCGGAGGCGAAGACCACGCAAGCCGTGACGTAACATCGCCGAGAAAGCCTCGGGACAAGGTGTGCCTCTACAAACCATCCTTCCTATTTTATAAACGTTGACATGATTCCTTTAGACTAGGTTTGAGAGAAGAAATTTTTGTTTCTGCTGCCATATCTGTCTCCCCTATAACCCAACAGTGGTATCAGAGCCACATCAACTTCTCTATACTTTAGGATTATCGATATGAACACTTTTGGTTTGTCGCTTTTCTTTATTGCATATGATGCAAATAAAATTGGATTTATGCATGTCCAATCCTAAATCCTCAAATCCTAATATACATATATGATATGTAATGTGAATGCGCTCGATACACGTCACCCTTAAACAAGTTTTGTGATGGAGGCATAGCATGGTTATGGCCAATAAACCCTATGCCCTACTACAGAACACGCCTTTGGCGTCGATTGTTTAACCCCTTTTAGCAACGGTTCCCAAGCGACGCCTATGTGGGCGCCGCTAAAGGTCAAACTCTTCGGCATTGGTTTTATAACTGACGCCAAAAGGCTTCGTGCCACCGAAAACACACCAGCAGGGCACCTATAGGCGTCGGTTAGGTATAGTACGCCAACACCAAAAGGGTTCACACCAAAAAAAGGGTGCCATCTACGACACTTTCGGCGTCGGTTTTCCAATAAAAATTGATGCCATATTTCTAGACGCCACAATTGTGCTTCCCTGCACGGCCATGTTTAGTACTATAAGCATCGGGTTTATACTAATAACCGATGCCATTTCCCACCACGGCTGTGCTTCCCTGCACGGTCGGGTTGTTTGTCACATTAGGCGGCGGTTGTATCCAATAACTGACGTTGTAAGCCTTTGATGAGAGTGTTCTATAAATAACTGACGCCTATGTTTTAATTTTTTTTATCGGTTTGCAGGCCTTCTGTGGCTGGTCAGGAGGATGAGAACCTGCAGTTCAATTTTTTGAACTGCAAGTTTATGACATCCATTGATATCAGCCAACAAACAGGCCACAAACCTGCAAAATCAACACATATACTTTTCGCACAAGTACATACATTGATACATTCAGACATCAATTCAATTCTCACATTCACACATGTAGAAACATTCAAATACATATATAAACATTCAGACATGTACAAACATATAGAAATATTCATTTACAGAATATCATTCAACATTGCTATCAGCATCCCAATTATATTTTACAGTCCCCACTGCTTGAATGGCTTTTACCCATTCTTCTCTTACTTCATTTAATACATCCATCGTGTATGGAGCATGTACATGTTTTAAGTATTTACCTATAGTGTGGTCAATTTTAAACACATGCAAAGAGAATGATGTATATATATAAGTAATAATATAAAAATAAGATTGATATATTTCCTACAAACTAATGAGACTATATATAATACCTCATGTATGGTATCGATGTCCAATGCGGCATAAGAAGTGCAACACGCACAAGTGCATACAACTAATGTGGTATCGATGTCCAATGCGGCATATAATACATAAAGTGCAGCATGCACAAGTGCTACAGATTCATATAACAACATGACAGACTAACACATATATAGTGCATAACAACAACAGCGCCGAATTTACATACAACACTAGCTTAGTACATATATAGTGGGACTAAGGTGACGAGTTAACAGGAGGACAAATAGATTTCACCACGAGTTAACATTGATGAAGGTCTACTAACCTACACTGAGCTAAACAAGTTTATCAGTACTAGCCTACAGTAGTGGCCACTAAGATGGTGGCCACTAAGCTTCCACCACCGTCATTATCCCGATGAATGGTACTTGTGCCTTAGGCTAGTACTGATAAACTTGTTTAGCTCAGTGTAGTTTAGTAGACCTTCTTCAATGTTAACTCATGGTGAAATTTGTTTGTCCTCCTGTTAACTCGTCACCTTAGTCCCACTATATATGTACTAAGCTAGTGTTGTATGTAAATTCGGCGCTGATGTTGTTATGCACTATATATGTGTTAGTCTGTCATGTTGTTATATGAATCTGAAACACTTGTGCATGTTGCACTTTATGTATTGTATCTGTATCCTGCTTCTCTTCATTGTGGCTTCTTTTGCTGTTTCCTGGCTTGTTGCCTATATATCTATATAACCTTAGTGTGGGATGCTTGCTCGTTGAGCATCGCTGATAGCCTAGTTAGTTAGCACATTGATTTGGTTAATAACACTAAAGGTTAATCTTGAATAAGTGAATACATAAAAATGTATATTAATTAAATTGGGAGTGGTGCTTAATACCTTGAATTCATCTGTTTTTCTTTGGGTAACAAACTCCTCCCAGTCTTTGGGGTCCAAGTAGTTCCATTGCTGTGTGGCTTCCTTCTTACTATATTTATTTTTCAAAGAGAATAAAAAAAAAAAATTAGTGTAGAATTAGTGAAATACTGATCAATGTCTAGAATTGGAATCAATCTAGAACCTATTCTCAGCATCGCGTATGTAATCTTGGGTGAGATTGGTCCTATAGTTCCTTACGACCCTCCCACAACGTTTAGCATTTGTATTAACTAGAAGATAATGAAACATCAAATCAGAAAATAATATTGATATTAAAAAAGCTAACATTTAGCTTCAATAAAAAATATAAACATGCATGCCTCTAAAATTGTGATCTTTTATCAATTAACAATCCTTCATTGTGATCTCCGCGCACATATAAGTCATCATTAGCTTCAATATTTTGTGGAGTTGGCAACCCAACTGAGAATGGACTGGAGTCATCATACTTATCATAGTACTCTTCTTCATCTATAGGATGTTCAATGAACTGTCTTTTACCATGAAGAACAACCGACCATTTATCATTTGTAGGATCATCGATATAAAATATTTATTTCGCCTGTGATGCCAATATGAATGGTTCACCCTTCTCGACAATCTTTTCAAAGTTCACTAAAGTGAAATCCAATTCATCCACTATAACTCCTTTGGTGTTAACAACCCAATTACATTTAAATAGTGGAATTCTGAAATCTATGTAGTCAAACTCCCATATGTCTTCAATGACACCATAATATGACATTTTAGCTTCACGTGGACTCTTATCCTTTGCACTTGCAAAATACACAGTCGACGCTTGAAGAGTGACCCCACTGTTTTGGATGACATTCTTATCATCTTGGCGCTTTGTGTAATATGTGAACCCATTAATGTCAAACCCTTCATAATACATAACATTCAATTTTGGTTTAAAGGTGAGGCATTTGATAGTTTCTGTAATATCATTTGGTGTTTGAGATAATTGATGTAAGACTTTATCTTCAAACCACTTAGTAAAAGTCTAGTTATGCTCTCTAGAAAGCCACATTGAACTTGCTCGAGGATGTTGTCTCTTGATGAAATTGGTATGTTCCTCGTTATAAACACTCACTTTGTCCATATTGTGTTAAATATACAAGTGACCTTGTTCCAACTGCTCATGGCTGATTACTTTCACCCGTGCTCCCTAAATTCCTTTGCCCTCCTCAATATTCTTGTCATTAACAGGAGTGTTATTACCACTCAGAAAGTCATTTCAAAAATCCATAACCTCTCTCGCCACATAACCTTCAATAATACTCCCTTTAGGACAATAATGGTTTCGAACATCACCTTTAAAAATGCTCATGTATCGTTCAAAAGGATCCATCCAATGCAAGAAAACCGGTCCCAACATTTTCGCTTCCCTAGTCAAGTGGACAACAAGATGTACCATGATATCAAAGAACGAAGGAGGGAAATACATCTCAAGCTGACATAGGGTAACAACCACTTCTCTTTGCAAATTATTGAGAGTATGAGGGTCAATAACTTTGCTGCATAGATTGTTGAAAAAGAAACAAAGTCTGGTGATTGCAAACCTTACATGCTTCAGCAATATATATTGAATTACCACGGGCAATATTTTTTGCATTAGAGTGTGACAATCATGAGATTTAATACCTATCAACTTCAGATCTTTCATTGATACCAATCTACAGATGTTGGATGAGTAACCATGTGGCACATTAACATTTACCAAACATTCACAAAAAGCTTTCTTCTCCTTTCTAGACAATGTGTAACAAGCGGGAGGTAAGTATGCTCTTTTATTACCCATTTCACGTAATTCTATTAATTCTGACCTTATTCCCATTTCACGTAGGTCCAGTCTGGATTTTATGCCATCTTTAGTCTTACCTGGTATATTTAACAGAGTACCAATGACGCTATAACAAACATTTTTCTCAATGTGCATTACATCGATACAATGCCTGACTGTCAAATAACTCCAATAAGGAAGATCCCAAAATATTGACTTCTTCTTGAATGAAGAATTATCACTCCATGTGGTCATACTACATTGTGATTTCTTACCAAATTCATTGACAATGTCTTTTACTCTTTCATAAACAACATCCCCTGGTATAGGTTTAGGTGCACTCCATTCATCATTCCATCCATTGAATGCTTTGCGCTTCCTACGATACATATGGAATTTTGAAAGAAACCTTCGATGACCAAGATATACAGTCTTGCCGCCATGTTTTAGTCTTATTGAATCAGTGTTTTCTTCACATATAGGACACGCTTTAGCTCCTTTGACACTATATCCAGACAAATTCCCGTATGCTGGAAAGTCATTAATAGTGCAAAACAACATAGCGTGGAAATGAAATGTCTCTCTTCCTGAAGCATCATAGGTCATCACAGCTTCAACCCAATGTTTCTTTAAGTCATCAATTAGAGGTTCAAGATAAACATCGATATCATTTCTGGGTTGTTTAGGGCCCGATATCAACAACGACAGCATAACATAAATATTTTTCATACACAGCCAGGGAGGAAGATTATATATAACAAGCATGACTGGCCAACTGCTATGTTGGCTGCTCAATGTCCCGTACAGATTCATCCCATATGTACAAATCCCAATTCTTAGATTCCTATCTTCTTCACCAAATTTGGGGTACAATAGATCAATCTTCTTCCACTGTGGGGAATCAGACGAATGTCGTAGGATCCCATCATTATTTTTCTTAACATCTGCATGCCACCTCAAATTCTTCACATCTATCAGATTTGCAAACAAGTGTTGAAACCATGATATTATAGGTAGATACCACATCACCTTGGTAGGAGAACCAATTTTGGACTCCCCGGAAGTCATCAATTTATACCGTGACGCACCACATTTTGGACAATCTTTCAAATCCACATAGTCCTTTTAAAATAATACAAAATCATTCGGGCATGCGTGTATCTTCTTGGCCTCCATTCCCATTGGGAACAACAATTTCTTTACCTGGTATGTTGAGATTGGCAGCTTGTTTCCTTCAGGAAGCATTTCTTTCAACAAAGTCAACAATGAAGTATAGCTTTTGACGCTCCATCTATTGTTAGCTTTAAACTTATACAATCTCAACACAGCACTAAGATTCATAAACTTAGCACATCCTGTGTATAATGGTATCTCAACATCATGCACAATGTTTCTAAAGATAGGAGGTGGATCAGTGTGCTCTACCCTACAACTATCCAACATCACATCAACGATGTCTACTGGAACTGGTTCGTTCACATCTATGTCATCGGAGGCAATTTCTTCTTCCACCCAAGCACTGCTATCAACATCCACTGGTTTTGAGTTTGAAATCTCTCCATGCCAATGCCATTATGTATAGCTTTGTACAATCTCGTTGCACATGACATGACTTTTGATTTCGTCACCAGTGCTGACTTTGAAGTTGTTACCGCAATGCCTACATGGATAGTAGAACCTATCTCCATGTTCTTTCCTATGTTCCTCAGAAAATTTAATAAAATGATCAAGACTAGATATAAACTCTGGGGTGCAGCGATTGCGAATGGACATCCATGATCTATCCATTCTATGATCAAAGAGAAAACAAGTATATATTAGGACAAGATTAGGGTCTACTATTAACAAATATATGTGATGTCATTCGTATATATAATAAATGTGTACCACCTATCCCATCCTTGAATACCTAATCTCACTAGTAAGTGTATAATGTGTATGGGGTTTTCAAGAAAATTTCAATAGCAGTTCCCCGCTGTTCTCTAAGTACATATGTACTTAGAGAACAAATGAGGAAATGCTACCAAAATTTTCTCGAAAACCCAATACACATTATACACTTACATCCTAAGTAAGATTAGGTGTTCAAGAATAGTCCCAAACCGGGGATTATCCAAGATTTACTCCTAATGAGTAAATCGTGGATGGGTTTCTAGGCCAACAAACACAATAATAGATATGTACATGTTAGGGTTTCATCACAATTAATGTTAGGGTTTCATCACAATTGATGTTAGGGTTTCATCAATGTTAGGTTTAATCAAATCAAATCAAGTTTAAATCTTAAGTACATATGTACTAACATCAAAATTTACTAAATTAGGTCAAACATAAGGATTAGAACCACAAATATATGCAAGCAAAATATTTGTTTGTATCCTAGGATTTACATAAAGCATTACATAAAGATTTGTTCATATCCTTACCAACAGCAAGCACGGTCATGGCTGTGTTGGCCTACCATTGTCGTGCTGTCCAGTAGGGCCATGGTAGGCCAAAATAGCGATGACCGTGCTTCTTGTTGGTAAGGAGCTAGGGAGAAAGAAGCAAAGCGGCTAGGGTTACCTGGAGCTAGCGTGGAGAAGAGCGGAGGCGAGCGACGGAAGCAGTGGCAGTGAGCAGGTGAAGAGAAGAGCATAGAGGTGCTCGTAGTGGCACCAGGAGATGAGCAGAGCAGTAGAGAAGAATAGAGCAGTAGTGGTGGCGAGCGGCGGCAAAAATAGAAAGAGGACGCGGCGGCGGAGAGCATAGGCGCACCAGAAGCAACTGCGGTGAGCAACAGCGGGGGTCGTCGGCAATTTTAGGTGAGAGCGGCGAGCATAGGAAAATTATCTTGAAGAAATAGGAAGAAAGGGGGAAGAGTCAGGTGATCAGGTCTATTAAGTTGGCCAACAACATCGGTTATCTACAAAACCGACACCTATTACTCATCAGCGTCGATTGTTAGTAAAAATCTGATGTCCAATTAGACAATCTTTGCCCTAAATTATTTGGCAGGAACCATTATCAGCGTCGGTTATCAAAGGATTAACCGACACCGAAAGTGGAACTTTCCGTGAAAATATCCTTCTTAAGTAGGCGTCGGTGAATAGTTAAAAAACCGACGCTGTATGTGTCGCAAATTTTTTCGCTCAAAATTTGGATTTCACGGGCGATTTTAGGCATCGATTTGTTATACCCAGCTGACACTGAATACAAAGCGGTACCCGTGTCTGGCTGGTCTTCAAATATAGACGTCGATTTCCCTAAATAACTGACGCTGAATATTGTAGGCGTCAGTTTACCTTAATAACCGACGCCCAGAAAAGTGACACTGAATGTTGTTTCTGTAGTAGTGATGTCTGTGTATGGTTAAATGTTGTTGCTTGCATCTCGGTCTACACACTGATTCCCTATCTCCTATTCCTGATGTAACTCGAGATAACTCAATATTTCTTTCCTACCTTTTCTCCCCTCGAATATAACTCAGGGTTTCCTTTTTCAAATGTAAAATAGGACATATTTTTTATTTCCTATTATGTCAAAGAACATAGGAAAATATAACGACAACTGAGATGATTTGTTCAAGGCATGAACTGATCAGTTGGCAATCAAGACGAGTGGGTGGCGACCGGAGGAGATGCACGATGACCATTGAACCGATAGGCTGGAGGCGCCAGTCGATCGGATGGTGGAACCCAATCGACCGACTAGATGGTGAGATGATCAATCATGGAGATGAGTTTATCAAACCCAAAATGGAGAAGCACAAAGTTCATATTGTATAGGTTGCATTTGATGTGGACCTAGATGACCGTGATTCTTCTTGGCTCGAGGAATCACATTAGGATGGCCATAATCATTGCTTTTATCGTTTCACATGTTTTCTGTGAAATATAGCATGTAATTGACACTTACTATATTGTGGTGATTGAATATGTATATGTAACTATAAAAACCAAATATCTCATTAAATATTAAAGTTTTATATGCCTTCCAAATGTGACACACGTGAAAATCTTGATCGGCCAAGTGTGGGCATGCCCTAGCGTGGTGCACCGTCTATCTCATGGAAGCATGAAGGATGGATATGTGGGTCTTCCCTAGCAGGGTGCATATTCATCGTGTTGGCTTTGGGTCAGAATTAACAAGGTGACCTAGATAGGATCGAGCACCTTGAGGCATGCAGGTGATCATGGCAAGGAGTTGTATATGTCATCTTTCAAGAGTTGCATATGATGCAATTGGAAAAAGTTGCCTACCTGGAAGATATGAGTTGTGGGTGACAGCCCTAGCTGGTCCATGACTCAGAGGATTTCAAGATCTTGACCCACTAGAAGATTGTACATTGCAATCTTCCGAATTGATGGCGAGGGCTGTCAATTTGAATCAAAATAGTGGGAGCGGTAATTAATTAAAGGCCTAATTAACTACTATAAAATTTTATTCAAATCAAAAGGAGTTTTGACAAATGCGATTTTCTCTTGTAGAATGGCAAAAGAATCATCTTTTAAAATGGGAAAATTAATTGAGAATAAATTCCATAACTAGTTGGGGATTGTGAGAAGTGTTCTGCACAATCCATATATACCGGTAGCATTTGAATCCACTCTATGTATGCTTAAGAAGAAGAATAGTTCATTGATGGAGATCAATGGAACAAAGTCTAAGGACAAAGGTGAGGGAGAGAAGGGTTCTCTCGCCGAACCAATGTCATAATCTTCTACGCTCAAAACATGGAGAGGATGGAAGGAACGATGGAAGAAGAAGTGACAGATAGAGATCTCTACTTTTGGTGTATACATGATAGAGATTAAATTTACTACTTCATTGTCATGGGTACTTGATACCGGATGTGGATCTCACATTTGTTCAAATGTGAAGGATCTTAAGATAAGTAGGCCTTTGGGGAAAGGCGAGGTTGAACTACATGTTGCCAATGGGGCAAGAGTTGTCGCCAGTGCCGTACGAACCTATGAGTTAACTCTACCTAGTGGGATAATAATAGAGTTGAAGAACTACTATTATGTGCCTGCCATAAATAGGAATATCATTTTCGTCTCTTGTTTGGACAAGGATGGTTTTGAATTTCTTATTAAGAATGGAAAGTGTTCTATTTCAAAATATGGGATCTTTTATGGCAGTGCCCCAATGTCTTATGGTCTATACTTCATAGATATAGAGACAAGTGTATACAACGTAAACACCAAAAGGCAAAAACTCAACAACTCAAACAAAACGTATCTTTGGCATTGTCATCTAGGGAACATAAATGAGAAGCACATTTCTAGACTCCATAAAGATGGTTATCTAGACTCTTTTGATTATGAATCAATAGAGACATGTGAATCTTGTTTGTTGGGCAAGATGACTAAGAATCCCTTTTTAGGTAAAGCTGAGAGAGGTAGTGATCTACTAGGACTCATACATATTGATGCATGTGGGCCTTTTAGAACTAATGCCAGAGGTGGGTATCAGTACTTCATTACCTTCACTGATGACTTCAGTAGGTATGGCTATGTGTACCTGATGAAACATAAGTCAAAAACCCTTGAAAGGTTCAAGGATTTCATGAATGAAGTACAAAACCAACTTGGTGAAAGTATTAAAGAACTTCGATCCGATCAAGGTGGAGAATACTTAAGCCAAGAGTTTTAGGACCTTCTGCGAGCCCATGGTATTGCATCACAATGCACTTGTAAAGACCTGATCTTTATGATCATATATTTACAAAATGTATCAAAATATAAACAATCTTTATTACAATCATGTTTGTACATTAGAGTTGCGGAAGTTTACAAACATAATATTACAAGATTGAAAATAAAAATTGGTTCCCATCTAATCTTCAATATAGGATAGCTCCTGCACATCTCATATGTTTCTCCTTTGTATCACCTGCCCATGAGTTCCCAAAAGGAACAAAACCACACATGGACCCCATTGAAGGGAAAAAATAAAGGTCAGCTAGGCTGGTACTAAATCCATTATTGAGCTATTTTTAAAATAAAGAGTTATGGTATTAACTTTAGGTAAGATTGCTTGGTGGATTATGGAGGTAACACAAGAATAGTCTAGTTACCATGCTAATTACAAAAAAGATACAATAATTCAATGAGGCAACTAGAAAATGATAAAGAGATACCAATATCCAGATTTGAAATGGAACAATTTTCATTAAATCAGTATCAAGATATTCAATAATTCAAAATGTAAGGATTTATCTATTGGCACAATCAATCTAATATTTTGTCTTCGCCAGTGGCTAGGTGCCTAGTGTTCTCCCCTCTATGAGAGAATGACACTTTGCATGTGGGGGTAACTAGTACCGGGGGACCTCTAATTGTCCATTATCCACTGAGCAGGGTTGGGGGTCATGACCCACCGAAACTAGTGAGACAAAGCTCTTAGCCAATATTTCGAGTTTTTGTGCCAATATCAAAATCTAATAATACTTCAATTTCTCAATAATGTTCAATATTCAAAATCTAGTCGTGGTGAACTTCAACAAAAAGGGAAAGGCTAACAACAATATTTGTTCACCAGTTTGCAAAACTTTTATATATGAACTCAAGAGGGAGGCAAACAGTTCAATAAAGGAATAGAGAATTTAGTACCTCAAATTATTCAAAGCTCCATGGATTGATCAATCATAACAAGGCTCCAAGAAGAAGAATCTACAAATTTATATAAGGGTGTTATCATTTGGCTTGGAATCAACTATTGGTTCAATCTTTTCAAATATTGTGTTTTATTTCCCATCTAGGGTTATTATCGTCTTGTGGTTCCTTATTATCCTTATTCATAGTCATGTCATATATATATAATCAATTATACATACTCAATTACTTCATGGCTTTTTCTCTGAATTAGATTATTCTCTCTCTTTTATAAGAATATAACTCTATTCATTCACTAAGATCAATTATGTTTATTTAGCAATATACACTTACTAGGGTTTTAGATATATCTTAACATTTTCTAGTCATATACCTATATCTCAGTTGAGTCACTAATTACATGTGGTATCTAATTGAATAATAATAGAGCAGTTTCATATACTGATCCATCTATATACAATCTAAATTAAGTTTGTAGTACAATTATTTTATCTATGCATGTAAAATTTACCTTCTTAGCTTATGTTTGTATCATATGACAATGTCTTAAAACTACAATTTACAAATTCATATTCCATTCATCTGTGTATACATATACATACATAAAGTGTATTAAATTCATGATAATAATGGAGTTAACCTTTTAGATGTATCCAATTACTCAATAATGAAACCTTAGAATTCTTTATTTATTGAGTCAAAAATATATATTCCTATGATGGGAATATCTATCATAATATTTATGCATTGTCTTCACTACACTTTGACATTACTATTAATACATGTATGTATTGCAAGGTCTAATACTCAATTTCCGTATTAGTTATTACCTTTCAATGCACTAAGGTATATGAATATGTACCGTGAGATAATTTGTATTTAACGATTGATCAACTAATATATCACAATGTCATGGATATGGTAGGATATTATCCAAGTTATTGTCTCCTTATATACAATTATATATTCCTTGATTTATGTATACATAAACACCTACGTGATATATGGTTGGTTAGATAATTAACCTAATATTCACTAGCTTATTCTTTATTTTGTTAATCTGGATTATAGATCTGAATAGAAGAGGGAAGAGGTGAGATTACTGTGACTTATGAGATTCTGGTTTTTGTTGAGGGTTTCCAATCTGGTTCATGCCATCCGAACTGTAGAACTTGATCTCTGGTTAAGGACCGAGAAGCAATGGTCTAGGCTCCAGGTGGCTGTGAGTGTAGTGGCAGAACCAGAAGGGGTTGGCCAAGGACCCGATGTTCATGACTCCACGGGATTGAGGGGTTTGCTCTGTAGATGCTCTAATCATAGATCACCGGCCGCAGTAGGTAGTGGCGATGATCTCAGGGTCCGTGGCGAGTATTTGATTTGCTGGTGGTGAGTTTGGATGTAGGAGAACACGAGGTGGTCCTGGTAGGGCATTACTGTTGGTGGTGAGGCGGGGCGCTACTGTTGCAGGTCATAGCTCTACATCAGAGATCAACAGGTTGTGGTGATGTTGTCAGAGATGGTGAGGTCTACGGCAACAAGATCAAACTACCATCTACATATTGGAGACTCCTCTGTGCCGCCGCAAGTTATTTTGGGCGCAATGCCTAGGGCGAAGTTGTAGGCCGCCGGGAAGTCTTTGTGGTGGTCGTCTTCCTATTGTAGATGTCACTGGGGCTCATGGTGTTGCTCTGCCACTGCAATTGCTGGGTGGAGGATGCAGGGAGGCTGGAGGAAAGGATTTGGGTGCCGCTGTGTCGGGTAACTATAGGGCGGTGAGCTCGTTTGGTTGCTGTAGGTTATTTTCTGATGCTGCTGTAGTGCTGTGATGCTGACATGAAGGAGCTATGGTGGCTGGCGAGACACTGTCTAGGCCGCTGACATACAAAATTGGAGGAGAGGAGGTTGGAGAGGACAACCTGTAGGTCGACGGTGGTTGGATCTAAAACTCTGAGTTGTAGGCGACAGTCGTCGGGGCGTGTGGGAGTCTAGCGGGCTGAAGGAGAAGAAGCCACGGCTGCAGCGTGAGGCTGTGATCTGGGGAGGACTAGGGGCCAGTGGCCTGGTGGAGACAGTCGGGCAGGGGTCGGGGCTTTATGTGGCGGTGCTGCTGGGGTTGCGGGGTGTTGAAGACTCACAGCAGGTTGGATACCTAGGATTTGAGATGGCGGAGATGAGGACTGGAGATACGGTAGGATTGCCAGTTTATCTCAAGGTCAGGTGTGTGTGTAGCAGTTTATATATTAAGGAAAGGGGTGCTTAGGGTTTTCTAGGTGAAGGGGATGAGAGGACAAAGAGGAGAGGATGCGATCAGGGGTTACAGTCGATCATCATTCCTCTGCATGCGGTTGCAATCAATCACTCGAGACTTTTAATGGTAGGCTAAGGTTTGACATTAGTGACCCTGTTGCGTTCATGTGAAAATCTAGGACACGAGTTAATCTGATGGGGATTAGGAAAGATGATGGGGGGAAGGAACATGTTCCATGTAACGGCTTCACTTGGTCTTCATATGCAAGGAGAGGGGCAGTGTTATGTTTATTTTCCCTAATCGTCAGCTAGGTAATTTGGGAGGAGAGAGGTGTTTCTTTTAAATAGATTAATTAACTTCTATATCAAAGTGGCTATATATCTTTTTTTTCTTTTTAATCACTTTGTAACTTCTAAGAGATAATTCAATTACTCAAAGATTTTAAACTTATTCAATGCAATGTTGTTCCAAACATCTACCCTTTAATAAGGTGATTTATAAAAAATACTAACTCCTCCATTATGATTTCTATGATGACCAACTTAATCTATCCTATATATCATTCAAATATACATATGTATTAATTTGTTGATGTTTTTCATTTATTCAAAAGCCATTGGCAAAATCAAGAGTATATGATTTGTGTAAGGTTAAATCAAGATGTGTAGGCCAGCAAGTATTGAACAAATTAAGAACGAAATGACTCATTAACCAAAATAAGGGATCTATCCACAAATATTACTCTAGGGGAGGTTCATCTTATTTCGAAAGAGAATGAAATTAAGACCAAAAATTTGATAACTAATCAAAATATTTAATGGAGATGTTGAAGTTGAGGATCAATTAGTGAATGAAATCAAGTTTGGGAGGATTTCAAAATTATGGTCAAAATTAAATTTAATACCAAAATCCAGTATGTTACAACACTCCGTTTGGAACACCACAATATAACGGTGTGTCTGAAAGAAGGAATCACACTTTACTGAATATGGTGCGATCAATGATGAGTTTTGCTGATCTTCTGATTTCCTTCTGGGGTTATGCTCTTGAAACCGCCACATTTACACTTAATCGAGTACCATCTAAATCGGTTCAAAAGACACCATATGAGATATGGCACGGGAAACGTCCTGATTTGTCTTTTATTAAGATTTGGGGTTGTGAGGCTTATGTCAGAAAAACGTTTCTTGATAAGCTTGGACCCAAGTATGATAAATGTTATTTTGTTGGATACCCCAAGGAAACGAGGGGATATTATGTATACCACCCTACTGACAACAAAGTGTTTGTTGCTAGGAAAATTGTGTTCCTAGTAAACAAATTTATTTCCAGAGGAAATAGTGGGAGGAAAATAGAGCTTGAAGAGATTCAAGCCCAACAAGAAAACATTGAACCAGTAGATGTATAAGAGGAACATAGAGATTCACAATGTATTGTGGAATCTCAGTCTCCTCAAGTAATACAAGGACCTCATAGATCTAGTAGGACATGCCTGGAACCTGAGAGGTTTGGATACCTTGTGACTAAGGAAGGTGGTGAGTTGATCATAGATGATGATCCAACTACCTATCTAGAGGCTATGGAGGGACCATATTCTAAGGAATAGCTAGAGGCCATGAAATCTGAGATGGAATCCATGTATTCCAACAAAGTATGGACTTTTGTGGAACCACCCAAAGGGGTAAAACCCATCGGGTGCAAGTGGGTCTTCAAGAAGAAGACCGACATGGATGGCATTGTGCAAACTTATAAAGGCAGATTGGTTGCAAAGGGTTTCTGACAAGTTCAAGGTGTTGACTATGACGAAACTTTTTCTCCAGTTGCCATGCTTAATTCCATCAGGATCATGCTTGCTATTGCATCTTACTATGACTATGAGATTTGGCAGATGGATGTTAAATTGCATTCCTTAATGGGAATATAAATGAGGATGTGTACATGACACAACCTGATGGTTTTGTAGATCCAAAGAATGCCAATAAAGTCTGTAAGCTATAAAGGTCAATCTATGGATTGAAGTAAGCATCTCAGAGTTGGAATCTTCAATTTGATGAGGAAGTCAACGTGTTTGGCTTTATTCAAAATGAAGATGAACCTTGTGTGTACAAGAAGGTTAGTGGGAGCACGACAACATTCCTCATATTGTATGTGGATGACATACTATTGATAGGGAATGATGTCACAGCCTTAGAGAAGGTAAAGCCTTGGCTTGGGAATACATTCTCAATGAAGGACTTAGGAGAATCAACCTACATTCTAGGTATTAAGATCTATAGAGATAGATCTAAAAGGCTACTCAGACTAAGTCAAAGAACGTACATTGACAAAGTGCTGAAGCAGTTCAGCATGGAGAACTCAAAGAGAGGCAACATCCCCATGCTACATGTTGTCACCATCTCTAGAGCTCAATGTCCCCAATCTTGTGAAGAGAGGGAGCGTATGAATGGGATCCCATATGCATCAGCCATTGGATCCATCATGTACGCTATGTTGTACACACACCCAGATGTCTCGTATGCCCTCAACATGATGAGCAGGTACCATTCAGATCCCGGGGATGCTCACTGGACATCCGTAAAGAATATCCTCAAGTACTTGCAAAGGACTAAGTATCAGTTCCTTATATATGGCGGTGAGGAAGAACTGGTTGTAAAGGGTTACACTGATGCAAGCTTATAAACTGACAAAGATGATTACAGATCGCAATCAGGATTTGTATTTTGCCTAAACAATGGAGCTGTGAGCTGGAAGAGTTCCAAGCAAGAAATAGTTGTCGATTCTACTATAGAGGCTGAGTATATCACTGCTTCACATGTAGAAAAGGAAGATATTTGGATCAGGAAGTTCATCACTGAACTTGGTTCCCAGTAACTGTGATGCAATTGAGCTTTATTGTGACAATAATGGAGCTATTGCTCAGGCTAAGGAGCCCAGATCACATCAGCGGTCCAAGCACATACTGTGGTGCTTCCATCTCATATGAGAGATCATACAGTAAGGAGTTGTGAAGATTTGCAAAGTACCAACTGAAGACAACATAGCTGATCCACTAAGAAAGGCCCTTTCTCAGCAGAAACATGATGGTCATGCTAGGTCACAAGGACTGAGGTTCCTAGGTGACTGGCTCTAAGTGCAAGTGGGAGTCTGTTGGTATGTATGCCCATAGAGCAAGTCATGTGATGATTGTAATGCGATACTTTGTAAATGATTTGAATAATAATAAAGGTGATTTCCGATCTATATGTTTTAAATGTTTCTAAGATGATAGTGTAACATGATAGATGTCTAAAGAATTGTTTTACTCGATGACGTATGCTTTTGGGTTTAGGACCTAAACAATGAGATCATACAGATGTTAAGAGTATGCATTCTTGTTCATTCCCTAGTCGGTTTTTACTGTGGAAATAACCATAGACATCAATAACACTAAAGACTAGATTGTGTTTTGGTTGATGACAGAATCTCATTAGTCATGATGTAGTGATATCAAACCAAGTACATAGGTACTTGTTACCGGACAGACCCACCGTGAGAGTGAGACATGGAACCATGATTTGGTAGTCACAGTCAGCTCTCACAATGATGGTGGTGAGTGTAATTCTTTGATCTTAAATGAGTACACTCAACACACATCGTTGGGTACACTTTGACATCATCAAACGCAGTCTTGAAAGATGGGTTGTTATAAAGCTGATGATTGGGTGACTTTGACACATGGGGCATTTGAGGGGTGAGTGATAGATATGGGATTTGTACCTCCTAAGGGAGTTTGATGTCCATGGCCACTTGATGAGTAGGATTGAGAAAGGCATGCACATGCATGTATGAATCAATATGTGATATTGATGTCACACACATCTCACCCAGTCTGCTCTAAGATCAAGGAAATGGATGAATGTTGAAAGGATGATTGTACCATGGCTTGAGTTCATTCAGGACATTAGTGACAAAGGAATTATACATTCACTATAAAACCTTTCACGGATTGTAGGATTGAAAGTTGTTCTCCAACTTTGTATTTCACTTGGGTAGAACTGATGTGTGACTAGGCACCACTCTTTGCTTGTGAAGTCATAAGTGTTATGGACTTTCACTGCCAACGTCAAATGGGCCTGCAGGGTCACACACATAGGACTTAACTTGGAAGAGGAGTTTTTCCACAAACGATGTTTAGATTGATTACTAAAGGAGTTTAGCAGTTCAATTAAAAACTCAATCAATTGATAATATCATAGTGTTCAAGGAGTTGGACCAATTGATTAGAGTATCATATTGATTGAAACTGCAATTGACTGATTTTTCACAGTCTGCACTCCCAACTGATCGGCTCATGTGGTGAACCGATCGGCTCATGACAGGTTGAGACGACCAATTCAAAGGGTTAATTGATCGGCTCAATAGGTCCAAATGAGCAAGTTGGAAAAGTCAGGTTGGTGAGAAATTTCTTTTCGTTTCACTTGTCCAATTTGATTGGAACAAGGATTGGTATTTGGATCAATTCGAAACAAAAGAGGAAAAGTCAATTGGGAACTGACCAGGGTAGTGAACCAATCGTTTTAGAAGTGAACCGATCAGATCAGGTGCCCCAACTAATCGGTTCATGTGTGAACTGATCGGTTCATGCTTGAAACGATCGGTTTAGCTGGCACAGTTGGTTGTTTTGTGGAAAATCTCGAATCCTTCTACTCATGCTTTAATCCCACATTGCCTGGAGTAGAGAATCCTGTCCCATGACCCTCCTATATATATATGGGTATTGGGGGCTTCTCAAAGTACAACTCAGAACACCGGTTGCTCTGCAAAGTTGTCATTCTCTCTGGTTGTGGTAACCAGGAGAGCTCGAGTAAGTGCTACCTGATAAGGGAGGCACAGTAAGGGAAAGATAAATGTAGAAAAGCGACTGGTGGTAGGAGAGTGTTTCGATGACTAGTACGCTGACAGGAGGGTATGACTCCTTCTGGTGCCTTGTGCGACAAGGTGATCGGAGTTCCAGGTGGTCCATGTGAACTACTTCAGAGGTGGGAGACTTCTGCCGCTTGGAGGATAGTTGTCCATCCTGACACTCTCGGTGAGACTAGGAGCTGCAAAGACACCATCCAAGACCGAAGGTGAAGACCGCACAAGCAACGAGGTAACATCGCCGATCAATCCTCTGGACAAGGTACGCCTCTACAAAGCATCCTTCATATTGTATAGACGTTGACGCAATTCCTTTAGACTGGGTTCGGGAGAAGAAATTTTTATTTCCTCTGCCATCTCGATCTCCCCTAAAACCCAACATGGCAGAGAGTTATATCTCTCGCTGGGACAATTGTCTCACCCCGTGGGATCCAAATTTTTTTAGGTGTATGTGCACGAGGTGGCAAAGATCTTTCTGTAGAGGAGGAATAATAGCTGAGGTAGCAGTGACTGCTCATGTTGAGTGTACTATCTGTTGTGTCTTGTAGATAGAAGTCATGTGTCGTCTCTGTACTCTCAGGTCCTTAGAGTTAGTACTTAGTGTTTTTATGATTGGTTTGAGATTTTGGCTTGTATGCCTCGAGATTTTATGTTTCTTATGTATAGTTCAGCAAAGCAACTGTTATATGTAACCCTCGAGATAACGATGTACATGGTATGTTCAATGTAAACAATGATGTATATAAGGTTTTGGATCTTTTAGTAAGAGTTTTCCTAGAAATGGATCTCTTTGTAAAATGGTTTTAATTTTTTGTGATTTTTATTAATCCGTTGATTATGTTTATTCCGCTTAATTAGTAATGATTTGTCTATCAGTTTGGCGACTGTCGTTACAATTAAGCTCTAGGTTTCCAAAAAAAAAGAATGCTTAAGTCATATATATGTCAAGATTTTTCTCTCCAGACAGTTATATATAGTTTCTTTTCTTATAATGTGTATAGTGCCTCTTACTGATGTATGTCTCTATGTTTGCATGGTTGTGGGAGATGTACCTACATCAAGGAGCAAAGGAGTTTGAAGTAAGTGCTTCAAAGTAGAAATTTCCAAGACTTAGCTTGGTGGGTTGGCATTTACACCTTAGAATATCCTATATAAAGTTCCAGAGAAGATTTATGCCTTAGATTTCTTCTACCTTTCATGTATGTGATTCTAGTTCAAGCATGCGATAGTTTACAAAATATTTTTTCTCTTTCAAAGAACAATGTATGAATCTATATTTTGAATTAATGCATGATGTTTCATTTAATCTGTTGCTATATATATCACGTTTTGTGATGTTCTTCCAAGCCGAGTGACTTATGATATGGGCAACATATGATTTGCTTCCACTAATATATATGTGCTTGGAGGGGTGGTACAATGTGGTATTAGAGCAAAGAAGTAGATGGACACTAGGAAAAAAAGTATTCATATGTTGAAGACCTAGGTGTAGAAGAATTAAGTAAACAATATTGGAAACCAATGTAGATGTATAGACTTGAGACATAAGAATAGATAGGGATAGGCTTATGTGCCTAGTTGTTTTGGACAATATGTTATCTCTAGAATTGTATATAGTATACTCTATCTTTCTCCCTCATGTTTATAGTATGGGGTACATGCTTATGGGAATTTGTTGAGATAATATTATATTCACAATCATACTTATGATATCCTTTCAAGTGCATGTGATATGGTACATGTGCATGAGGGAGGTGCTAAGATAAGTGTGATAAAATATGTCATCAATATATATAGGACCATATGGCATGTATCCAAAGGAGACAAATAAAACAAGAGTTGGCATTATAAGTTTGAGACATGTAGTCACCAAAGTCCAATCATAAACATAGTAAGACCAAACATAGATACGAAGGGTTGATAATTTTATATTGATGAGTGAGAAAATCATGCATAATGCAATAAATAATGTTTTCTAAGTGTTACAATTATGTGTTCATTATGTTTCCCTACAATGCTAATGAATTATGAAAATTATGAAAAATCATGTTTAAGTTTAAAAATCATGTTATCTCAATTTAGTTCTCTCAATTATGTTATATGAGCCTTAATTGGCCTTATGAGCATTGTGTGTGCATGCACGAGGGTGACTATATCCACTCAAGTACACAAATCTAGTTTAATATGATATTATGTCAAGTTAATCAAGTTCTCATATAATGATGTTAACCATGACTATGTCACAACGTAAGTGTGCTAATGAGACTTTAATATAATTCTATCATATATAGAATAACTAAAATCCTAAGGTGGTTAACGTGTAGAAATTTTGAGGACAAAAATTATTTAAGGTGGGTAGAACTGTAACATTCTCAAAATTAAAACTTATGAATTAATCCTTAATCAAAAACCATAATCATTCAAAATTCAAATTGCATGCATCATTTAGAATGTAATGTGACTATTAGCCCCAAATTTCATGTTGATAGTTAATTTTATATCATTTAACATTGAAGTATAAGAAACTTTCTCTCACCTCTAAGTAAGCTCATTGTCATTAACATGAATATAATCCCTACTTGGTATATTTTTTCCGAATAAACCCAAATCCATTAAGATAAAACCTATTTGAACCTAAGAGGAAAGTCACATTTATTAGGGGTTAATCTTTCATAAGTGATAAAAACTACAATATAATGATTATTTATTAGGGGTTAATCTTTCATAAGTGATAAAAACTACAATATAATCATTTAAGAAGGGTCAAATGATGGCGGGAGGTTTGAAATCGGCAGGAGCGCAGGGCGTGGCGACAGAAGGGGCGATCCGCGGCGGAGGTTGGCATCCTTCTCCGAATCCTCCTCCTAGCTCTCAATGGGCGAGACCTCAGGTTAGCCATGTGAAGGGGATTACTGCGGCACCAGAACCGAAGAAGTGGTCAGATCTCCTGAGCGATGGAAGGAAAGCGGAAATAACAAAGCTTCAGTTCTCACCGCCGGAGATTGTCGATGGAGAGATCAGATACAAGAGATCGAAGGCGATCGAAGTTGCTAAGAAATGGGAGAATACAGTGGCAGGATACGTAGTAGGTATGAAACCTCACTGGCCTACTCTTGTCTGACATTTCGAGCAGATCTGGAAACCTAAAGCGGAGTTTGAGGTAATTCCATGAAATAGAAGCTTCTTCATTGTGAAATTCACAAATGCAGATGATCTAAAACCGGTCGTTGAGGGTGGACCGTGGTTTGTGGGAGGGAAACCCTTGATTATGAAAAGATGGGAGATCGGGGAACCTTTGGAGAAGGAGAGGCTTACTGAAATTCCGGTTTGGGTGAGGTTTCCTTATCTTCCTCTAGAATTCTGGGATGATGAAATTCTCGGACTCCTAGGGAGTTACATAGGTAAGCCGATCTGTGCTGACTATGCTACTAAATCCCTGAGGAGCTTGGATTATGCTCGAATTCAAGTTTTAATCTCGACTAGCTCAGTGCTTCCTACAGAGATTGTCATGAGGAGTGACTGTGGAGATAGAGATGTCATCCAGGTCCAGTATGAATGGTTGCCGGAAATTTGTAAGTCGTGTGGCTGCTTTGGACATGAATCCGAGATATGTTTCTTTAAGAAGGATATTGCTGGAAGCAAAAAGATTTGGATACCTTCTGATAAGAATTCGAGTAAAGGGAGTAGTGCTGATATGCCTGCTATTGTTTCTGATAATACTGTTATTTCTATTGCGCCTATTACAACTTCTGTTACTGGTGCTACGGCAAATAAAGCTATACAACAAGGCGGTAATGGTCCACCTGACATTCCTTCCATAGTCTCTGGTACTAGTATGTGTTCTACAAGTGCTACCTTGCAGCAAGTTCAGAGTGAATTGAATGTCACACCAAGAACTCTTGAAGCTTCATCCTATGCAGGTTATATTGAAACTTCTCAGCGAAGTCAAAAAGAGTTGGAGATTGCTTGCTCTGTTCCAGTTGATAACAGAAGAAATACAAGAACTCTTACTGGCAGATATTCTGAGGGAGGTTTGAGAGTTCCAACACATATGCAAAGGTATGTGGATGAAAAGGTGCGCATGGCATCCCCTAGTAATGACGAAGGTTTCCTCACAGTCAGACATAAGAACAGAACTTCACCTCCAAAACTCACTGCTAAGCCTAATCCTTTAGTCAACAGGAGTGCACCTAGAATTGCTAATGTAGCTACTAATATGTTTGATAAACTCAATGAGATTGGTGATGATGAGACCGTCTCTTCTACTGTGACAGGCAGGACTCCAGTCACTCTCCCCCCCCCAATGAATGATTATCTTGGTATTTTCTCCTGGAATGTTCGTGGCCTGAATAGGTATGGACACCAGGAGAAAATCAAGGACAACCTTTATAAGACAAGGTGTCCTGTGAACCTTATTATTGAAACGAAGCTGAGATACAAAAAGATGAATAAAGCTATGTTTAACATCTGGCCTGGTAAGGAGTGGATTTTTAATCATTCCTCTCATCCTCTTGGGAGGATTATTATCCTTTGGGATCAGAATATGATCTATCTGGTGAAAATTGAAGAGAGTGATCAATTCATTGATTGTAAAGCTTTGTACAAAGGTAGTGATTTCTATATTACTGCTATCTATGGTCAGAATGAGGAAAAGAGGAGAAGAACTCTTTGGGATGATTTGAGAAGGATTAGTCCTGGTAACAAAGCATGGATTCTTCTAGGGGACTTTAATGCTATCAGGTTTACTGAGGATAGAAGGGGTAAAGGTTATTATCCCTATACTGCTATGTGTGATTTTAATGATGTTATTTCTGCTCTGAGTCTCATTGAGCTTGATATGAAAGGTCCTTCTTTTACCTGGGACAATAGAAGGAAAGGTCAACATATTATCCTCTCCAAGATTGATAGATGCTTCTATAATCTCGATTTTTACTTTGTTTACAAAGATGTTTGGGGGGAAGTCATGAATACCATTATCAGTGACCATAGACAGATTACCATTTCTATTAGTGGGAATGTTAAGAAAAGAAAGGGTTATTTTAATTTTATTAATGCTTGGACCCTTCGTGATGATTTTCTTGATGTTATTAAGGATGCTTGGAGCTGTGATGTTAAAGGTAATCCGATGTTCAGGGTTATCTCTAAACTGATAAAGGTGAAAGAGAAGTTAATAAGATGGAACAAGGAAAACTATGGGGACATTTGTGATAATGCTAGAACTGCAGACATTGAGGCTATCATTTCTCAAAACAATGTTGATCTGTCTCCTGATGATGTTTATCTAAGAGATGTTGCTGATGAGAAGAGAAAGGTTGCCCTTGCTACCGCTGATGCTGAGGAATCCTATGCCAAGCAAATTTCTAGGGTTAAGTGGTTGAAGCTAGGTGATAAAAATACTAGTTTCTTCTACAATTCAGTCAAAGTCAGATGTAACCGTAACAATATTAACTCTCTTATGATTGATAATGAGTTGTGCTATAAGGAAGATACCATCAGCCTGCATATCTGGAATTATTGTAATCAACTTTATAATCAATATGATGATAGTAACTATTGCTCTATGGATTGGGACGATGATTGGTCCTTTCCTTTTTTGAACAATGAACAGTTTGATTGTCTTTGTTCAACTGTTACTGATGATGAAATTGAAAGAGTAATAAAGGAAGCTGATGGTGATCGGGCTCCTGGCCCTGATGGTTTTAATGGGAATTTTTACAAGAAATCTTGGAGTATTATTGGTCCTGATGTCATCTTGGCTGTTAAGAATTTCTTTAAGAGTGGGAAAATGATTAGGGAGCTTAATAAATCTTACATCACTCTTATTCCCAAGACCAAAGGGGCTAATTCTGTCAAGGAGTGGAGGCCCATTGCTCTATGTAACTTCCTCCTCAAGATTATCACTAAGGTGCTTGCTAATAGGTTGCAACCTATTCTTGATTCTCTGATCAGCAAGAATCAAGTAGCTTTCATTAAGAATCGTCATATCTCTGATGCTCTTCTCTTGACTAATGAGCTTATTAGTGATTTTCAAAAAGCTGGTACCAAGCCTAAGATGTGTATTAAGGCTGATCTTGTTAAAGCTTATGATGTTGTTCGTTGGGATTTCATTGTCAAAATCTTGATCAGGATGAATTTCCCTAAATGCTGGATTGATTGGATTTATACCATTATGAGCACTAGTAGCTATCATATTCTTATTAATGGGCAACCTTCTACAGCTATTCTTCCTTCTAATGGAATTCTTCAGGGCGACCCTATTGCTCCTTATATTTTTGTTTTGCCCATGGAAGGGTTAACTGCCATGATGAACAATGCGGTGAAGAAAGGTTATATTAATCCTATCAGGAATTCTGATATGCATGTTTCTCATCTGCTTTTTGCAGATGATGTTATGTTTTTTTCTTGATGCTGATGCTCCTAATGCTCTGGCCATTAAAGATGTTCTTAACAATTTTGGAGAGATGTCTAGTCTGATGATTAGCTCTTCTAAAAGCCATGTTTTCTGCAGCCGCAGTGTTGATGGTGCCTATATGTCTAAGTTGCTTGATATTCCTACTGACTCGTTTCCTATGCGTTATCTTGGGCTACCTCTGTTCTGTGGTAAGCTTCGGTGCTCCCATTGTGGTCCTTTGATTGACAAGATTAAAGCTAAGCTTGATGGTTGGAAGCATAAGACTCTTTCGTTTGGGGGAAGAGTTGAGCTCACTGTTTCTACTCTAATGTCTCTTCATCTCTTCTAGTCCTCTACCTTTCCTCTTCCTAGTTCCATTATGGAGGAAGTTGAGAGAATCTGTCGTAATTTTATTTGGGGGGGTGTTGATATGGATAGGAAAGTTCATCTCATTGATTGGGATACCATCTATAAACCGAGAACTGAAGGTGGTCTCGGTATTAGAAGGATTAAAGATATGAATGAAGCTGGTATTACTAGAAACATATGGAACATTGTGAGGAAGAAGGATCATCTTTGGGTTCGCTGGGTCAATGGAAAATACATTAAAAATGACTCGGTTTGGTCTGTTCATAGTGATCCTAATAGTTCTTGGATGTGGAGGCAGTGTCTCAGATATAGACATAAGATCATCCCTCATATTTCCTATTTGTTTGGAGATGGCACCTCAATCAAACTGTGGAGAGACCCCTGGATCCCAAGGGGAAAGTTCTTATCTAATTGCATTGCTGCTGCTAATATCCTTAAACTGGGAAAGGGCCTTTATGGTAACATGAAAAGCTTTATCTGTAACAATGCTTGGTCGTTGAGCAGTAAGAGAAGTCATATTGAGTTCAATGACTTTGTTTCTAGTCTGAGGATGCCTTTTGTTGGTAAGGACAAGATGTTGTATAATGGGGTTGAGTATCCCTCTCTTAAGCATTGCTGGGATTCTGTCAGAGTTCCTGGTACCAAGTATGGTTGGGCGAAGTTGATCTGGAGAAGTTATATTCCTCGTGCCTATAGCATGCTGGCTTGGTGTATCTTCCTGGATAGAGCTTCTACTCAAGATGTTCTCAGAAGATTTGGTATGATGATTACTTCGAGATGTCCGCTCTGTGAAGCTGATTATGAAGACAACCATCATGCATTCCTGAACTACAGTTACACTAAAGCTATCTGGGAACATGCGGCCGTAGAAGATTGGATTTCTCTCATACCTGGATCCTGGGATGATTGCTTGGTGCTTCTTTCTAATAAAAATACCTGCATCACGTGCCTTGCTGTCTTTTATCAAGTTTGGCGCGAAAGAAACCTCATTCTTTTTTAGAACAGAAGAAGGAATACTGAAGCCTGCTGGAGAGACATTGAGACTGATCTTAGGGGGTTGTATAGTCTATAGTTGTTTCTTTATAGTTGTTTTTCTTTCCTGTTCTTCTTTTCTTTGCTGTAGATATATAGTTTTCAGCTTCCTGTAAACTCTTTTACCAAAATCAATAAAAAGGCACAAGCGTTCTCGAGCAAAAAAAATATAATGATTATTTAATATTTAGTCATCCAATTCTAAATGTAACTACATAGGAATGTTGTAGATTATATGATGAATGTATGGTCAAAATTTGTGTCCATTGTAACCTCATTTGGCCCCTCAAATCTTTCGGAGAAAAATACATAAGATTTCCACCTATGTTATAAACGCATGACATGTTTAATTATAGTCTATGAAAAATTATGTGTCACACAGATTGTGATCCATTTCGAGTCAAAGTCTCAAGTCTTCGAGTGGTAATGGTTTCCTTTCCCACCCATATTTCTAGATCCATCAAGAATCCAATATCGTGTGATATTTTCCTTCTGCCCCGACCTCAGTGGAACCCAACATTATCCCCCCCCCCCCAATATATTGAACCCTCATACCACATGTTATGTAGGGATTTATGTCCTAGTCTCTTTGGAGGGTGGGATGGCAAGATTCCCTATCCTGGAGGGACTAGACCCTCGAACAACCTCCCTAGCCTCCTCTATAAAAGTTATACATTTTGGAGGCACTAGGGGATGTACAAAAATGGGGAAACATCATCACCTTATCCTCAGTTTGCCTCCTATATATTCTTACACAAACTCCAATATAAGCTTGACCTTAGATGTTTAAAATGTATGATGATGATCCTTTGAATCAGGAAACACCACATGAAGCTTTTTGTGGAGTCAAGAGTTGGTCTATAATCTTTTAAAGTTGTCAACATTGAATAGAGACTCTATGAGATCACTAGTATCCCAACATGTTCCCCCTTTTTATGCTTGTGAATTGTTTGGCCTATCACATAGTCAATTTGATGAGCCGAGATTTGTTTGAGTTGTGGTCTTATTTGGCCAGCTCAGTAACTGCAGTTGGAACTCTAGAAGTTTTTCTTTCTCTCAATTTTTATGTTTTGCACAACTCTGATCAGTGTCCAATGTTCTCCCCATGTTCTTCTTTAGCAGTGGAGTTTTCTTGAGACCTTGACCACTACGAGACCAAGGTTTGGGCTCTTCGTGTCCGATCAATGATGTCGATAATTGTGAGTTAACTAGTTTTCATCACCATGTACTGGTCCACACTTTGGATCCCTAAAACTGTGCATCATGGTGTTGTTCTTTGTCTTCTCACTAGATAAGGAAGATATGGGATATTGTTTTCTCATTTTTTACCCTTTTTGTTTGATGGTATGGTCTCTCACGCATGGGTGATTTTGGGTTTTCCACCCTAGGTTACTCACCGCTTGCTTGTTTGGTTGTAAGATCAAACCTCCATATTAGCGGCTCAAGTTGGCCCATCTAAGTTAGCCAGTAGTTGTTCAGGATAATGCCAACATGGAAATACCATTGCCTTCTGGTTGGTCATTTATTAAAAAAGTCATAGTAATTAATCTGTAGGTTAGACAAATTCATGCAAATATGATTTTGAAAGCATTTTTAATGAAGAATTTGATTTCTTGTTTTTGAAGCCTAATTAGATAACACAATTTATTGAGAAAATCAGGGTCTTTGTATATCGAATCAGGCTTTGAAAACTAGAATGTTAGACCGAAAATCCGTTCAAAATCATATCTTCCTAAATTTTTCTAACCAACAAATTAATTACTTTGAATTTATAAATATTGAACAATCAGAAAGTGGTGGTATTTCCATGCTAGTATTATCTTGAACAACTACTAGATATCTTAGGTCAGCCAACCTTGAGACACCACTCTAGAGGCACGCTCTCACAAATTACGAATGAATCCTCAATAAAAAACCCTAATCTTTCAAAATTCAAATTTCATGCATCACTTAGAACCTAATATGACTACTAACCCCAAATATAGTGATTAAAGAGAAGTCCAATAAAGTAGGAAATGTTTACCCTTTTTTTATGATAGTTAAATCAATATCCTTCAATATTGAACTATAAGTAAGTTTCTCTGACCTCTAAGTAATCTAATTATCATTGATAAGAATATGATCCCTATTTGGGATAACTTCACCCAGTAGACCCTAATCCATTAAGATAAACATATTTGAACCTACAAGTAAAGTCACATTTTTTAGGCGTCAATCATACATAAGCGGTCAAAACTAAAATATGAAAATAATTATATTTAATCATCCAAATTTAAATAAACTACATAAGAATGTTGTAGAACCTATGATGTATGTATGATCAAAATTTGCATCAATTCTGAACTCATTTGTCCCCCCAAATATTTGGGAGAAAAATACATAAGATTTCGACCTATGTTTCCCTATTTTTTTATTCAAATGAAATGTTTAAGTGTCGTCCTTGAAGAATTATGTGTCACATAGATTTAGACCTATTTCGTGTCAAATTCTCAGGTCCTCGTATAGAAATAGTTTCATTTCCCACCCAAAGTTCTAGATCCACTAGGACTCCAAAATAGTGTGATATTTTTCTTCTATCCCAATCTCATTGTTTGCACAATACTGATCTGAGCGGAACCTAGGGTTATCTTCCCTGTTAGATTTTGAACACTCATAGAACATTTTCCATAGAGCTTTATGCCATATCCACCCTAGACATTGGGATGGAAGGAGTATCTATCCTAGAGGGACTTGACCCCCAGAAGACATCCCTAGCATCTTGTATAAAAGCTATACATTTCAAAGTAACTAATAAATGTACAAAAAAATCAAGAAACATCATCACCTTGACCTCAATTTGCCTCCAATATATTCATCCACAAAATCCAATATAAGTTTGACCTTAGACCTCAAAAATGTCCGTTGAAACTCCTTTGAATTGGGAAACACTGCATGAAGCTTTTTGTGGAGTCGAGAATCTATCTACAATCTTCTAAAGTTGTCAACCTTGACTTGAGACTCGGTGAGATTACTAGTATCCTAGATTTTCCCTCCTTTTTATGCTTATGTATTGTTTCCCCTATCACATATTCAATTTGATGAGTCGAGAGCCATTTGTCTCGTGATCTTCTTTTTCCAAACCAGTGGCTTGAGTTGGAACTTCAAAAGCTTTGATTTATATTGGTTTTGATGTTTTGTACAAATTTGATAAGTTTCCCATGTCCACCCTGTGCTCTTCTTTAGCCATGGAGTTTTCTTGAGACCCTGACCACCACGATACGAAAGTTTGGGCTCTCTGAGTTCTAATGACGATGTTGTTGATTGTGAGCTCCCTGGTTTTCACTAGCATGTGTTGCTCCATGATCTCGATCCTCAAAAATGAGCATCACGATGTCTCTATATCATGGAGAAAAAGAAGTCGAAGTGAGTGCTTCAAAGTATACATTTCCAAGACTTAGCTTATTGGGTTCCATCTACACCTTAGAATATCTTGTATCAAGTTCCAGAGAAGATTTATGCCTTAGATTTCTTCTACCTTTCATGTATTAGATTCTAGTTCAATTATACAATTTCTTACATTATAAGTTTTCTCTTTCAACAAACAATGTATGAATCTATATTTACAATTAATGGATGGTGTTTCATATATCTTGTTGTTGTATGTATCATGTTTTGTGATGTTCCTCCAAGCCAAGTGACTTATGCTATGGACAACAAAGGATATGCTTCCGCTGATCTATATATTCTTGGAGGGGTGTTACAAATAAACTAGCCATTTTAGATTTTTTTTGCATGGGAATCAATTATTAATGGATGATGTTAGGTGATATAGCTTCTTGAGCTTCTCTTGAAATTTTATCTTTCTATTTATTGAACTATCCTAAATCATGTTCCAAACTTTTACAAGAAGGTGATACAAAATATGATGACTACATAGATATCACTGTTTTTTGTAGGTTTATCATAGTGACTCACATATTGTATTGATTTAATGATTTCCCAAAATAAAAAGTTCCCTTATTGGTATAAATGATTTCAAGTATTTTTCGATAAACCACTAATGGACATTGTTATCTTCAACTTCAACGAACATGGTTGAACATTTATTGGAAAGATAACATTCATGAATTGTTGATAAAATTGTCAATGACAAAACTATCAATGGAAAATATCAAGGTTGTAGGGGTAACTTACGCATATCATAATTCCATTCATTAGACAAAAAGGAGATTCAAAATTAAAACATATTTAGTTGAGGGAACTTTCTTATGTGTTAACGTGTTTTTTGTTCAACATATAATCTTAATTATATGACCGACGATGTGAATGGAGGTGATCTATGATTTAGGTAATCTTAATTGGTGTTTGATTAAACTAGAATGATTATTTGATGCAATAGTCAAAATTTAATGTGAAAGTTAATGTTCCTATAACTATGTCTAGATTTTGAGATACAAATATTATTGTAAAAGATCCAATTAATGTTGTTCAAAAAAGGCACCCAATTAGTTGAAGTATCGATGTTTGACCGAGAGGTCTTAGGTTCAACCCCCCCCATGGGTAGGGGAAGAATAAAAACAAAGACCCAAATAATGTTATTTGCAAAGTTTGTTTGAGTACATCTATATGAGTGTAGATCTTTTATGAACCCATTTGATTTTTCTCTAGTATTCTTACAAAATGGATCCTTATTTTAAGATGAATGGTCAATGTGTTAGAGTTGTTGCCATGATATTTTTATTATAAAATACCATTGAATATCTATAATATGCTCATAGTGTTTTGTGTCTTTGAGGATGCATTCCATATTAATATGGGGTTATGAAAAATGTAACTTTTGGAGACTATAGGAAAGTGCATATTATATGAATACTCATTAAATTAGAAAAGCAACATTGTTAATATGACCTTATGATAGTTTCATGGGTAGTATTAAGTTTTGTTGATGTGCTAAGGTCTTTGAACTTATCATTTTATTCATAATTCCTCTCCTAAAAAAAGTGATTCTATTAATGAATCACTTTCCAATCTCACACAAGCAACGTCATGTGAAATGGGATGTATACATACATGTACTACTGACTCGACCAAAATGATCAACATATTGATTGGTTAACAACAAAGTTGTAAAAAAAGTTACTTCCTTTCATTGTATTAATTTATATTTTTCCAGAAATTCATAAATTATTGTTGATATGTAATGCATGATAAAACTTAAGTAAACCATGTCAATACATTTGACAAAACAAATTATGGATCATACAAAGAAAAGTGATTACTAAATATATTGTTAATGAGAATTAAGGAAATAAGGAGACTCATCAATGATAAAAATTTATCATTAAATAAAATAATGATATAACATTAAAAAAATCCTTTAAGAATATAGTTTGCACTTTCCATTAGCATATTGTAGTTTCAATTGTCATCTATTACAAAGTACAAACATAAGATGTACATGTACTCAAGTAGGTATTGCTACTTCATGTGAGATCCAAAACCTAGATGGATAACATAATAACTTATGTCATAGGAAATTAACAAATCTTTACATAAAATTTTTTGTGTGGTTAACATCGTGCCAAGTATCATGTAAATAGATCTTTGGCAAGGGTCTATTAACACAACATTAAAGAAACCTATAGAAATTAGGTAGAATTTAAATCATATTACTTATGATGTTCCTATTGTGTCTGACTTAGTCTACTACCATTATTTCAATAAATGGAGTGAAATCTTTTTCTTATTGATCATCACAATAAATTGGATTTTTTTAATATGTAGAATTACATTTCTTGTGAATCTAAAGTTATAAAGTTTATAACGGTGTTGCATCAAAAATACATATTCAAATAAAATTTTCATACCAACTACACCCTGTCCACTTACACCCACATCTTGCCTACAAACAACTAAACAACTTCAAACAAGACAACAGAGCAGTTGCAGACTCCTCAAATCATATAAAACTATAATTCAACATAATGTATTCCTCGACCTACAAATGACCAAATTACTTTTGAAAACCACTAAACCACATAATTGACTTCATTATATATAGCATTCCAGATCCCCCAACAAATGAATTATATGTAAATCTAGTACAATATGTTAGAACAATCCACTTCCAGAAATTTAGCATAAGACGCAATACACACAAATTAGAGATCAGCCGTCACTACTATCATTAACTTACACTAAAACTCCGAATTATAATTTTTATGACATGTAATAACATGGGAGATAATTGGCAGTGGGTGGATTATGGAAGAAAGTGGAATAATTGGCTAGGGTGATCATGATAGAGTACAAAAATAGGAAAATTTTTGCCTCCTTTTGGAAATGATGTGAATTTTCTTATACACTTATAGTCCTTCATGAAATTCAATCTTAGTGTGTTCGTTGAAGATATACTACTACCAACAATTGATGAGATGAATATAATATCATGCCTAAAGAAATGCAAGTATGCAAATAAGATGAAGTCATCGAACATATATGAAAGACTTTTCTCACGAAATGGGTTAAGGCATGTTGATACCATTACATATATCCTCTTTCTTATTTTTGTTAAAATACACAAATATGTATTTAATAAATATTTTAAAAGTGGGTAACTGACCTAATTCAATGATTCTATGTATTTTCATGTATCCCATATCATATTTCCTTATCACCATATGATCTTTTCCAAAGGAAAATATCTTAGTTGTAACATCCATTTACAACTTACTGAAAGGTTTTGGAGTATTTTGGATTTTGCTCATAATTCAAATAAAAGCAATATCTTTTATAACAAGAATAATAAAAAACATTCATCATAAAGCATCTTGATAGAGAAGAAGGAACTCTGCCTATGCAATACAAAGGAATGATATACACATTATTTTTCTTAATATACCATTTGTAAGCATGATAAATGAGGACACAAATCCAATGTCAAATACTTGTTTGTTCATCATGTTGATGATTAATTTGTAATTTTTTATTACAAGAATGAGTCTTTATACGATCAAATAAATACACAACTAACTACTCTAGGATGTGGAACAATGTTCTCAAATTTAGATAAAGGATTAAACCTCATAATTTGTTCATGGTTGGAGATAGACAAAATACTTTCACTTTAATAGGTCTTTGTACGAGACACTCAATCTTTATATTGTTCCTAATTTATATTTTAAGCTAAGTAAAGGCCGTCTAGCCACTAATAATGTTGGTATAAAAAATAGAATTGGGATGTCCAAAAAATTGTGGATTAGCCCCTATGAAGCCCCCGTTTGAATCATTTTAACATCCTCTCAGTAGAAATATTATGTTCCCGATGTGGCAATGCAATATATTAGATGGAAGACTTTTTGCAATTCCACTAAGACATCTTTATCCTGATCTAGATTGGAACTATTGGCTCTGTCATACAATGCTTTTTGAAAAATTGGGATTTTTTACTAGTAAATCATTCTTTCCCAATCTAATGTTTACCCAATACAAAGGATTCATTTTTGGCGCATAGGTATGTTGCATATAGATGGGAACCATTTTGTTCAACACTACTCTTTTATTTCTTGATTATAAAACAAATGAACGGAGGAACCAGTGAACCCATAGATGCATTAGTAAACGTATGTGTTCTTTTTTGGATATTTGTTTTCAAGGTGTAAAAGTTAGTAATGTTATTATAAAATCAATTCCTTACCATAACTATATTGGTAGATACTTGGTTGTTTATGAAGATTCTTAGATCTCTACTAATAACATTCAAATTAAAAGTAAAGATGATATTTTCTCTATTTCTTCATATTGATGTATAATCACTGATGGATGATTTTATGTAAGATGCATCACATTTTTACATTACCATTCTTAACAAGAAAGGTGGTAGATTTCCAAGATGATTGAGACGAAACCATAGGTAAAGGTCTATTGCCAATGAGAAAAATGATGAGATAGAACCCACATTCTCTAAAAAAGGGACACACATAAACAAGAAAATAAGTCACATAGACAACAAAACGTAATAGGTTGCAAATTATACTTGAAATCCCAAAATTCATTGCTCAGCTCAAGCATGCTAAAAATATAATTGCATGATGTTTGCACCATATTAACATAAGATGGAGATCTATTAAACTAAAAACTTGAATGAAAAATTAATTACACAACTTTTCCTTTCTCAACCTCAAATGCTTCAATCATAAATGCTTCAAAACTTACTACTGTTTGTGGATGATAAATTTTCATTGATGGCAGAGTCAATAATATCCCAAGATGATAACCATATCATTGAATTGGTGCACAAATATGTCTCATACATAGTGTGAAAAACATATAGACTTTGACTTTGTCCACTCACCACTGGAACATGATTTGCTACTTCTGAGATAAAAATCATTCCAAGTTGATTATATTTCATGAAGTTACGCTTTAATATAGGTTCATTAAAATCTAAATGGTTGACCTACAAAATAACCAATTTATATAATATCTAAATGTGTATATTTCTTGTTATAATATATTAAATTTTAAGTCTTAGTTATGATAAATGATCATTGAGAAGGATGAAGTTGTGACACTAAAATTAATCACACATCTTTCCATTCTTGTCCTCAATCTTTTCAAGCAGACTAAAAAGATTATGCCTCACTAACAGATAAATGCATCAAATAATTTGTTCCTAACAAGCCAAGAATATTTCAATTAGTTGTTCTTTGAAAGTTCCTACCATCGAAAGACAAATGTACATAATAATGAGATGTGTATTATATAGTTATAACAAAAAATATTTTCGATATGTTTATAACCTATTATGTATGAAATTTTGTTTTCTAGAAATTTTCATCCACATAGATTAGATTATACTGAATTTCATAATTTTGCAACGTAGGTTTTAACTATTGGTTAAACTATTGACCCTAACAACCCAACAAAGGTTGTATCACATACCATAATTGTAGTATCTAACAATCCAACCTAGCATTTTTCACATATATTCTTATTTTGTTGGTTATATTAGGAAATACACTAAAAAGTAGGTGGGTTAACCCCATTCTTAGGTGCATTAACCCACTTTTAGGCACTTCAGCCCATTTTAGTCGCATTTCCTATATGTTAGCCACATAATGGTAAATTAGGCTAGAAAATGCACTAAACTGACAAGTAGGTGCATTAGCCACATTTCTAGGCACTTTAATGGAATTTTTGGGCACATTGTCATCTAAATTAGGCATGTAACTGTAAATTAGGCTCAAATTGCTACAACACTGAAAAATAGGTGCATAAAGCCCATTATTAGCGGTTTTAACCCACTTTTGGTGCATTAAATACATTTTGGGGCGCATTGGCCTATAAATTAGGCACTTCACAGACAAGTATCCATATTAACCCCATTCTTAGGCGATTTAACCCACTTTTAGGCACATCAACCCATTTTTCAGCACATTTCATTTTTATTAGATGCATAATAGTAAACTAGACTAAAAGAGGCACTGCATTGACAAGTGGGCGCATTAACACCATTTGTAGGTATTTAGCTGCATTTATTGGTGCACTGGCCTATAAATTAGGAACATAATAGTAAATTAGGCTAAAATTGCCACTACGTTGACAAATAATCACATAAACCCCATTTTTAGGCATTTTAACTAACTTTTAGGTTCTTTAACCCCATTTTGGGGTGCATATGCCAATAAATTAGGCACTACATTAAAAAGTAGGTTGATAACCCCATTCTTAGGCGTTTTGACCCACTTATAGGCATTTCAACCCATTTTCCGACGCATTTCCTATTCATTAGGCAAATAATCATAAATTAGGATAATAAAGGCCCTACACTGACATCTTAGGTGATTTAACCCACCCTTTGGCACTTCAACTCATTATAGGGTGCATTTACTAGTTATTAGGTGCATAATAGTAAATTATGCTAAAAAGGCACTGGCACTGACAATGGTGGGGTTGTAACTGCATTTTTGGGCGCATTGGCCTATAAAATTAGGCACTACACAGACAAGTAGGTAGATTAACTGAATTCTTAGGCACTTTAACCCACTATTAGGCACTTCAACCCAATTTTGGCCACATTTACTATTTATTAGACACATAATAGTAAATTTGGCTCCAATTTCCACTACACTGCAAATAGGCAAATAAACCCCATTTTTAGGCATTTTGATCCACTTTTAGGCACTTTTACCCCATTTTGGGGTGCATTGGCATATAAAATAGGCAATACTCTAACAAGTAGGTGGATTAACCCCATTCTTAGGTGCTTTAACCAACTTTTAGGAACTTCAACCCATTTTGGGCACATTTCCTATATATTAGCCACATAATAGTAAATTCAGCTAAAAAGACAATAAATTGGCAAGTGGGTGCATTAACCACATTTTTCGGCACTTTAACCACATTTTTGGGTGCATTGTCTTATAAATTAGGTATGTAACTGTAAATTTGGCTCAATTTGCTACAACACTAACAATTAGGTTCATAAACCCCATTATTAGATGTTTTAACTCACTTTTGGCGCTTTTATCCCATTTTGGGGCGCATTGGCCTATAAATTAGGCACTACATTGAAAAGTAGCCACTTTAACCCCCATCATAGACCCGTTAACCGACTTTTAGGCATTTCAATCCATTTTAGGGCACATTTCCTATTTATTATGCAAATTATAGTAAATTAGGCTAAAAAAGTCACTACATTGACATCTTAGGTGCTTTAACCCACATTTTGGGACTTCAACACATTATTGGGTATATTTCCTTGTTATTAGGTGCATAAAGTAAATTAGGCTAAAAAAGGCACTACACTAACAATTTGGTGAATTAACCCCATTTTTAGGTGCTTCAACGACATTTGTGGTGGCTTTAACCACATTTTTGGGTGCATCGACCTATAAATGAGATAGTACACTGACAAGTAGGTAGATTAACCCCTTTTCTTAGGTCATTTAACCCATAATTAGGGACATCAACCCAATTTTGGGTGCATTTCCTATTTATTAGGCACATAATAGGATCAAATTGCCACTACACTACAAATTGCACATAAACCCCATTTTTTGGCATTTTGACCCACTTTTAGGTGCTTTAACCCCATTTTGGGGTGCATTAGCATATAAATTAGGTAATATACTAACAAGTAGCCAGATGAACCCCATTCTTAGGTGCTTTTTTTTTTGGAACTAGTTCAACTAGTTACATCATTGAGCTACATGATAGAGAGATGGGAAGAACTGAAGGTCCTCTAGGTAGATATGATTGGCCTGGGGTGGACACTCATTCCACATCAATGGTGAGGATTGTTGCTTCAGACAAAACTTAGCTAGAGCATTAGTTAGTTTGTTTTGGCTTCTTTGCTGATAAATGATCTTCAGGGTAGCAAGGTTCCGTAGAGCATCAATGATCTTGCTTGTGATCAAGAGGTACTTATCTGGAGGCTTCTTAGCTTTAATTTCCCATTGCACAACATTCCATGAGTCTGAAATGTTCAAACCTTCTGAGAAATCATTAAGAGCAGCCAACTTGACGCCTAAGAGGATGGATTTCAGTTCCCCTTCCATAGCATCAGTGCCAGGGGTTAGATTGGCTCTACCTATTAACCAGTGACCTTGACAACTTTTGGCAATGGCACAGGAGCTAATGGTCTTCGTGTACTCGAGAGAGCTGCGTCCACATGTATGATGGTAGCTGAGGGTCCTAGCGTCATAGAATGAGGAGGCATTACTTCTTCAGGGCAACTGGTATCAGACATACCGTCATCGGAGTTATTAGAAGCCAGCGTTGGGGAGGGCACAAAGGCCTGAATGATAGAGGAAGTGTCAGCCAAACATTGAAGGGCCAGAATACGGGAAGGGGTTTTCCTGTTCTCAAAGATGAATTGGTTCCAGTTCTTCCAGATCCTCCAACATGTGACTGCAAATTTGATATCCCAATACTCATGCTCACGCATATCCTTGAGATTGTAGGAGAACCACTGGTAAACATCCTGGTATTGAAAGAGGTTTTGTGTCGCCGGTGGCAACAACAAGGTCCAGGTGTGCTTCGCATCATTACAGTCCCTTATGGCGTGAAGGCAATCCTCTTCTTCAGTGGTACAGCTGGAGCAGATGGGGTTGTCAGTAAGGTGTTTAAGGGTCCTCATGGAATTAGTATGAAGCCGGCCATGTAGAAGAAGCCAAAGGTGAATCTTGATCCGGTGAGTTATCTTCATGTTCCAGATGGTTTTGAACAGCGGAAGGTCCGTGTCATCTATCATGGTGATAGCTGTGTAGGCGGAGCTCGACGAGAAGGTGCCATGCGGAGTGAGCTTCCATATGCGTTTATCTGAGCTGAGTGACGAATTGGGAGTAGGCATATTCAGAATGGAATGGGCACTGTCTGTGTCAAACCAATAGTTGATGAAATCAGCATCCCAGCAGCCGTCTTCTCTAACCAGGCATGAGACCTTGAGATCAAGCAGGTCCTCTCGTATAGTTAGCTCAGGTTTGATCGCAGGCTTCAAGCCGTCACCCAACCATTCATCTGACCAGACATAGGTGTCGAGTCCAGAAATGGCGATGCGTCTGGAGTTGTCAAGCAAGAAAGGTGTTAAGTTCTTGATTCTACGCCAAAGGTGGGACCCGTTGGAGCTGGGTTGTCCCCTACTCAGATATTTCCCGATCATGAGATCAATCCAGGGGATGCATTGTCTTTGAAGGAAGGCTCAGGCCATCTTCGATAGAAGAGAAGTATTAAAATCCTTGGTACGTTTGATGGCTAGACCTCCTTGTGCTTTTGGTTTGGTAACCTGCTTCCATGCCACGAGATTGAGGCACTTACTAGAGTTCCCGTTCCAGATAAAGTTCTGGATAAGCTGGTCGATCTTGTCACAGGTTGCTGACAGTAGCTGGATAGACTGCATCACATAACAAGCCTGCGACTGTAATACCAATCGAGCCAAGGTAGTCCTTCCTACAAGTGAAAGAAGTTTGTTCTGCCATTGGTTGATCTGATTGTGAATCTTCTCTGTGAGGGTTAAGAATAAACTCTTGCTCTTCCTTTTGTCAACAATTGGAACACCAAGGTGGCGCCCCAAGTTACTGGTCTCCTGTATTCCCATCTTCCTACAGATCGAGGTTCTTAGGCATCTTGGTGTGTTGTGCGAGAAGAACAAGTTAGACTTTCCATGTGATAGAAACAAGCTGGAGGCTTTGCTGAATCTCCTGAGGCAAGCCTTGATGGTTTTAGCTTGGGATATAGAAACTTCACCAAAAAGGATAATGTCGCCTGCAAAACTGGCGTGGGTGATGGGTATTTTGGACCTGGATATGATGATGGGTTTCCAGGAGTGGTTGGAGACCTCTTGGGCTATCATATGGCTGAGTCTCTCAAGGCAGAGCACGAAAATGTACGGTGACAAGGGGTCACCCTGCTTCACCCCGCTGGAAGGTTTGAAGGAGCCTGTCAATTCTCCGTTCCAAAGGACAGAGGACTTCCCTGAAGTGATGATCTGCATTATGGTGTTAATGGTGACCTTCGGTAGAGAGGTTTTGTTGAGAGTGTTAAGAATGAAGTGCCAACTCAGCTTGTCAAAGGCTTTCACGAGGTCCAGCTTCAAGGCCATCGATTTCTTCGTGCACGTTTTGGAATCCATAGAGTGAATGACTTCCTGTACTAAAGCAGTGTTATCGCCGATCCTGCAGCCAGGGATAAAGGCCGATTGGTGGGGTGAAATCCAATCCCCAGAGGAAAGGTTTGATTCTGGAGGCTATCACTTTGGACAACAGCTTGGAACAAACATTGTTAAGTGAAATTGGTCGGAATTGGGAGCATCGTTCTGGGGTTGATAGCTTGGGTATGAGAACAATGAGAGAATCAGACCACCCGAGAGGCATAGATATTCCATGGAAACGTTGCTGAACAAAACGACAAAGCTGGGACTTGAGTGAATTCTAGTTCTTTTGATAGAAAGTCGCATCCACCCCATCAGGTCCAGGGGCCTTGGTAGGGGACATTGAGAAGAGGGCTTGGTGAATCTCGGCCTGAGACGGAACGGCTGCCAGCTGAGTCCGCTGGCTACTGGAAAGGGGTTGAAAGGAACCTGGGAAGGACGGGCTGGTATTCCTTCTTAGGTCGTTGTTGGATTCCAGATAGACATTTGAGAAGAAGGAGAGAATGAGGGATTTGATATCCGAAGGGTTGTGGATCCATTCTCCATCGTCGTCTTTGAGGACAGTCACTCGGTTGCGTTGTCTCCTTGCTTTGGTTAAGGAGTGAAAGAAGCGAGTTTATTATCCCCCAGCTGTATCCAGTCGCATCTAGCCCTTTGATGGCTCTCAGCTTCTTCTCTTCTCAAGATCATATCTAATTGTCCTTGTAAGCTGATGGTTTCTTGAGCTATTTCTTGATTGTAGTGAAGAGCCAAATTCATCTGGTTCCATTGGATTTTGTTCGAGATCTTGTCCTTCTCCTTCCTGTCAATCTTCTTGCTAGATGAGTCCCACTTCCTGGCTTTAGAGAGAAAAGAGGTGCTCGCTGTCATGAGGTCTTGCTCTAAAGCCACGATTCTTTGAAGAAATTGAGATATCCAGGCGTGGTATACCATCTAGCAAAGCTCCGGGTAGAAATAGAGTTGCAGGTAGGAGGATGATCAGAGTATGAAACCATGATGGGTGTGTGGTCTGAGTGATTCTTTTTGAGAACTCGAGTCTCCTTTGTGCTGGAAGACTCGATCCATTATCTGTTCGCCAAGGCTCTATCTAGACGTTCATGAAGGAGCCCCCTCCAGAAGGTGGTCCAGGCACCAGATGCCCCCAGAGCGTACAGGGAACACTCATTCATAGCCTCAATGAAATCGTTGCTATTGGCGGTGTCAAAGGTATCACTCCCATACTTCTTCGAGGGGTACATGACGACGTTAAAATCGCCCATCACCACCCAGGGGGTCGTCGTGTTGGCGAGGGAGCTGAGGTGGTTCCATAAAAGTTTACGAACACTTCTGGTTGTACTTGCGTAGACGAAGGTGAAAAGGGTGCCCCCAATGTTGCAGTGAATGAACTGTTTGTGAGAGAAGAGGATCTCCAAATCGACATTGTGCTTCCAAAGCACTCAGATGCCTCCTGAGAAGCCCACGGCTTCGACTCTATGCGAGTGAGCGAACCCAAGCTTCTTGATGATCCCGGAAGCCCTGTCGCCACTACACTGAGTCTCCAGCATACAAAAGATCGAAATGTTGTATTTCTGAGTAAGATCTTTAACAACAAGGTGGGTGTCTTTGTCACAGGCACCCTGTACATTCTAGGAGATTACCTTCATTGATCAGAGTTTGCAAGGGTAGAGGTGCCCATCGCCCTGGCCTCTTCTTCATGATCCGGTAAGAGAGATGTCTTGGATTGCCTCCTATTAGACGGAATTGCGGGACCCCCCGATTGGATCACCTTCCTATTTCTGAGATGAATTCCGACTGAGTTTCGTCGAGGGCTCCGGTAGGGGTGAATTGGGAAGTCCCTGGATGGCGTATCGCCCAACGAGAAGGGGTGCTCTTCCTGCGATCTACCGGCGAGGACCGTATCTCTAGTAGGGTGTACCGCCGTATGGTTGTCGGAAGGATACGAGTTTGCGGAGCGGGAAACAGTTGTCCCCTGAGAGTTCGGCAGGGGTTCGGGTTGTTGTTCAGTTAGGCGATGGTCTGTATTGGCTAGATCGCGCCGCAACCTTGAGTTTTGCTTATGAGTCCTCCAATCGATACCGCTGGTTACTGTTTCAGCGACATTATCGACATTGATGGCCTCAGTAGTGTCATCTTCCTTTTCCTGCGTGTCTAGGGTTTGGAAGCGGTTCGTCGAGCAAGGTTGTGATTTTTGTCCTGCATCTCTGGGAGGGCGCTGCTTGCGTTGGATAGGTCTGGCATATATGCACTCTGTGAACCCTGGTGATAGAGGGGGGGTGGCTGTGCAGGAACGTCACTCACAGCATTCTTCCTTAATTCGTTCTCCGCCATGATGCGCTTGGTGCAGTCCCTCTCGAGGTGTCCCGCACGGCCGCAGTGCATACAGATGAAGGGGATGTTCTCGTACTCGATGCGGTAATGGTTGCCTTCAATAATAACTTGCGGTGTCAGGGGCTGCGTCGTATCCAGTTCAACCGTGATTCTGGCAAAGCGACCCGCCACTGTATTAAGGTGTTGAGATCCACTTTGATAGTCTTCCCGATTGCGTCGCCGATCTTCTCCAGCAAAAATTCCTTGTAAAGATGGATAGGCAGATTTGGAATCCGTAGCCAAGCAACCAGCTTTGGGTTCGAGGATGTTTCAGGCGAGAATTCTGGCTGCCATCGCTGAACTGTGAGGTACGAACTGAAGAGTTGCCAAGGACCGCCTGTTAAGGCGTGAATATAATCGTCTTCCCGCTGCAACTGGACGACGAAGTAGTCGTTAGCAAGATCAATGAGATTAAAGGAGCCTTTCAGTTTCCACATTAGTTTCAACCTATCTTGGAGAGTAAGAAACCCTATTTCTTTAGATAGAAGCTTGATGATGACCGTGAATTGCCATGACTTAAGAAGATTGTCGCGGGCGTCCGGTTTCAGACCAAAGGTCGGCATGTCGTTCTCAGATGTGCATATGATGTCATCGGGATTCAGGGTGGTGTTGTTATCTTCAGGATCGATCCGTATGTAGCCTTGGTCCTCTGTCATGTGCCTGCCTACCGACTCTCTGTATGAGCGTCGCTGCGAAACCGGAGGCTGCTGTAAATTCGGATTCTGATTGGGTAAGTCAGGGAACTGAGACTGCGAGTGGATGTCGGGGTGCTTTAATCCACTTTTAGGCACTTCAACCAATTTTGGGCACATTTCCTATATATTAGCCACATAATATTAAATTGGACTAAAAAAGGCACTAAACTGACGAGTGAGTGCATTAACCACATTTTTAGGTGCTTCCATAGCATTTTTTGGCACATTGTCCTATAGGCACAAAACTTTAAATTAGGCTCAAATTTCAACAACACTAACAAGTAGGTGCATAAAACCCATTATTTGCCATTTTAACCCACTTTTGACACTTTAATCCCATTTTGGAGAGCATTGGTCTATAAATTAGGCACTGCACAAACAAGTAGCCACATTAACCCCATTCATAGGGGCTTTAACCCACCTTTTGGCACTTCAACCCATTTTTGGGCACATTTCATGTTTATAAGGAGCATAATAGTAAACTAGACTAAATATGGCAACACATTGACTAGTGGGCACATTAACCCCATTTTTAGGCATTTAGTTGCATTTGTTGGCGCACTGGGAACATAACTGTAAATTAGGTTAAAATTGCAACTACGTTGATAAATAGGTGCATAAACCCCATTTTTATTCATTTTAACCCACTTATAGGTACTTTAACCCCATTTTGTGGTACATATGCCTAAAAATTAGGCACTACACTAACAAGTAGGTAGATTCACCCCATTCTTAGATGCTTCAACCCACTTTTAGGCATTTCACCCAATTTTAGGCTCATTTCCTATTTAATAGGTGAATAATAGTAAATTAGGCTAAAAAAGGAATACACTAACATCTTTGGCACTTTAACCCACATTTTGTCACTTCAACCCATTATTGGGCACATTTACAAGTTATTAAGTGCATAATAGTAAATTAGGCTAAAAAGGGCACTACAGAGACAATTGGGTGCATCAACGATATTTTTAGGTGCTTTAGCGACATTTGTGGGTGCTTTAACTACATTGGCCTATAAATTAGGCACTACACTTACAAGTAGGTGGATTAACTCTATTCTAAGTCACTTTAACACACTATTAGCCACTTCAACCCAATTTTGGACGCATTTCCTATTTATTAGGCACATAATAGTAAATTAGGTTCAAATTTCCACTACACCAAAAATAGGTGCATAAATTCCATTTTTAGGCATTTTGACCTACTTTTAGGCACTTTAACCCCAATTTTGTGGTGGTTTGGCATATAAATTTGGCAATACATAAGTAGCTAATTAACCCTATCCTTAGGCACTTAAAACCAATTTTTGGCACTTCAACTGATTTTTGGGCACTATCCTTATTTATTTGGCACATAACAGTAAATTAGGATAAAAAGGCACTACTCTAACAAGTGGGCGCATTAACCACATTTTTCGGAAATTTAGCCGCATTTTTTGGTGCATTTTCCTATAAATTAGGTGCATAATAATAAATTAGGCTAAAATTGCACTACATTGAGAAATAGGAACACAAACCCCATTTTAAGGCTTTTTACCAACTTTAAGGAGCTGTACACCTTGGCCTATAAATCAGGCACTACCCTAACACCTTAGGCAATGCAACCCACCTTTTTGCACATCAACCCATTATTGGACACATTTCCTAGTTATTAGGTGCATAATAGTAAATTAGGCTTAAAAAGGCACTACACTAACAATTGGGTGCATTAACCCCATTTTTAAGTGATTCAACTACATCTCTGGGCGCTTTAACCACATTGTTAGGTGCATTCGCATATAAATTAGGCACTACACTGACCAGTAGATGGATTAACCCTATTCTTAGGCACTTTAACCCACTATTTATCAGGCATATAATAGTGAATTAGGCTCAAAATACCACAACACTGCAAATAAGCGCATAAACCCTATTTTTAGGCATTTTGACCCACTTTTAGGCGCTTTTACCCCATTTTTGGGGCACATTGGCATATATATTAGGCAATACACTAACAAATAGGTGGATTAACACCATTAGTAGGTGCTTTAACCCAATTTTAGGCACTTCAAACCATTTTGGGCGCATTTCCTCTATATTAGCCACATAATAGTAAATTAGGCTAAAAAAGCATTAAACTAAAAAGTGGGTACATTGACCACATTTTTAGGCGCTTTAACCACATTTTTGGGAGCATTGTCCTATAAATTAGGCATGTAGCTATAAATTAGGCATGTAGCTATAAATTAGGCTCAAATTGCTACAACACGGATAATTAGGTACATAAACCCCATTATTAGCCATTTTAATCTACTTTTGGTGCTTTAACCCCATTTTGGGGTGCATTGGCCTATAGATTAGGAATTTCACTGACAAGTGGCCACATTAACCCCATTCTTAGGCACTTCTACCCATTTTTGGGAACATTTCATGCTTATTAGGCACACAAAAGTAAACTAGACCAAAAGAGGCACTACACTGACAAGTGGGCGCATTAACCCCAGTTTTAGACAATAGCCACATTTGTTAGCACAGTGGCCTATAAATTAGGCATGTAACTGTAAATTAGGCTAAAATTGCTACTATATTGATAAAAAAAGGTGCATAAACCCAATTTTTAGGCATTTTAACCCACTTTTTGGTACTTTAACCCCATTTTCGGATGCATATGCCAATAAATTAGACACTACACTTAGAAGTAGGTAGATTAACCCCATTCTTCGGCACTTTAACCCACATTTAGCCATTACTCATTTTAGGGCACATTTCATTTTTATTTGGCAAATAATAGTAAATTAGGCTCTGAAAGGCACTACATTGACATCTTAGGCGCTTTAACCCACCTTTTGGCACACCAACCCATTATTAGGTGCATTTCCTTATTATTAGGTGCATAATAGTAAATTAGGCCAAAAAAGGCACTACCCCGACAATTGGATGCATTAACCCCTTTTTAGGCGCTTTAGCGACATTTGTGGGTGCTTTAACCACATTTTTGGGTGCATTGGCCTATAAATTAGGCATTGCACTAACAAGTAGGCAGATTAACCCCTTTTCTTATGCCCTTTAACCCACTATTAGGCACTTCAACCCAATTTTAGGCTCATTTTCTATTTATTAGGCACATAATAGTAAATTAGGCTCAAATTATCACTACTCTGCAAATAGGCGCATAAACCCCATTTTTTGGAAATTTGACCAACTTTTAGGGGCTTTTACCCCATTTTGGGGCACATTGGCATATAAATTTGCAATACACTAACAAGTACATGGATTAAACCTATTATTAGCCACTTTAACCCACTTTTAGGCACTTCAATCCATTTTGGGCACATTTCCTATATATTAGCCACATAATAGTAAATTAGGCTAAAAAAGGCACTAAACTCACAAATGGGTGCATTAACCACATTTTTAGGAGATTTAACTTTGTTTTTGGGCAAATTTTCATATAGGCAGGTAACTGTAAATTAGGCTCAAATTTCTACACCACTGACAAATAGGTGCATAAACCCCATTATTAGTCGTTTTAACCAACTTTTGGCGCTTTAATCCCATTTTGGGGCGCATTGGCCTATAAATTAGGCCCTGCACTGACAAGTAGCCACATTAACCCCATTCATAGGCCGTTTAGCACACATTTAGTCACTTCAACCCATTTTTGGGCACATTTCATGTTAATTAGGCGCATAATAGTAAACTAGACTAAATAAGGCAATACACTGTCAAGTGGGTGCATTAACCCCATTTTTAGACATTTAGCCACATTTGTTGGTGCAGTGAACACATAACTATAAATTAGGCTAAAATTGCCACTAGGTTGACAAATAGGCTCATAAACCCCATTTTTAAACGTTGTAACCCACTTTTAGGTACTTTAACCCCATTTTAGGGTGCATATGCCTAAAAATTAGGCACTACACTAACAAGTAGGCAGATTAACCCCATTCTTAGATGATTTAACCCACTTTTAGGCATATATACCCAATTTTGGGAACATTTCCTATTTATTAGGCGAATAATAGTAAATTAGGATGAAAAAGGCAATACAATGACATCTTAGGTGCTTTAACCCACCTTTTGGCACTTCAATCCATTAATCAGCGCATTTCCTAGTTATTAAGTGCATAATAATAAATTAGGCTAAAATAAGCACTACACTGACAATTGGGTGCATTAACCCCATTTAGGCACTGGAACTACATTTGTGGGCACTTAAATCACAGTTTTGGGCGCATTGGCCTATAAATTAGGCACTACACTAACAAGTGGGCATATTAACCCTATTATAAGGCACTTTAGTCCACTATTAGGTACTTCAACCCAATTTTGGGTGCATTTCCTATTTATTAGGCACATAATAGTAAATTAGGTACAATTGCCACTACACTTCAAATAGGCGCATAAACCCCATTTTTAAGCATTTAGACCCACTTTTAGGCATTTTTACCCCATTTTGGGGTGCATTGGCATATATATTAGGCAATACACTAACAAGTAGTTGGGTTAACCCCATTCTTAGGTGCTTTAACCCACTTTTACACACTTCAACCTATTTTGATCACATTTCCTATATATTAGCCACATAAAAGTAGATTAGGCTAAAAAAGGCACTAAATTGACATGTGGGTGCATTACCACATTTTTAGGCGTTTTGATCACATTTTTGCGCGCATTGTCCTATAAATTAGGCATGTAAATAAAAATTAGGCTCAAATTGATACAATACTAAAAAATAGGTTCATAAACCCCATTATTAGATGTTTTGACCCACATTTCACGCTTTGACACCATTTTCGGGCACATTGGCCCATAAATTAGGTGCTACACTGATAAGTAACCACATTATACCCATTATTAGACACTTTAACCCACCTTTTGGCACTTCATCACATTATTCAGTGCATTTCCTAGTTAATAGGTTCATAAGATTAAATTAGGCTAAAAAAGGCACTACACTAACAATGGGGTGCATTAACCCCATTTTAGGTGCTTCAACGACATTTGTGGGTGCTTTAACAACATTGGCCTATAAATTATGCACTACACTAACAAGTAGGTGGATTAACCCTATTGTTAGGCACTTTAACCCACTATTAGGCACGTCCACCAAATTTTGGGCACATTTCCTATTTATTAGGAACATAATAATAAATTAGGCTTAAATTGCCATTACACCCGAAATAGGCGCATAAACCTAATTTTTAGGCATTTTGACGAACTTTTGCCCCAATTTTGGGGGCATTTGGTAATACATAAGTAGCTAATTAACCTTATCCCTATGCGCTTTAAACCACTTTTATGCACTTAAACCTATTTTTAGACACATTTCCTATCTATTTAGCACATAAGAAGCACCTACACTAACAAGAGGGAGCATTAACCCCATTTGAAGGCAATTTAGCCACATTTTAGGTACAATTTCCTATAAATTAGGTGTATAACAAAAAATTTGGCTGGAATTTCCAATACACTAACAAATAGGCACATAAACCCCATTTTTAGGCATTTTTACCAACTTTCATGAGCTTTAACCCCATTTTTTGGTGCATTGGCCTATAATTAGGCACTACACTAACACCTTAGGCGCTTTAACCCACCTTTTGTCACTTCCTAGTTATTAGGTGAATAATAGTAAATTAGGCTAAAAAAGGCAATACACTAACATCTTAGGCGCTTTAACCCATGTTTTGTCACTTTAACCCATTATTGGGCGCATTTCCTAGTTATTAGGTGCATAATAGTAAATTAGGATAAAAAGGGCACTACATTGACAACTCAGTACGTTAACCCAATTTTTAGGTGCTTCAATGACATTTGTGGGTGCTTTAACTGTATTTTTGGGCGCATTAGCCTATCAATTAGGCACTACACTGATAAGTAGGTGAATTAACCCTATTCTTAGGCACTTTAACCCACAATTAGGAAATTCAACCTAGTTTTGGGTGTATGTCCTATTTATTAGGCACGTAATAGTACATTAGGCTCAAATTGTCACTACACTGCATATAGGCCCATAAACCCCATTTTCATTTAGACCAACTTTTAGGCACTTTTACCCCATTTTGGGGTGCATTGGCATATAAATTAGGCCATACACTAATAAGTAGGCAGATTAACCCCATTCCTAGGCACTTTAACCCTTCTTAGGTGCTTTAACCCATTTTGGGAGCATTTCCTATATTGTGACAGAGTGAACTTTTGATGTTCTTGAGTAACCATTTAGATAAACATATTCATGGATTTGAAGTTCAAATATGCAGATATATGTTTGTATCATAGGAAGGTGTTTTCATTAGTTGGGAATAAGTTGAAAGTTGTTTGATGTTAATTGCATGAGTAATACTCTTAAGTATGTGCTATTTTGAATTAAGTCGTTGATCGGTCAAATAGTGATAACTTGGCACCAAAAGTGGATGGAATATATCTTATATGCTAATAAAGTTGTGGACAAAATTGTATTAGGGTTCAATATTCCCCCCTAGAAATATATATGTTTGATCTTTGTGAAATAATGGGCATTATTGTTTGTTGGTGGACTAAAGTCTAATATTCTACCCTAGGATTGATTATGTCACACACCCCACACAGGCTTGAGGAGCCACGTGTTGGCATAGTGAATTCTTTGACTAGGACCCTTAAGAAGTTTTTGGACAATCCCCTAACTCCTGTCAACTGGAGATCGTGGAGGATGAAGTTGGTGTTCCTTCCTTTTTCCCCATGACGTGAACGTGGGGAGACAACCCAGCTGATGAGTAGTTGATCCTTGGGTACTAACGTAGAATAGTCTGAGCCAGACTCCCACTTTCTATCATATCTCCACCGCAAGTTGCAAGGAGTGTCCGAGAGAGTGAAGAACATAGTTGAATAGAGGGTGCCCATAGGAGTCAGACCCACATGACCAAGCTTTTCCCTGGGTGGTTGTCGTGATCAGCCGCTCGTCAGGGCCTTCCTTCCGATGGCGGTGCCCTAGCAACGAGGTTGTTTCCCCAACGATTGAAGCCTTTGACTAGATGGTGATATTCGAGCAAGATGCGGAGGTGAAGGGTGATCTATCCCCATCACTTCCAGGAGACTTGAGGGCATGTAAGCCCTGTCATCGCTTGCTGGTCTCAATCACGGAGTCAGCGATGCTAAGCCTGGAGGAGCACGCCAGAGCAGAGCCCAATGGTGGCTTCGTGTGGTGAGACGGAACACTCACTTAGAGTAGTCTGTAGACCAAAGAAGCCGCAAGATAGAAAAGACGACGCCAGAGCTCTTCATGGCGGCATCATGTTTGGAGGACCAGCTCAACGCATGGAGGCGTTGAGCACTAAGTGAAGGCAAGATGGAAATGCAAGCAACACCTAGGCAGAGCAGAGAATGGATGTGATAGGAGAAGTAGGACCGCAAACCTCCACTGAAGATCTGGAGGCGGGCGATTCCTTGGCGGGAACCCCAACCTCGTGGCGGCGACTCTGAGTCACGCATCGGGTGAGAGATCACTAGACAGAGAAGAGGGTGAACTGGCCAAACCCAGTTGAACCAGGTTCAGCAGATGAAAATTGGCCGGCCCACCTGCCCCCAAACCTTGAGCCGTGACCAAGTGGACACGTGGCGAAGCAAGATAGGACACAAAAAGGTAAATATCCAGAAATTGTCAGATCTTGTATAATTCGTAGAAAATAGCCCGCTTACTATAAAAATATATATAATATACCAAATCATTTAGAAAAATGCATAGAACAATATGAAAGCATAATATCTGACTTTTGATGCACTTATTTTAGTGATAACATGTAAGTTGTGAAATGATCTTATCATGTATTATAAATATCAAAAGATGGCCTAAAATTATGAGAGTATGTTAGTAAATCCATAATTATGTTCATAATACATATGATGTCAGATATGGTCATGTTAATGAATGAAATCATGTAATCTGATTAATATGGCTAATTAGGGCTAATAACCCTAAATAAAATGCTATAAATACCTACATACTCAATAAATGATGACATTTACAGAGTAAGATCATATCAGTATAAGAAACCTCAGTTTTAATTATGAAACCATGATGATGCATAGAATCCATGTTATATGAAGTTGACCTTTAATACATGGTTTAAAACCCTAATATGAATAATGCATGCAACTTAGGGTTAATATGTGCACAAAAAGGATATGGAACCTATTATTTAGATAACGAACCATAATCTGGAATATAACATCAGTAAGATAAATATAAGGCAAGAATACAAGTAATGATGCACATATCCTAATGAAAAAGCTATACCCTAATGGTAATAACTAGGGTTAAGATGAGAACCTAATGATAGTATATGATCTTGTCTTGATCAGGGATGAACAAGATTAGAGTTGACCTGAGGAATACATATGTGATTAAGATGTCTCTTTGGAAGGTACTCTATTACCTCTTACTTGGCTTATTATACAATATGCTTGTGTTATATGTGTAGTAGAATACTTGGCATATGGTATTGGATGAAGTGATTGTTCTTGTATGATATATTGCTTGATTTTCTATATACTTATGGCTATGAACACTTGAAACATTATATATCTCTTCCATTATATGAAAGCACTATATCTCTTTGGTAAGCATAGTGCTAGTGAGTGATCTATCTCTTTGGTAAGCAGATCACATGTACAATGATCTATCTCTTTGGTAAGCAGATCATGAAGCCTGAATGCATCTATCCCATTGGTAGGCATATGCACGAGCATATAATGGAAAATGAGCTTAAAACATGTGTTCTCTTTTGTTAATATACATCTTTGTGCAAGTATATGCTTTTCTTATATTTCTTTATACAACCAAGTATTAGTTAAATCTTATTGCCAAGATATGATGAGAGGTAAATAAAAGACACGTAGGAGTACTTAGTACAATATTCTTGAATATTGTGCTGACGTGTACCGCATGTAATCTTTTGTTTAGGTTGTGGTTATGCTCTTGCAGATCCAGTATAGTTGAGAGTTGTGTGGCGAGCTAATGTACAGGTGGACCTGTTGTCTTAAGATCCTATAGTTTAGTAGTAGTACATGTATATGTAGAAGTTTACCTTTCAATGTGTAATATCAAATGTTGTAACAATTCATGTTGTAATTATATGTTGAATGGTGAACATGTGTGTATGGTTTTATTATTGTTCATGTACATGTGCTACTGATTGTTTCCTTCTGACCTCCTCTGATTTTCTTCTTCTTAGCCTTGTGTGGGATGTTTAAATTGGGATTCTCGCTGAGGTGAGGGTTTCAATTTGGACGTCACACATCATATTAAGTTTTAGAAAATCCGGGGACGTCACATATATATTAGCCAGATTAGAGTAAATTAGACTACAAAAATAACTAAACTAAAAAGTGGGTGCACTAAACACATTTTTAGGTGCTTTAACCACATTTTTGGGTGCATTGTCCTATATGTTAGGCATATAACTGTAAATTATGCTCAAATTGCTACAACACTGATAAATAGGTGAATAAACCCCATTATTAGCTATTTTAACTCACATTTGGTGCTTTAACACCATTTTGGGGGTCATTGACCTATAAATTAGGCACTGCACTGACAAGTAGCCACATTAACCCCATTCTTAGGCAGTTTAACCCACTTTTAGGCACTTCAACCCATTTTTGGGCATGTTTCATGTTTATTAGGTGCATAATAGTAAATAAGACTAAAAGGGGTACTACACTGATAAGTGGGCACACTAACCCAATTTTTAGGCATTTAGCCACATTTGTTTGTGTTATGGCTTATAAATTAAGTGCATAATTGTAAATTAGAACAAAATTTCCATTACATTGACAAGAGCACAAACCCCAGTTTTAGGCATTTTAACCCACCTTTTGGCACTTCAACCCATTATTAGGTACTTTAACCCCATTTTGGGGAGTATATGCCAATAAATTAGGCACTGCACTAACAAGTAGGCAGATTAACCCCATTGTTATGCTCTTTAAGCCACTTTTAGGCATTTCAACCAATTTTTGGGTGTATTTCCTATTTATTAGGTGAATAATAGTAAATTAGGATAAAAATGGCAATACACTGACATCTTAGGCACTTTAACTCACCTTTTGGCACTTCAACCCATTATTGGACGCATTTCCTAGTTATTAGGTGCATAATAGTAAATAAGACTAAAAAAGGCACTACACTGACAATTGGGTGCATTAGCCCATTTTTAGGTGCTTCAACAACATTTGTGGGCGCTTTAACTGCTTTTTTGGGTGCATTGGCCTATAACTTAGGCACTACACTGACAACTAGGTGGATTAACCCTATTCTTCGGCTCTTTAACCCACTAATAGGCACTTCAACCCAATTTTGGGTGCATTTCCTATTTATTAGGCACATAATAGTAAATTAGGCACAAATTCCCACTACACTACAAATAGGCCCATAAACCCCATTTTTGGCATTTTGACCCACTTTTAGGCACTTTTACCCCAATTTTGGGGCACATTGGTCTATAAATTAGGCAATACATAAGTAGTTAATTAAGCCCATCCCCATGCACTTAAAACCACTCTTAGGCACTTGAACCCATTTTTGGGTGCATTTCCTATTTATTTGGCTCATAATAGTAAATTCGGCTAAAAAGGCACTACATTGACAAGTGGGCGCATTAACCCCATTTTTAGGCAATTTAGCAACATTTTTTGGTGCATTTGCCTATAAATTAGCCGCATAATAATAAATTAGACTAAAATTGCCACTGCACTGACAAATAGGCATTTTTACAAGGTGCTTTATCCCCATTTTGGGGCACATTGGCCTATAAATCAGGCACTACACAAACATCTTAGGCGTTTTAACCCACCTTTTTGCACTTCAACCCACTATTGGGTGCATTTCCTAATTATTAGGTGCATAATAGTAAATTAGACTAAAAATGGCACTACACTGACAACTGGGTGCATTAACCCCAATTTTGGAGCTTTAGCGACATCTGTTGTGGATTTGACCACATTTTTGGTCACATTGGCCTATAAATTAGGCACTACACTGATAAGTAGGCATATTAACCACTTTTCTTGATGCCAGTAGATTCTAAATTCCTATTCATATTGATGTGGATATTAGTATTGGTGAATCTCATATAATTCACCTTGAATACAAATGAATACATATTGTATGTCATGGGTGCTACCTCTTTGTCCATGATGATTGCAGTGACAAGAGAAATGGAAGGAAATTTGGGTTCTAAAGAAAGCCAATGATTATAATTCAACTGGAGAACTAGACAAAGATAATTTTGTTGTTACTCGTATTATTCAAATTGAGGCTACAAGGAGCGAGGATAGTCAATAAAGGAATTTTCTCTTGTAACAAGTTTTCACATCATAATCTAGGGCTCCAATGTCATGGTCATTTTGTGGCATGATATGGTACATATCAAACATGTGAAAAGTTTTTGTCTTGCAAATTGTAGTTTTCTAAATCATGAGCACATATATTCACTCTGAATAGAGTTCCTAAATAAGACTTATTTTTTAAAACATCTTGCAATCCCAAAGCTCCGAAGGCATATTAGAAATGTGAATCTGTACATGCATGTCTTCCATCTTAAATATTGTCAAAGAGTCTCCCAATTTCCACTTCTTCATGACCATTGGATTTCCTTTAACGAACTAGACTCCCTTATCCAAGCATCATCCATATCATCTTTTTTAGAAAACCAAACCACACCCATGATCCATAACTTCAATAATTCCTTTTGGATTCTAGTTCTAAGAAAGGAATGTATCTAGAGTAGGAAGGTGTAGTATGAAACCTATCAAATATCCTATGAGACAACCATTTCACCATGTTGCATTCTTTTCATCTTCCTCTTGCAGATTGAAACATTTTACCTCGAACCTCAATCAAAACATTCTTCAACAAATTGTCATTGTTGTGTTCAATTTAAATAGATTGGCCCATGATCTTAATGTCTTTGAAATATGGTCGCGTGCATCTTTAACTCTCGATTCAATATGGTGCACTTCAGATTTTTAGGATAATGTATTGGGGATGCAATAGAGGACATAGTCGTCATAATCTCCATAGTCTTTAGGACTATAGTATAACTTTGAAACTAAGTGATTTGGTTCTTCATGAAACTCAATTTAGATGATCTTGTGTTTAGTGTAAATAGAACTAAATCTAGAATACTTTTCCTTCATAATTTGAAACCATTACTTGAATGTATAGTTTAAAAGGGACTAGAAATTTTTCTTCATGTAAGATTGTTTCTTCTGACACATCCAAGATTCATATTCCACCAATATTTGTATTGGAAGTCACTTTTTTGTAGGAGGCAAGATACAATTTCTTCTATTCATATTTCCCTAACCAAAAAAGTCTTAAAAAAATGTTCTTGTGGATGTCCTCATACCATTGAGGGAATAATGATGAAGCCGTTGTTTTGATGTCTATCTTTTTTTTCTTATTTACAACAAGTTATGTAGAAGTAAATATCATTTTATGGTTAGTGTACTTATGGATGTTCTTGCATCTTTTTGTAGGTAATTTTGTAATTATTGATGGAAGGGAGAGAATAAGGATACTCCTAGGACTTCCCAACTACAAAGGATCTTTATTGACCTCACTTTTCTACAAACCCCAATTAAGGAAGGCCTAAAAGTTGAGACCCATTACTTGAAATTTTCCCAAGCATCTGGATTTAATCAAATAATACAAAATAGAAAATAATTTCCACCATTCGAAAAAGTCTTTACAAGATGCTCCTCTAAGGAGTTACATGAATTTATATCATTAGAGATATACATATGAGAAGAAGTAACTAATCCTCCTTACAAGTTACCTGTATTATCTTCAAATAATTTTATTTGTCCATCATATTGTAGCATCTCCATATGTAGCGTGTAGCTAAAACACCATGAAACAAAAACATGGTTAGTATAACAAGTTATATTGGTATGTGGGGAAACCAAAATCTTCACATGTAGTGATAACAATATAATCAACATATTTGCAATTATCAAATAAGCACAACACACTTTCATTTCTTAACTTCCAAACCCTTAATCTTTTTGGCATATGCACTCACATGAGGCACGCAATTTTACTATACTCACTCTCTGGGAGTATTATTTTAATCAACCCACTCACTGGGTGTAATTTCCACCCTTACCCACTCATTGCGGGTATTCATGATATCATGCTCACTCTCTGGGAGTATTTATTAGCCAAACCACTCTTTGGAGGTGCTTTCTATAATTTCCTTGCATGCATTTAATAAGAGATTACATCATCGGCTTGAGAAAGTTATTTCTATATTATGATAATCATATGGGATTTATAGATTGCAAGAAGTAAATAAACGAGCAAACATTAATATGCAATCCATTCATGAAAATCCTCGATATAACCAAAGAAGTCGGTTAAGTCAAGTAGTCATAGGCATAACCACATACCATTCTCAGAGGTGATCAAAGTCCAAGCAATTAGTGCAGGTTGAGAATAAGCAAGTAATCACCTTGAAATAAGTGCATAACACCCAAGTATCACTATTTTGTTCATACAATCATATTAAGAATGAGTTGGGTTCCAAGTTAGGGTTTTGGGGGCCAACATAGGGTTTTATTAGGGTTTTGGTGTTTCTTATCACTCTTACTATCTTTTTAACTTATAAAATCATCATGTTTTATTGCCCTATTCTTTAAAAAATTCTAATATCCATATTTAACTCAAGAAAACATGAATTTATCAATCTATGAATTATTAAACTCAAGTTAGATCCAAGTTACCATTTTTATCCAAAAACATTAGTCTTAGAACATTAAGATCATTTAAACATATTATGATCATTAAAACCTCAAAATTAGGGTTCTTACACATTAATCACATAAAAGTTACCAAATTTAGGCACTTCTACAATTCAAAGCATAACTAGGTCTTGAAACTATTTTCAATAGATTCCTTACATTTTTTTAAACCACATTCATATATGACATATCCCAGTCCAAGTTTCAAATAATTTTCCACAATTATTTTAAATTTTTATATGTTGACCAATCATTGAACACCAGATCATTAGAATATTACTTCTATCTCCATTTCCTTATTTTTCTATGTCATAAATCTACAAATGTATCCATTTATCTACCAACGCAATGTCAGTGACCAATGCCCCTCACATCTTTGGTTGATGTCTCACATGAGGTACCACGCACGCATGCACATTGTCACTAGCATTGCAACCCGCTCCCACATGGATCCCAGTCCTCTAGGGTTCCAGTTCACCAACGATGCTACACCATCTCATCCACAAGGCCCACCTCTTTCCCTCCATTTCTCTTCATCACTTGAACTTGATGTTGGTCCTAGGGTCCAATGTGCTTGTGCCACTTTTGCTTTGCCCTTCGACAAGAGGCCAATGTTCGAGTATGACAACTATCTACATGAAAACCTTAAGCTTCTCGACTCATCTCTCAACTCTAAGATGAACTTGTGTAGTTTTGAAGCTCCACAAGTTGCTCACCACTACTCAAGTCAGCAGTAGACTTTCTTTCAATCATCAACCAACACCAGATCATGTTATCATTGTTGCATCGCTTGACTTCCTCTACCACCGCCATCACCATGGTGGCACTATGACTTCCTAGGCGCAAGACGATCATACCCTCAAGCACAATCCATTCTTGGTGATACTCAAGTAGCAGACCATGGAGATCAATGCTCCGGGTTGTTTTCGTGGCGTTGGGCTTGTAGTGAGGGTATGGAGACTCCGTGGTGGAGGTAGGAGGAGGAGTTCTGCCATTCTGTCTAGGAAGTTTTGCAAGTGAAGAAGGCAAGAAGGGTTTGACCTTCTTCATAGGGGTTAAACGCTAGATACCTTGGCTAGGAACATCTCCTATGGTCTCTATATATGCACAACCAAGGAAAACTGTAATGGGTACCATGAAGGAAGAATCGAAGGGATGGAGAGAGATCTTCCCCAAAAGGTAGTATGGGTTTCCATTCCCGTATACATGTGGGTGGGAGACCATGACACGCCATGATCCACTATCAGGGAAGGTGATTTATCAACTACCAACTTAGATCTTAACATAAAAGTCACCTAAAAGAATTGATACTCCTTCCTATCTTGGATTTGGCAACCAAAAGTCATAAAGGAAGGCATATAAATACTTTACGGATAGGTTATATTATTTATCTATCTTACTTTGTTTAGTATATTCAATTAATTAATTATAAGAATGCATATCATATTTCCTTAATTTATGTCTAATGAGATATGATTTATTGGGATGTCTTTCACACACAAAACTTGCTCTTTTTAAACATTATATAGAACAATACCATTATACTTTTCTGCCAAATTTTAAGGGAAGGTCTTAATTTCCTTGCTCTATATGTGGGCAATAGTTTAGACTAAAATACTCAACTTAAAGGTGTCTTTATTAATCTCCAAGTATCCCACTTTATCTCATCATTTAAGGAATCAAATCAGTTCTTTTCTCTTCCCAACTTGGCCATAAATCTTATCTTGATTATTATTTTCACTAAAAACAATATGGAATCGAAAACAAACCATTGATTTCTTTTAATAAAAATTAACTAGAAAATTCCATACAATTACGTATCTAGAATACTATTTCCCCATTACTTTTGGAAATTCATTTATTTTTGGATTTTTAATCTCCCCATATCTGTTATTGGATTTTTGAAAACAATAAAATCTACATAAAACATTGTAAAGGAATATTTACAAATTAAATCAATACCTTTAAAAAAAAACACATAAATTTTATAACATAACCTAATTATTCAAATATTTTCATTTCAAATATCTAAATATATGTGAAAAACAAGATTATAACTACATTTCTTTCATAGGAATTTGTTCCTCAAAAATTCACTAATCGTACAAAATGTTCAGGATGAGACTTTTCCACGTCCACAGCTAACTCCCATGAGACTTCACCCTCACCATAGTGCTTCGATAAAATCTTTACCATCTCAAATTGTAGAAATATTTTATTATTATTTTCATTGGAAATATTAATATTGTGTTGCCATTCATGTTTAGGTAATTATTCTTATGTTTCTCATAAATTCAAATCTTATATTCATAGGATTTGAATTTACCAAATTTGGGGATCTAATGTTCGTCCCTCCTTGAGGGTATTTTGTCCATAAAATTCAAGCCAAAATAATTCAAGTTCAATGACAACTTCCAATTAATTTTAAAACTTAGGGTAATAAATCTTTATATAGATCATTCTTAACAACTTTTATTTATCTATAAGTTCTCACCTTGCTAAGATTTGTATTCAATTTTAGTTTTAGGGTAATTCACAAACCTATCCATTGTGTGGTTTTATCACATATCGATTACTTTGTGATTTCCAATTCCACTTTGTAATTACATTCTGATTTCACTTGGTGGCTAACTTTTCAAGTATGTTTTCAATCTATTATTCACTATTTAAGGGTGAGTTACTCCTCCAACCCTAAGTTGTGTCATTAAATTTCAACATAGGTATTCACTCTCATATTTTTTTATCATAACATGTGTCTATCCAATCTGTCACACTCATAACAAGATGAAATGAATATTTGGTTGTAGTCAAAATACAAAGTTCATCCATTCCATGGGTAGAGACGGTGTAATAACACATTATCATTTAAATTTCTAATTTTTTTTAGACACTCTCAACAATGACACCATACCATGGATACATTTTAGTTCAAAATTTTCTTTATAGGAACTCACATATAATGTGATTGTTTTTAATTTTTTTGAGTCTATGCACAATTCCTTTTAAGGTTCTTATTCAAACATCTTCTCATGACTTCAAGTATTTGTTTCATATACATCTCATGTCATATTAACCTCAATCATTCCCTTAAGATATCTAGGGCATAGGTACCTTTGGAATGATCTCCTCTAGATCCCCAAGATCCTTATACACTTAGCACATGATCATTCCACATCCTCATAATTCTTATGTACCTTTAATTATCCTACAAGATCTTAGATTTGCATTGTGGCCCTACCCTTCCCAAAGGTTTTATTGAGATGTCATAACTTTATTTTGTTTCACTATGAATTTTTCTTGTGGTTTCTTGGATAATATCCAAGAAAATTATATGCAAATTCTTTCTCCCAAATTTCCTTCATCTATTTGGGTAAACATCATTTTTTTTGACAACCCATCTTCTTCATTAATATGCCAAATCGTCCATAGCTACATTCAGAAAGTTTGAAGGTAAATTTTACATTAAAGAAAAGTCATTAGTAGTACTTTTAGCTTGTAAGTCAACCTCATGTGACATACGATTTAACTTCTTACTTATATGAGCTATTCTAAAAATGAAAAAAGACTAACTAAGGATAAAGATACCATTTAAGATGATTCCAAGATGATCTTGTCTCTTATATGTTGAGTAAAAGAACTTCCAGACCATCAAGGAGTTTGTCTCCACCATAAGAGCTTTGATTCCCATACAGCTGCTCACATCTAGCCCCTCACTAACTACCACTTCTTTCCTTAGCACTACATCTGGTACATCATGTATGTTGTTTCCTTCAATCATGACCAGTGATCCCGCATGGTCCCTCCACACCAGCCCAACTCCTATCCTTTCCCCTCTCTTCCAACCCACATCCCTACTCAACTTTTTCATCCCATGTTCCAGTAGATTCTACATGTTTGGTAAATGACTCGATGGTCCATGGTTGCTCCAGTTCATTTGATGTGCCCCTGGTGATCTCGCATTACTTCTAGTAGTGATCTATAATTATACTAAATGTCATACTCTGTTTCCCCTAAGACTATCTTGTTCTTGTTAGTCCCGATGGCCCATACTGATGCCACCAATTCATCATCTAACTCTTCCCCTCTATTGCTTAATAGTTCACTAATCATGTTGTTGGATATTTGGCGGAAAGATTTGGAGTAGCATCTTGTATCTCCCATGAGTTATGCCTCTAGAGTTCCTAGGCATGGGTACATTCAAAGTGCATACGTGAGATTGATTCTTTCCCTAATGAGAATACATGACATTTTCCATCTAAGTGATAGTGTTTATCATATAGCTAGCCTAGATTCTCCAAAATTTCGCAAGATACCCTCCATAGAAAATGAGCAGCTTTAGGTTGTCATCCCATCTTCCAGATTAGTCACCATTACTCATCCCCTAACTAGTTCTAGTAATTTGCCATCTCCCTCAAATCCAAGAGTACCAACAAATACCATGTTCTCACAATGCAATATGCATCTTGGTTCGACCACTAGATAAGTGCATCTACTGTCTCATGCATGCTCAGTGTGGTATGACAGATTTGGTTGGTCACATATGGCGGGAACAATTGGACTATGAGATATGTGTTGCATCTCAATCCCTCAAAAATCATTAACTTCCTGAGCTTGTTATATTGTGTTGAATATGTTGTCTTATGTATCTCCAGTGTTCCTAAGTTGTTTGGTAGCAACATGTTTATCCAAATGTTAATGATGTCCCCATTTCCCACTACCCACTTTAGACCTTCCATAATTATGGGTTTAGAGATCCGTATTATTCTCCACATATAGCTCGGATTATATCCTTGGGAAACCTTAAGAATAGATGAATGAGGGAAGTACCTAACCTTCATCACTTTCTACACCAAGGTATCCTATCTATGGTAGACTTGCCAAACCTACTTGGTGAGGAGCGCCTAATAAAAAATGGTAGTGTCTCTAAAACCCATCCCCCTATTGTTTCATCATACATAACTATTTCTAGCTAACCCAGGATATCTTCCTATAGCCCTCCATTGCACCCCACTAGAATCTAGCTATGGAACTATTTATAGCATCTAGAGTTCCAGTTGGGAGTTTGAACACACTCATCATATAGTTGGTTATTGTATGTACCATTATCTTTATATGGATTTCTTTCCCTAGCTTCAATAATCATTTCTCCGTCCTTCCCTGTAGCTTCTTTCCAACGTGTTCTTGTATAGACATGAAAACCTTCTTCTTTGACCTTTGCATTGACATTGGTAGACCCAAGTATTTGACGTTTGTATCTACATATGTTACAATTAGCAGATCTTTAATCGTATCCCTCTGTGGATGCGTAACTCCCTTTTAAAAAGCCACTTCCGTATTGGATAGATTTAGTTTTTGAATCAATGCTTGTTCATATTAGATGATAATCTCAACTACCTTCAAAAATATGGCATTCGTGGCTCTAGAAAAAAGAATATTATCATCTACAAAAAATAGGTGACATAAGCTCAGAACATGTCAACCTGCAATTATTCCATGGATGAGGTTGTTATCAACAAAAATTACAAAAGAAATGATCAAAATTAAAGGGATAGGGGATGATGCATGATTTGAAATTAGACTTGATCTTTATCAACATGAGTATTACCAAGGTGATACATGCATACTAGATGGACCAATGGTGCACCAAAACACATATACACATGAAATTGAGAGTGAAAACATGAACGACATCAAAATTATAACCTCTATTTAATGTATGAAGTTATAGATCATCACATCATCAAACAAAAATCAAAGTCCTAGTAGGGTTTCCTTTAACCCAATATCTGAGTGGGTGTCATACTCAATCCCTATGATCTAGCTCAACTTTATGAGCATTATATGTACTATATACTACCACTTTCCCTCTTTGGTCTAGGGACCTTGGGTTCACCTCCTTAGCATTGGTAATCCATATTGCATGACATGTGCACTCAAGAATGTACCGTATCAAAACATGGTATGGAATTCTCTTCTTAGATTCCTACTCATGAAAACTCTAACCCAACTCTCTCTTTAACATAAACAACCCTTACACTCCCGCACAAGGGACTACCTACCTGAGTACAAGGCTTCACAACGTTTTACCATTTTTACCTCTCTAGGATTTTAGGACTTTCTCTCCCTCACCTAGATGGTAGGTATTCACATTATACACTCATATAAATGAGCAACCTCTTTCTCTATCTCTAGGGTTTTGTTCTTTGAAGGACATCTAGGGTAAGACAAGCCTATAGGGATCATGTAGATTGCATTTCAACTCATTCACTAAGGGGTATTCTAGTTTAGGACATATCTCAACAAATTTTTCTCATGCTTCCTCATATCCTGGAGTCTAGGCTGCTGACTCGCTCTGGGTCCCACTATCTCATGGAGTTAACTTTATAGTTGTTCCTAATACTTGGGGTCCTCCCTTTTTATAGAAGAGATTGAGGTTGTAGAAGGTTCACCTCTTGTCCTCAGCTAGCTTTTCATATCCGGAGAAGCACACACACTTGTATCTTATGTACAAACTTCAACACTAAAATCAAATTATAAAAACTGACAAAGATCATCATAATCCATATTATCTCATCACATAGAACTAGAGTCATCGTTCGTTTTATCTAGTATGTCTATCTCATAGTCCAACATGCATTAAACCTATGGCTTAACTCTAATCCCTTTTTCTTGCCTTAATGTCACTCACTTTATCATAGATGCAAGTATACCTTCTACCCATTTCTTTATGGGAACAAACTTCCTATTAGAGTGCATACCAGTAGGTGCTTAGATGTCGCGCCCCAATTTCACATTAAGAACAACCACGAAATTAGGGCATGACAGGTGGAAATTACACAAAATCAACCACTCGTCGTTTTTAAAACAATCCAAGGCATTTAATTGATAACCAAGTTTAAGCTGTAAACAAGAACTAAACAAACTATAGAAAATTCTCTATTAAACTGATAGAAGATACAAGAAAAGTCTACAGCATAATACATTGATTAACATAAAGAAAGCATAACATTAATTTACATCTTTGTACACATTCTCTCTCTCACTCACACCTTGTCCCGAGGATCGAGGGGAATGGACTAAGAGACCTCTAACTAGACTAACAACAAACCTTCTATCGACTAAGCGTTAGGGTGAAACGATCCTTCCGATTCCTGATGTTGATGCTGACCTGAAAATGTTTGAGTAGAGGGATGAGCCTACTCGCTCAGTGAATAACATTTCACTTAGCTATCACTAAACAACTCATCAGGTTTATAAACTGAACATAAACATAAATGTAGAACTAAGCAAGGCAGTTCTAATAACATAACAGATTTGCAGAATATAATCACATTTCCATGCAGTAGCATATAATTTGAACAGATAATCAGATATAAAGAAATAGCACACAAGTTCGAATACTTTAATTTACTGTGATCATATATGATTACATACTTATTTTATTATGCCCTAATCATATGCAGTGTACTCTGCATATAAAGATCCGCAGCAAGTTCATGCTACGATCCCACCGTACAAGACTTAGCGACACACCCGGGAAATGCTAAGTCTGACGCCAGCCCTGCTCTGCCACAGGACCCCTGGCTCTCCGGCCAGAAACATAGGCTCTACGGCCTCAATGCACAACCACGTGTGCTCCAGACTCCTCCTGACCTGAGTACACCGGCGAAGAGTCTCACAGGGTTACCTTCGTGACACAAGCACGAATGGTGTTTGATAACCCCCCATTTCCCCAGTGCCATCGTGCCACAAGCACGATTGTTGTTAGACACTGCCTCTCTTTCCTCGTTTGTCCGTGACACAAGCACGGATGATGTTGCAACACGAGTTTCACCCCTAAGAAACAAATCTTCATTTAGGGGTTCTACGGTGTTAGGGCACCTAAGTCTATTAACTGATTAACCGATAAACAATTAAACAGAAAATATCATTTAGCAACTGTAAGACATAGAATTTCCTCTTTTTCATCATTTACATCACGCAATTCAAGTTCCAATGAACTTATCATACTAAAAAGTACATGTTACACTATTTAGGAGTCATATCAACTGATACTGAAGCAAGTAAGCATTTAAAATGAGTTAAATAATGATTTCTAAATGAACTGCCACTCACTACTTGAAACTCGGCCGATCACTATGGAACTCGGCCGAACACTTCCCAGGTTCTGAAACTCGGCCGACCAACCTCGGCCGACCAGCAGGAAACTCGGCCGATCCTCTGAGGAACTCGGCCGATCGAGACACTGCTTTATATACCTACAAAGAAACTCGGCCGATCAGGACCAAACTCGGCCGACAAAAACGCTGTTCGCTTATCTAAATAAGAAACTCAGCCGATTCAAAACCCAAACTCGGCCGACCAAAAACTCTGTACGATTGCCCTAATATGGAACTCGGCCGACCGAATAGGAACTCGGCCGAACCGCGCACAGGCAGAAAACAAAAACCGGGCTGCAGATGTCGATTTCTCTCGAATCGTCGGGCAAATCGCAAACAAACACCACAAAACTTTCGCAATAGATACACTCCACTAATCCGAACCTGAAGGAGAGGAAGAAACGAGCTAGGGCTGCTCCTAGCGCCCCAATCTCTTGGACGTTTCCCCTACAAACGCAGCTCCTGCTGCAACCCAGATCGAATTGACGGAGAAGATGATCAACGGAGGGAACAGGACGAGCTGCAACAGCTGATCGGAGCAAAACGAAGCTCCGACGTCTCTCCCTTCACAGCTCCCTCACTCTCTCTCTCTCTTTCTCTCTCTTTCTCACGTGAAAGAAGAACGATGTTGCGTTCCTTCGTTTCTGAGAAATGAAACGGATAAGGGAGAAAGAGTAGATAAGGAAGAAAACCTAGGGGCCAAATCGCAAAGTTCAAAAACTACAAACGGGTCCCTATAAGCCCAAAAACATGCAACTTTTGACTCGAAGGTCGGATTCGAACGATTTCTCTGGCAACACTTCAAGCGTAAGGTCCTACACGCTTTAGAAGCTAGAAAACACACTAAGCACATGTCTTATCCGTTTTAAACATTATTAACAAAAACAGGCTTAAACTTAGCACATCAGCTAATCACATGCTTAACAGCATACTTACGGGATAAGCTCGACGCGGGTCGTAACAATCTCCCTCCCTTATAAGAATTTCATCCCGAAATTCCTAGAAGAGAAAAGGAAACTTGCCACGCATCTCAGACTCTAGTTCCCACGTAGCTTCCTCAAGATTATGGTTTCTCCACAAAACCTTCACTAAAGGAATCTCGCGTTTCTTAAGCTTTTTTATCCGATGATCAACTATCTGCACTGGTCCTTCAACATAGGACACATCTGTTTTAAGATGCGCCGGTTCTGGATCTAAAATCTTTTCTATACCTGGATGACACTTTTTCAGCATAGACACATGGAAGACATCATGAAGATTTGCCAACTCAGACGGTAAATCCAACATGTAAGCTACAGGTCCAATCCTCTCAACGATAGGATATGGACCCATATACCTAGCGTTCAACTTAACCCTTTTGCCAAACCTTAGTACTCCTTTCCACGGAGAAACCTTCAAATAAACCTCGTCACCAACCTCGAACTCAAGAGGTCGACGTCGTCTCTCTGCATAACTTTTCTGTCTATCCTGAGCAGCCTTCAACTGATCCCTAATCACAGATATCTTCTCTGTAGTTACATCAACTAGCTCAGGTCCAAGAATTTCCTTCTCACAAACCTCGTACCAACAAACTGGCGATCTACACTTCCTGCCATAAAGAGCTTCATATGTAGCCATTCCAAGACTAGAATGGTAACTGTTATTATATGCAAACTCCATTAGGCTTAAGTGTTCTTCCCAGTTACCTCTGAACTGTAGCACGCATGCCCTCAGCATGTCTTCAAGGGTCTGAATGGTCCTCTCAGATTGACCATCTGTCTGTGGGTGAAACGCTATACTGAACTTCAGCCTTGTGTCCAACGCACGATGTAACTGATTCCAGAATCTAGATGTAAACTTTGGATCTCTGTCAAAAATAATGGAAACTGGAATCCCATGTAATCTGATTACCTCATTCACATAAATCTTGGCCAGCTTTGGAACATCAAAGGTGGACTTGACAGGAAGAAAGTGGGCAGACTTGGTTAGTCTATCCACGATCACCCATATCGAGTCTAAACCCTTAGGCGTCCTGGGTAATCCTACCACAAAGTCCATCGTGATGTGTTCCCATTTCCACTCTGGTATAGGAAGCGACTGCAAAGTACCAGCAGGTTTCTGATGTTCAGCCTTAACCTGCTGACACACTCCACACCTTTCCACGTATTCAGCCACATCCTTTTTCATGCCAGACCACCAGTACAACTCTTTGAGGTTCTTGTACATCTTTGTGTTACCTGGATGCATAGCATACCTAGAAGTATGCGCTTCTTCAAGAATTTGTTCTTTTAACTCACTGTTCCCAGGTACGCACAACCTATCATGAAGATACAACACACCATCGTCAGAAAACCTGAATTCCGACCTTTTACCTTCCGACATATCCTGCATAATCTGCCTCAACTCATTATCACTTTGTTGCAATTCCTTAAACTGATCGTAGAAAGTAGGTTTGACCTGCATCTGAGCAATCAACCCACTCTGTCCAGTCACATTCAAGTCTAAGTTCAACTTTCACATATCTACAAGCAAGTCTCTTTTGAAACATGCCATAGAAAATGCATTGGCTATTGAACTTGACTTTCTACTCAAGGCATCAGCTACAACATTTGCCTTACCAGGATGGTAATCGATTGTCACATCATAATCCTTGATCAGCTCCAGCCATCTGCGCTGTCTCAAATTCAAATCCTTCTGAGTGAAGATATATTTCAGGCTCTTATGGTCTGTAAACACCTGACATGTTTCACCATACAGGTAGTGACGCCATGTCTTAAGAGCATGAACTATAGCAGCTAATTCCAAATCATGAACAGGGTAATTCTCTTCATTCTTCTTAAGCTGTCTAGATGCGTAAGCCACAACTTTGCCTTCTTGCATCAGTACACAACCCAAACCTCTCCTGGAAGCATCACAGAACACTGTATAACCTTTTTCTGCTTCTGGCAGAACCAACACTGGTGCTGAGGTCAACTTCTTCTTTAAAATCTGAAAACTTTTCTCACAGTTATCAGACCAAACAAACGGTGCATCCTTCCTCGTCAAGTGTGTCAAGGGTGATGCTAACACACTGAAATTCTTTATAAACCTTCTGTAATAACCTGCCAAACCCAAGAAACTTCTGATCTCAGTAGGAGTCGTAGGTTGTACCCACTGAAGCACAGATTCAACTTTCTTAGGATCCACACTGACTCCATCTCTCGAGATAACATGTCCAAGAAATGCTACCTCGGCCAACCAGAACTCGCATTTGCTAAATTTAGCAAACAACTGGTGTTGTCTCAACAACTGCAACACTACTCTCAGGTGTTGCTCATGCTGTGCATCGTCTCTGGAGTAGATCAGAATATCATCTATAAAGACTACAATAAACTGATCTAGGAACGGTTTGAAAATCCGGTTCATCATATCCATAAAGGTTGCTGGGGCATTGGTCAGTCCAAACGACATGACCAAAAACTCATAATGCCCATACCTGGTTCTGAAAGCTGTTTTGGGAATATCAGAAGCCTTTATCCTAAGCTGATGACATCCAGATCTCAAATCTATTTTAGAGAAGATCGTCGCTCCATGCAACTGATCAAACCGATCATCTATTCTCGGCAATGGATACTTGTTCTTAATAGTGATCTTGTTCAGTTGCCTGTAATCTATACAGAGACGCATGGTACCATCCTTTTTCTTAACAAACAGGATTGGAGCACCCCACGGTGAAGAACTGGGTCTAATGAAACCCTTATCTAGCAACTCCTGTAACCGCACCTTGAGTTCCTTCAATTCAGCAGGTGCCATTCTATAAGCTGGCAGTGCTACTGGATGACTACCTGGATATATCTGAATCTCAAAATCAATGTCTCTGATAGGAGGTAAGCCTGGTAACTCTTCTGGAAAAACATCAGAAAACTCACGAACCACAGGCACATCATAAACACTGGCGGTGCTCTTCTCTGCTCTGGTGTCAACCACATGAGCAAGGAACGCTTCACATCCTTTCTGTAGCATCTTATCAGCTACAGCAGCTGATACTATGCACGTAGGCAGAACTTTCCTGTCTCCAGCAAAGACACAAGAAAATTCACCTAATTGAAAGGTAGATTCCTTCTTCCAACAATCGAGTTGCACTCGATATATTTCAATACAATCCATACCCAGGATGACTTGAAAGGTATTTACATCCAAGGGTATGAGATTAGCAGCAAAGGTGAAACCTCTTAAAGATAACAAGCATCCGGGACAGAACTCGGATAAAACTGTTGGTCCACCTAGTGGAACCCTCAACACTAACTCATCTGTCAACTCTTGAGTTAACAGATTAAGTTCACAAACTAATGAACATCGTATAAAAGAGTGAGTAGCTCCCGGATCTATCAAAACTGAAACTGGTATATTATTAAACAAAAGCATCTCTCCTGTAACAACTTGTGAAGAAATTATACCTTCCTGAGGTTTCAAAGAAAAGAAACGTGCTGAAGCTCTCTCTCTGCCACGCTGTCCTCTCTGACCACTCCTGCCACTAGACACTCCACCACCTCTAGATCCAGAAGCCACAGAAAAACTTGGGACATCATGGTATTGATGTTGGAAAACTTGCGATGCTGCTTGTCGAAGCTGAGGACATTCTTTTTTGAAATGTCCTACTTGTCCACAGATAAAACAACCTCGAGGATTTGCACCCCAACACTGACCAGTATGTGGCCTTCCGCATTTGTCACATGGCGGTATTTCTTGCCTCTGAGGACATGTAACTGACATTGACGACCCAGAAGACTGTCCACTATCGGCACTGCCCCATCTTCCTGGGTTGTATCCTCCTCTGCCTCTAGAAGTAGTGACATCCTCAGATCTCTGCCTGCCGAAACAACCAAAACCACGCCCAAGTTTAGAAAAGAAACCTCTACCTCCACCTCTGTATCCACTACTGGATTGCCCTCTACTGAAGTCTGCAGATCTCTTCTTAGACTCAGGCACCTTGTCATCATTCACAGATTCTTCAACCTGTCTAGCAGCCTCGACAAACTCACCAAAGTTCTCTCTATTCCTTCTGCTAGTAGCAGAAACTATATGCCGAATCTCTGGCCTTATCCCTTCCTGAAACCTTCTGCATCTTTCTATGTTGTCGGGAACAAGCTGCGGACAGAAATTCGCTAACCGTGTGAAAAGCGCTTCATACTCTGTAACTGTCATGTTCCCCTGCTTAATACTCTATAACTGCCTGATTTTCTCATTAAGAAAAGTGGGTGGATAGAATTTGAGATGAAACTCCTCAGAGAAATCCTGCCAGGAAAGCTCTGTACCTCTCCTCTTTTCTTCCACACCACGCCACCACAACTCTGCATCGCCTGTTAAAAGGTAGACCGCATGATTGATCTTCTTATCTTCTGGAAGCTCCATCAGACGAAAGACCTTTTCTATCTGTCTAAACCACTCATCAGCTTCGGCAGGATCTGTAGTACCACTGAATTCTGTACCACCGAGCTTCTTTACAAGCTCATACGATCGCATCAGATCCTTACTGCTGGTAGAAGTAGAAGCTCGCCTATCAGCCTTGTACTTCTCCCTGGTCTCCAGAAACATCCTATACATACGAGATGCTTCATCCACGTGGTCACCACCACCTGGACCCAAGTACAAAGGATCGGGGCCAACATGGCTCTCAGCCTGATCATCACGATCAAAGCCTCTTTCTGCCATCTGCAATGATATAACAGAACATTTCCTGTTAGAAAACTACAAATAGAAGAAAGACACCTAAACCTTAATCCTATTGGTCTCTTATCATCCCCTGACCTTGACTTAGAGTATTCATGTACTCAACCTATGCTCTGATACCAAAAATTGTCGCGCCCCAATTTCACATTAAGAACAACCACGAAATTAGGGCATGACAGGTGGAAATTACACATAATCAACCACTCGTCGTTTTTAAAACAATCCAAGGCATTTAATTGATAACCAAGTTTAAGCTGTAAACAAGAACTAAACAAACTACAGAAACTTCTCTATTAAACTGATAGAAGATACAAGCAAAGTCTACAGCATAATACATTGATTAACATAAAGAAAGCATAACATTAATTTACATCTTTGTACACATTCTCTCTCTCACTCACACCTTGTCTCGAGGATCGAGGGGAATGGACTAAGAGACCTCTAACTAGACTAACAACAAACCTTCTATCGACTAAGCGTTAGGGTGAAACGATCCTTCCGATTCCTGATGCTGATGCTGACCTGAAAATGTTTGAGTAGAGGGATGAGCCTACTCGCTCAGTGAATAACATTTCACTTAGCTATCACTAAACAACTCATCAGGTTTATAAACTGAACATAAACATAAATGCAGAACTAAGCAAGGCAGTTCTAATAACATAACAGATTTGCAGAATATAATCACATTTCCATGCAGTAGCATATAATTTGAACAGATAATCAGATATAAAGAAATAGCACACAAGTTTGAATACTTTAATTTACTGTGATCCTATATGATTACATACTTATTTTATTATGCCCTAATCATATGCAGTGTACTCTGCATATAAAGATCCGCAGCAAGTTCATGTTACGATCCCACCGTACAAGACTTAGCGACACACCCGGGAAATGGTAAGTCTGAAGCCAGCCCTGCTCTGCCACAGGACCCCTGGCTCTCCGGCCAGAAACATAGGCTCTACGGCCTCAATGCATAACCACGTGTGCTCCAGACTCCTCCTGACCTGAGTACACCGGCGGAGAGTCTCACAGGGTTACCTTCGTGACACAAGCACGAATGGTGTTAGATAACCCCCAATTTCCCCAGTGTCATCGTGACACAAGCACGATTGTTGTTAGACACTGCCTCTCTTTCCTCATTTGTCTGTGACACAAGCACGGATGATGTTGCAACACGAGTTTCACCCCTAAGAAACAGATCTTCATTTAGGGGTTCTACGGTGTTAGGGCACCTAAGTCTATTAACTGATTAACAAATAAACAATTAAACAGAAAATATCATATAGCAACTGTAAGACATAGAATTTCCTCTTTTTCATCATTTACATCACGCAATTCAAGTTCCAATGAACTTATCATACTAAAAAGTACATGTTACACTATTTAGGAGTCATATCAACTGATACTGAAGCAAGTAAGCATTTAAAATGATTTAAATAATGATTTCTAAATGAACTGCCACTCACTACTTGAAACTCGGCCGATCACTATGGAACTCGGCCGAACACTTCCCAGGTTCTGAAACTCGGCCGACCAACCTCGTCCGACCAGCAGGAAACTCGGCCGATCCTCTGAGGAATTCGGCCGATCGAGACACTGCTTTATATACCTACAAAGAAACTCGGCCGATCAGGACCAAACTCGGCCGACAAAAACGTTGTTCGCTTATCTAAATAAGAAACTCGGCCGATTCAAAACCCAAACTCGGCCGACCAAAAACTCTGTACGATTGCCCTAATATGGAACTCGGTCGACCAAATAGGAACTCGGCCGAACCGCGCACAGGCAGAAAACAAAAACCGGGCTGCAGATGTCGATTTCTCTCGAATCGTCGGGCAAATCGAAAACAAACACCACAAAACTTTCGCAATAGATACACTCCACTAATCCGAACCTGAAGGAGAGGAAGAAACGAGCTAGGGCTGCTCCTAGTGCCCCAATCTCTTGACCGTTTCCCCTGCAAACGTAGCTCCTGCTGCAACCCAGATCGAATTGACGGAGAAGATGATCAACGGAGGGAAGAGGACGAGCTGCAGCAGCTGATCGGAGCAAAACGAAGCTCCGACGTCTCTCCCTTCACAGCTCCCTCACTCTCTCTCTCTCTCTTTCTCTCTCTTTCTCACGCGAAAGAAGAACGCTGCTGCGTTCCTTCGTTTCTGAGAAATGAAACGGATAAGGGAGAAAGAGTAGATAAGGACTAGGGGCCAAATCGCAAAGTTCAAAAACTACAAACGGGTCCCTATAAGCCCAAAAACATGCAACTTTTGACTCGAAGTTCGGATTCCAACGATTTCTCTGGCAACGCTTCAAGCGTAAGGTCCTACACGCTTTAGAAGCTAGAAAACACACTAAGCACATGTCTTATCCGTTTTAAACATTATTAACAAAAACAGGCTTAAACTTAGCACATCAGCTAATCACATGCTTAACAGCATACTTACGTGATAAGCTCGACGCGGGTCGTAACAATCTCCCTCCCTTATAAGAATTTCGTCCCGAAATTCCTAGAAGAGAAAAGGAAACTTGCCACGCATCTCAGACTCTAGCTCCCACGTAGCTTCCTCAAGATTATGGTTTCTCCACAAAACCTTCACTAAAGGAATCTCGCGTTTCTTAAGATTTTTTACCCGATGATCAACTATCTGCACTGGTCCTTCAACATAGGACACATCTGTTTTAAGATGCGCCGGTTCTGGATCTAAAATCTTTTCTGTACCGGGATGACACTTTTTCAGCATAGACACATGGAAGACATCATGAAGATTTGCCAACTCAGACGGCAAATCCAACCTGTAAGCTACAGGTCCAATCCTCTCAACGATAGGATATGGACCCATATACCTAGGGGTCAACTTACCCCTTTTGCCAAACCTCAGTACTCCTTTCCACGGAGAAATCTTCAAATAAACCTCGTCACCAACCTCGAACTCAAGAGGTCGACGTCGTCTCTCAGCATAACTTTTCTGTCTATCCTGAGCAGCCTTCAACTGATCCCTGGTCACAGATATCTTCTCTGTAGTTACATCAACTAGCTTAGGTCCAAGAATTTCCTTCTCACCCACCTCGTACCAACAAACTGGCGATCTACACTTCCTGCCATAAAGAGCTTCATATGGAGCCATTCCAAGACTAGAATGGTAACTGTTATTATATGCAAACTCCATTAGGCTTAAGTGTTCTTCCCAGTTACCTCTGAACTGTAGCACGCATGCCCTCAGCATGTCTTCAAGGGTCTGAATGGTCCTCTCAGATTGACCATCTATCTGTGGGTGAAACACTGTACTGAACTTCAGCCTTGTGCCGAACGCACGATGTAACTGATTCCAGAATCTAGATGTAAACTTTGGATCTCTGTCAAAAATAATGGAAACTGGAATCCCATGTAATCTGATTACCTCATTCACATAAATCTTGGCCAGCTTTGGAACATCAAAGGTGGACTTGACAGGAAGAAAGTGGGCAGACTTGGTTAGTCTATCCACGATCACCCATATCGAGTCTAAACCCTTAGGTGTCCTGGGTAATCCTACCACAAAGTCCATCGTGATGTGTTCCCATTTCCACTCTGGTATAGGAAGCGACTGCAAAGTACCAGCAGGTTTCTGATGTTCAACCTTAACCTGCTGACACACTCCACACCTTGCCACGTATTCAGCCACATCCTTTTTCATGCCAGACCACCAGTACAACTCTTTGAGGTTCTTGTACATCTTTGTGTTACCTGGATGCATAGCATACCTAGAAGTATGTGCTTCTTCAAGAATTTGTTCTTTTAACTCACTGTTCCCAGGTACGCACAACCTATCATGAAGATACAACACACCATCGTCAGAAAACCTGAATTCCGACCTTTTACCATCCGACATATCCTGCATAATCTGCCTCAACTCATTATCACTCTTTTGCAATTCCTTAATCTGATCGTAGAAAGTAGGTTTGACCTACATCTGAGCAATCAACCCACTCTCTCCAGTCACATTCAAGTCTAAGTTCAACTTTCGCATATCTACAAGCAAGTCTCTTTTGAAACATGCCATAGAAAATGCATTGGCTATTGAACTTGACTTTCTACTCAAGGCATCAGCTACAACATTTGCCTTACCAGGATGGTAATCGATTGTCACATCATAATCCTTGATCAACTCCAGCCATCTGCGCTGTCTCAAATTCAAATCCTTCTGAGTGAAGATATATTTCAGGCTCTTATGGTCTGTAAACACCTGACATGTCTCACCATACAGGTAGTGACGCCATGTCTTAAGAGCATGAACTATAGCAGCTAATTCCAAATCATGAACAGGGTAATTCTATTCATTCTTCTTAAGCTGTCTAGATGCGTAAGCCACAACTTTGCCTTCTTGCATCAGTACACAACCCAAACCTCTCCTGGAAGCATCACAGAACACTGTATAACCTTTTTCTGCTTCTGGCAGAACCAACACTGGTGCTGAGGTCAACTTCTTCTTTAAAATCTGAAAACTTTTCTCACAGTTATCAGACCAAACAAACGGTGCATCCTTCCTCGTCAAGTGTGTCAAGGGTGATGCTAACACACTAAAGTTCTTTATAAACCTTCTGTAATAATATGCCAAACCCAAGAAACTTCTGATCTCAGTAGGAGTCGTAGGATGTTCCCACTGAAGCACAAATTCAACTTTCTTAAGATCCACGCTGACTCCATCTCTCGAGATAACATGTCCAAGAAATGCTACCTCGGCCAACCAGAACTCGCATTTGCTAAATTTAGCAAACAACTGGTGTTGTCTCAACAACTGCAACACTACTCTCAGGTGTTGCTCATGCTGTGCATCGTCTCTGGAGTAGATCAGAATATCATATATAAAGACTACAATAAACTGATCTAGGAACGGTTTGAAAATCCGGTTCATCATATCCATAAAGGCTGTTGGGGCATTGGTCAGTCCAAACGACATGACCAAAAACTCATAATGCCCATACCTGGTTCTGAAAGCTGTTTTGGGAATATCAGAAGCCTTTATCCTAAGCTGATGACATCCAGATCTCAAATCTATTTTAGAGAAGATTGTCGCTCCATGCAACTGATCAAACAGATCATCTATTCTCGGCAATGGATACTTGTTCTTAATAGTGATCTTGTTCAGTTGCATGTAATCTATACAGAGACGCATGGTACCATCCTTTTTCTTAACAAACAGGACTGGAGAACCCCACGGTGAAGAACTGGGTCTAATGAAACCCTTATCTAGCAACTCCTGTAACTGCACCTTGAGTTCCTTCAATTCAGCAGGTGCCATTCTATAAGCTGGCGGTGCTACTGGATGACTACCTGGATATATCTGAATCTCAAAATCAATGTCTCTGATAGGAGGTAAGCCTGGTAACTCTTCTGGAAAAACATCAGAAAACTCACGAACCACAGGCACATCATAAACACTGGCGGTGCTCTTCTCTGCTCTGGTGTCAACCACATGAGCAAGGAACGCTTCACATCCTTTCTGTAGCATCTTATCAGCTACAGCAGCTGATACTATGCACGTAGGCAGAACTTTCCTGTCTCCAGCAAAGACACAAGAAAATTCACCTAATTCAAAGGTAGCTTCCTTCTTCCAACAATCGAGTTGCACTCAATATATTTCAAGACAATCCATACCCATGATGACTTGAAAGGTATTTACATCCAAGGGTATGAGATTAGCAGCAAAGGTGAAACCTCTAAAAGATAACAAGCATCCGGGACAGAACTCGGATAAAACTGTTGGTCCACCTAGTGGAACCCTCAACACTAACTCATCTGTCAACTCTCGAGTTAACAGATTAAGTTCACAAACTAATGAACATCGTATAAAAGAGTGAGTAGCTCCCGGATCTATCAAAACTAAAACTGGTATATTATTAAACAAAAGCATCTCTCCTGTAACAACTTGTGAAGAAATTATACCTTCCTGAGGTGTCAAAGAAAAGAAATGTGCTGAAGCTCTCTCTCTGCCACGCTGTCCTCTCTGACCACTCCTGCCACTAGACACTCCACCACCTCTAGATCCAGAAGCCACAGAAGAACTTGGGACATCATGGTATTGAGGTTGGAAAACTTGCGATGCTGCTTGTCGAAGCTGAGGACATTCTTTTTTGAAATGTCCTACTTGTCCACAGATAAAACAACCTCGAGGATTTGCACCCCAACACTGACCAGTATGTGGCCTTCCGCATTTGTCACATGGCGGTATTTCTTGCCTCTGAGGACCTGTCACTGACATTGATGACCCAGAAGACTGTCCACTATCGGCACTGCCCCATCTTCCTGGGTTGTATCCTCCTCTGCCTCTAGAAGTAGTGACATCCTCAGATCTCTGCCTGCCGAAACAAACAAAACCACGCCCAAGTTTAGAAAAGAAACCTCTACCTCCACCTCTGTATCCACTACTGGATTGCCCTCTATTGAAGTCTGCAGATCTCTTCTTAGACTCAGGCACCTTGTCAGCATTCACAGATTCTTCAACCTGTCTAGCAGCCTCGACAAACTCACCAAAGTTCTCTCTATTCCTTCTGCTAGTGGCAGAAACTGTATGCCGAATCTCTGGCCTTAGCCCTTCCTGAAACCTTCTGCATCTTTCTATGTTGTCGGGAACAAGCTGCGGACAGAAATTTGCTAACCGTGTGAAAAGCGCTTCATACTCTGTAACTGTCATGTTCCCCTGCTTAATACTCTGTAACTGCCTGATTTTCTCATTAAGAAAAGTGGGTGGATAGAATTTGAGATGAAACTCCTCAGAGAAATCCTGCCAGGAAAGCTCTGTACCTCTCCTCTTTTCTTCCACACCACGCCACCACAACTCTGCATCGCCTGTTAAAAGGTAGACCGCATGATTGATCTTCTTATCTTCTGGAAGCTCCATCAGACGAAAGACCTTTTCTATCTGTCTAAACCACTCATCAGCTTCGGCAGGATCTGTAGTACCACTGAATTCTGTACCACCGAGCTTCTTTACAAGCTCATATGATCGCATCAGATCCTTACTGCTGGTAGAAGTAGAAGCTTGCCTATCAGCCTTGTACTTCTCCCTGGTCTCCAGAAACATCCTATACATACGAGATGCTTCATCCACGTGGTCACCACCACCTAGACCCAAGTACAAAGGATCGGGACCAACATGGCTCTCAGCCTGATCATCACGATCAAAGCCTCTTTCTGCCATCTGCAATGATATAACAGAACATTTCCTGTTAGAAAACTACAGATAGAAGAAAGACACCTAAACATTAATCCTATTGGTCTCTTATCATCCCCTGACCTTGACTTAGAGTATTCATGTACTCAACCTATGCTCTGATACCAAAAATTGTCGCGCCCCAATTTCACATTAAGAACAACCACGAAATTAGGGCATGACAGGTGGAAATTACACATAATCAACCACTCGTCGTTTTTAAAACAATCCAAGGCATTTAATTGATAACCAAGTTTAAGCTGTAAACAAGAACTAAACAAACTACAGAAACTTCTCTATTAAACTGATAGAAGATACAAGCAAAGTCTACAGCATAATACATTGATTAACATAAAGAAAGCATAACATTAATTTACATCTTTGTACACATTCTCTCTCTCACTCACACCTTGTCTCGAGGATCGAGGGGAATGGACTAAGAGACCTCTAACTAGACTAACAACAAACCTTCTATCGACTAAGCGTTAGGGTGAAACGATCCTTCCGATTCCTGATGCTGATGCTGACCTGAAAATGTTTGAGTAGAGGGATGAGCCTACTCGCTCAGTGAATAACATTTCACTTAGCTATCACTAAACAACTCATCAGGTTTATAAACTGAACATAAACATAAATGCAGAACTAAGCAAGGCAGTTCTAATAACATAACAGATTTGCAGAATATAATCACATTTCCATGCAGTAGCATATAATTTGAACAGATAATCAGATATAAAGAAATAGCACACAAGTTCGAATACTTTAATTTACTGTGATCCTATATGATTACATACTTATTTTATTATGCCCTAATCATATGCACTGTACTCTGCATATAAAGATCTGCAGCAAGTTCATGCTACGATCCCACCGTACAAGACTTAGCGACACACCCGGGAAATGCTAAGTCTGACGCCAGCCCTGCTCTGCCACAGGACCCCTGGCTCTCCGGCCAGAAACATAGGCTCTACGGCCTCAATGCACAACCACGTGTGCTCCAGACTCCTCCTGACCTGAGTACACCGGCGGAGAGTCTCACAGGGTTACCTTTGTGACACAAGCACGAATGGTGTTAGATAACCCCCAATTTCCCCAGTGCCATCGTGACACAAGCACGATTGTTGTTAGACACTGCCTCTCTTTCCTCGTTTTTCTGTGACACAAGCACGGATGATGTTGCAACACGAGTTTCACCCCTAAGAAACAGATCTTCATTTAGGGGTTCTATGGTGTTAGGGCACCTAAGTCTATTAACTGATTAACAAATAAACAATTAAACAGAAAATATCATATAGCAACTGTAAGACATAGAATTTCCACTTTTTCATCATTTACATCACGCAATTCAAGTTCCAATGAACTTATCATACTAAAAAGTACATGTTACACTATTTAGGAGTCATATCAACTGATACTGAAGCAAGTAAGCATTTAAAATGAGTTAAATATTGATTTCTAAATGAACTGCCACTCACTACTTGAAACTCGGCCGATCACTATGGAACTCGACCGAACACTTCCCAGGTTTAGAAACTCGGCCGACCAACCTCGGCCGACCAGCAGGAAACTCGGCCGATCCTCTGAGGAACTCGGCCGATCGAGACACTTCTTTATATACCTACAAAGAAACTCGGCCGATCAGGACCAAACTCGGCCGACAAAAACGATGTTCGCTTATCTAAATAAGAAACTCGGCCGATTCAAAACCCAAACTCGGCCGACCAAAAACTCTTTACGATTGCCCTAATATGGAACTCGGCCGACCGAATAGGAACTCGGCCGAACCGCGCACAGGCAGAAAACAAAAACCGGGCTACAGATGTCGATTTCTCTCGAATCGTCGGGCAAATCGCAAACAAACACCACAAAACTTTTGCAATAGATACACTCCACTAATCCGAACCTGAAGGAGAGGAAGAAACGAGCTAGGGCTGCTCCTAGCACCCCAATCTCTTGGCCATTTCCCCTGCAAACGCAGCTCCTGCTGCAACCCAGATCGAATTGATGGAGAAGATGATCAATGGAGGGAAGAGGACGAGCTGCAGCAGCTGATCGGAGCAAAACGAAGCTCCGATGTCTCTCCCTTCACAACTCCCTCACACTCTCTCTCTCTTTCTCTCTCTTTCTCACGCGAAAGAAGAACGCTGCTGCGTTCCTTCGTTTCTGAGAAATGAAACGGATAAGGGAGAAAGAGTAGATAAGGAAGAAAACCTAGGGGCCAAATCGCAAAGTTCAAAAACTACAAACGGGTCCCTATAAGCCCAAAAACATGCAACTTTTGACTCGAAGGTCGGATTCGAACGATTTCTCTGGAAACGCTTCAAGCGTAAGGTCCTACACGCTTTAGAAGCTAGAAAACACACTAAGCACATGTCTTATCCGTTTTAAACATTATTAACAAAAACATGCTTAAACTTAGCACATCAGCTAATCACATGCTTAACAGCATACTTACGGGATAAGCTCGACGCGGGTCGTAACATTAGACTTTTTGGTCACAACTTGACCTCCCAGTTTCTGAATGTATCTCCCTCATAGATCCTTTTACAACTCTTGGGTCACTCCATCATCGGTTGGGACACACACCTCACATAATGGGCTATGGGTTTTCATATTTTTATTTTGTTATATAACCAATTATTTTATGTGCTTAATATCTATATTGAACCATTAATCTATGACAGACATGCCTTGTTCTACATACATGTGTTCATGTGTATGTTAGGGTATCCTAACATATTAGGTTTTTCTCTCTTTTCTCTATCCATTTCTTAGATGAGGATTTATGGTTAGGCTTAGGAACCATACCCCAATGCCTTAGGGTTTTCTATGATCCTTGACCCACTTAGGGGTTTTTCTAAATGAATCCTTTCTCCTTCTAAGGCTTACCCTTGTAACATAAAATCCATGAAACCATTTTCTTTATTTATACTTATTTCTATAATATATATGTTCAGTAATTGGTGGAGGATGCTTTAATCCCATTTCATCTTAAAACCCTAATTTGAGGTTAGAAGGGAAGTATATTTTTGGTTTATTAAGCAAGAGGATGAAAAATGAATGAAAGTAGAGGTGAGAAGACTTAAGAGGAAACATTACTTTAGGCTAACCCTAGGTTTTGGCCATGCTGGTACCAAATTGGCTAAGGGAGTCCTCATATACCAACTCAAAGGTGCAAAGGAAAATATTTCCAACCTCCAAAATAATGATCCTTTCTAGACACCATTTCCATCATGTTTTTCTTTAATACGTTTCCTTATATTTCTATGCATTACATAAAATTATAAACTATTAAACATTATTCGAGAAAAATCTTGAACTCTGATACCAAATGTAACGTCCTCAGTTTTCGACAACCCCCACTTAAGGAAGTTGTAAAATTTGTGAGCCATTGCCTAAAATTATCCCAAGGATCCAAATTTAATTAAATAATAAAAAATAGCAAATATTTTTTATCATTTGAAAAATTCTTTACAAGATTCTCCTTTGAGGAATTATATTTATTACTATCATCATAAATGTACATATGAGGAGAAGTAACTAAGTAATGCTCCTTACAAGTTAACTATATAGTCTTTAAGTAATTTGAGATGTACATCATATCATGACATCTCCATATTTAACATGTACCTAACACGCCATGAAACAAAAACACGGTGAGTATAACAAGTTATACTGGTATCTGGGGGAACCTATATATTTCACATGTAGGTGTAACAATATAATCAACCATATTTAAAATTATCAAATAATCATAACACATTTTGATTTCTTAACTTCTCAACCCTTAATCTTTGTTGCATACCTACACACTAGGGCACCCAATAATACTATACACACTCTTTGCGAACATTACTTTAATATACCCACACACTGGGGGTAATTTCCATCCTTACCCACTCACTAGGGGTATTCATGATGTCATACTCACTCTCTAGGAGTATTTATTAACCAAACCATTATTAGGGGGCTCTTTCTATAATTTTCTTGCATGAATTTAATCAGAGACAGTATCATGGTCTTGAGCAAGTTATTTCTATATTGTGATAGTCATATGGGCTTTATAAATTGCAGGAAGTAAATAAACAAGTAAATATTTAATTTGCAATCCATTCATGAAAAGCCTCGAGAAAACCACATAAGTCAATTTAGTTGAGTATCCATAGGCGTATCCACATACATTTCTTAGAGGTGATTAAATTCCAAGTAATAAGTGTAGGTTGAGATTAAGCAATCAATCACCCCAAAAATTAGTGCATAACTCCCAAGTATCACTATTTTGTTCACAAACTCATATTAAGATTGACTTGGGTTCCAAATTAGGGTTTTGGGGCTCAATTTTGGGTTTTATTAGGGTTTTGGTCTTTCTTATCACTCTTACTTTCTTTTTAAATTACAAAACCTAATCATTATGTTTTATTTACATTTTGTTGAAGAAACCCTAATATGAATTTTTAAATCAATAAACCCCTAATTTATAAATCAATGAATTATTAAACTCAAATTAGATCCATGTCACCCTTTTATCCAAAAAATTAGTATTTGAACATTAAGATCATTTAAAAATATTATACTCATCAAAACCTAGAAATTACGGTTTTCACACATTAATACATTAAAGTTACCAACTTTAGTCACTTTTATAATTCAAAGAATAACTAGGTCTTGAAACTATTTTAATATATTTCTTGCATTTTTTTATCCACTTTCATATATAACATGTCCCAGTCCATGTTACAAATAATTTTCAACAAATATTTTGAATTATTACATGGTACCAATGACAGAACCCCAAATCATCAAAATATTACCTCTATCTCCATTTGCTTATGTCCATAGCTCACGAATCTACAAATGTATCCATTTATCTTCCTACCAAGGCTCAATGACCAACACCCCTCCTGTATTAACCCAAAACCTTACGCGAGGTACTAGACATGCATGTGCATCATCAACGGCGTTGTAACCCACTCCAACTCTGATCCCAATCTCCTAGGTTTTGTTACCCCAATGGTGTTGCATCATCTCATCCTCGAGGCCCACCTCTCACCCTCCATTGCTCTTCATCACGTGAAATTGACGTTCGTGCTAGGGTCCAATGTGCTTGCAGTGCTACTTCTTTACCCTTCGAAAAGAGGCCAATGGCCGAGTATGGAAACTATCTACAAGAGAGCCCTAAGATTCTCAACTCCAAGAAAAACCCACAAAGTTTCGAAGCTTTGAAAGTTGCTCGCCAATGCTTCAAGTCACCTGTACACTTCCTTTAAGTCATCAACTAGCACATGAACATGATATCATTGTTTCCTCCATTGACTACCTCTACCACTGCTATCATTGTGGTGGCACTACGACTACCTTGGCACCAGACACTCATACCCTTAGGAATGATCTATTCTTGGTGATCATCAAGTAGTAGATTGTGGAGATGAATTGTCCTAGTTGATTCCATGGCATCGGGCTTACATCGAGGGTTTTGAGGACTCTGTAGTGGAGGAAGAAGGAGGATTTTTGCCACTTCTTCTAGGAAGGTTTGCAGATTGAGGGGAAGGATATAAGGGTAAGGGTGACCAACCTTCTTTGTAGAGGTTCACTGTGAGATACCTATACTAGGACCATCAACTTTGGTCTCTATATATACACAACAAAGGAAAACTGTAATGGGTATCATGAAGGAAGAATCTAAGGTAGGGACAGAGAGTCCCTCCAAAAGGGAGTATGGGTCTCCTTTCCCATACACATGCAGGTGGGAGACCAATGAACGTCACAATCCACTATAATGGAAGGTGATTTATCAACCACCGACTTGCATCTTAACATAAAAGACACTTAAAAAAATAGTTGCTCCTTCATATCTTGGATTTAGCAACCAAAAGTGATAAACGAACTCATATAAATACTTTATTGACTAATTAGATTATTCCTCTATCTTTCTCTCTTTGATATATTATGCCAATTAATTACAGGAATGTAGTATCATATATCCTTAACTTATATGTAATAAGTTAAGATTTATTGGGATGTTTTCAACAAACAAAACTTGCTCTTTTTAAAAATTATTTAGAACAATACCATTATTTCATGCAATAACCTTTTTTGCAAAAATATAAGGGAAGGTCTTAATTACCTTTCTCTAGATGTTGGTAAGATTTAAGACCAAAATACTCAACTTAAAGGTGTCTTTCTTAGTCTACAAGTATCCCTATTTATCTCATTATCTAAGGCATCAAATCAATTCTTTTCTCTTCCCAACATCGCAATAATAATTATCTTGATTATTTTTCTCATTAAAACCAATATAGAATAAAAAACAAACCATTAGTTTCCTTTAATACCAATTAATCACATAATTATTTATGTAGAATACTAGTTGCCCATTACTTTTGGTAATTCATTTATTATGGGATTTTATCTCTCTCCATATATGTTATTGGATATTTGAAAACAATAAAATCCACAAAAACCATTGCACATAAAGATTTTCAAATTAAATCCATACCTTTAAAACTAAGCACATAAATTTTATAACATATCCTAATTATTCTAATATTTGGATTCCAAATATGTAAATACATGTGAAAAACTAGGTTATAACATCCTTTCCCGGTGATAGGAATTTCGTTCTCAAAATCTACCAATCATACAAAACGTTCCGGGTGAGACTTTTCCACGTCCACCTTTAACTCCCATGAGACTTCACCCTCACCATGGTGATTCCAAACAACCTTATCCATCTCAAGTTTTAAATTTAGATTATTATTATTTTCATTGGAAATCTTAATAATGTGTTTCCATTCATGGTTACTAATCATTCTTGTGTGACTTATCTATTCAAATCTTATATTCATAGTATTTGAATTTACCAAATTTGAGAATCAAACATTCACTCATCCTTGAGGGGAATTTGTCCCAAATTGGAGCTAAAATAATTCAAGTTGAAAGATAACTTTTGATTAATTTAGAAACATAAGGTTACAAATCTTTATCCAGATAAGTTTAACAACTTTTATTGATCTATAAAATTCTCACCTTGCTAATATTTGTATCCAATTTCAATTCTAAGGTAATCCACAACCCTATCCATTGTGAGGTTTTATCACACAACCATTACTTTGTGATTTCCGTTTCCACTTTGTAATTACATTCTAATTTCACTTAGTGACTACCATTTTGCAAAGGTTTTCAATCTATTATTCATTATTAAAGGTTTAGCAAACTCCTCCAACCCAACATTATGCCATTAAATTTCAACTTAGGTATTCACCCTCATTTTTTTCTCATAACATTTGTCTATCCAATCTCTCACAGTCATAACAAGATGAAATGAATATTTGGTTGTACTCCAAATACAAAGTTCATCACATTCCAGGGGTAGGGATGGTGTAATCACAAATTATCTTTTACATTTTTAAATTTTGTTTGAGTCACTCTCGAGAATGACTCTATACATGAATACCTTTTAGTTCCAAAATTTTATTTTCATGCACTCACATGAAATGTGATTTTTCCTCTTTTTGAGTCTATGCACAATTCCTTTTAATGCTCTTATTCAAAGATCATCTCATGACTTCTAGCATTTTTTACATCTACATCTCATGCCTTATTAGCCTTAGTCATTCCCTTATGAACTCTAGGGCATATATACCTTTGGAATGATTTCCTCTTGACCCCCAAGGACATTAGGAACTAAGCATGCAATCATTCACCATCCTCATAACTCTTATGTAGCTTTAGTCATTCTACAAGATCTACGTGTGACTTGTGTCCCTACCTTTCCAAAGGTTTTATTGAGATTTCATCACTTTATTTTATTTCAACAAACATTTTTATTGTTGTTTCTTTTGATAATATCCAAGCACATTATATCCTTTTAAATCTTTCACCTGAATTTCCTTCACCTCTTAGGGTACAAATAGTTTTCTTTAAGTCCCTTCCTTGGGCTCATGGTGACCTGCCCTTCTGGACCTGGTCCCATTCTATCAGTCACTTAGATAGTGATTTTTCCTTCATATCCCTTGCAGATGGTCATACTTGGGTCCAAAGAATCATACTCAATACATGTACCTTTGTGCTTCATGCACTTAATCTCCAAAGCTTAAGTGACATTTAGTGGTACCTCAGTTCTTAAACTGGATTGTGAATTCACACTTCTAGGTGAGGTCCTATCCTAGGACAAGATAAAATTATTATTTATTAAAAACCAATAGAAATAATCTTGTAGTAAGATTTATATTATCACAATGGAACACGTCCTTTAGCATATTTTCCATTATACTATCCATGCACTCTCTTCCTACACGTTATACTATTATGTCTTGTGATCTACTAATCAAGATTTGGATCACTAATGGTACTGTACTATTACTAATTGGAGCATTTGGTTATCATGGGACCAATGTATTATGTCTCATGTGTCTAGGACTATAGGATCAACTATTTTGTCTAATGTCATATGACAAGTACATTATCCAGTTCATACTGTATGGTAGGCCAAAATAGGTAAATCATACATTCAAGAAACCAAATATATTTACCACATAGCACTCATGTTAATTGCAACCACATTTAAGAATTATCTGATTTTCACTTTCTCATATTAGGTTGTGTTCTCCATTCAAGATTCACGTTGAGGTTAGCTAGCACATCGAATTTTCATATTTCCTGCATGTGACTAATGAATTGTAGATAGAGAACTTATTTAACCACTTCTAAGTTTTACATTATGCCATACCCATACATCACCTCACAAGATTGAATCATTTATATATATATATATATATATATATATATATATATATATATATATATATATGATAGTATGATGGTGGTAAACAAACTCGTATAAGTAGCTCATCAAACATATATCAATCCCCAAGTGGGGATTCCTTAAACCCAATATCTGAGGGGGTGCCATACTCAATATCTATGAGCTCAGTCAACTTTATAAGAATTATAAGAAATAGATACTACAACTTTCTGTATTTGGTCTAGGGAACTCAGGTTACCTCCTCAAATATTATTATTCACCCCTTAAAAGGATTCAACTAAAAGCCTAGGGATGTAAAAGGCTATGTCAACTAGAGTCTACTATTTTTCAATTTCTGTTAACTATTACCCTACACCAACCTCGAGGTTTTAAGGGTTTAATGTGACTCTCCCCTACTATTTTCTCATTTCTCCATGATTGTGAATTAGTTAAAGAAATCATCGATGAAGTTCAATAAAATCATTTTTGGGAATTTAAGGAAAACATTTTTTTGACAAAAAACTGCTCGAATGAAACTAAAAATGGCAAAAATTAATGCGAGAACCAAGTCACAATCACGTCATGATAGTGTTCAAATTTCTACTACTTCATCATCCCAACTGTATATATTATGGGAATTTTAGATTTCTATGTAATATAAAGAGTAAGTTGAGTACCTAGTGGTCTGGTCCATAAAATATCTCTATGGATACCTTCCTAGGTTAAAAATCTAAATTACAAATATCAAATTTTCTTGTTACAGAAAAAGAATCATTAGATAAACTACAGTTGTATAGCCAAGCTTTACAATTTTACCAAATTTTAATCAATTTTAATGCCACTAACCTTTATGTGACATTTTATTAGTCTTATTCTTCTGTCCATTTTCATTGGGTAGGTGTTTACATCAATATAATTCGTAATTCAAATAAATTATCCAAAACATTATGTATCTATGAAAATTGGGAGTGACTAAAATTGTAGGGATCTAAATATTTATCACATTTTTTTACCAATTTATTATCTGATTATGAGTTGGGATGTGATTATGAATCATAATTCTTATTTCCTTTGCATCCATAATGTTGGATTTGTAACCCCCTTTTTTCAAGCCTCACAAATATCATAATTACATATAAAGGAGATCTTATTATCACATCTTTCTAGGGTTCTATATCAATTTTTTTTTTGGAACAAGTCTTTTTTTGGGGTTTTCATAAAAATCCTAACATAATATCATATATATCCTCTCTCTATTAAAGGTGACTAACATGCATATGTTTTTTTTTGTCATAGTATATTTTTTTTCTTCTATATGTGTCGAGATACTAATATTTCCCATACTAGTGATGATTGTACATAGCCCCTTCTTTCATGTTGAATCTTTTATTCCAATATTAGGGTTCCATATTGGAGTTATCAATTTTACAAAATTTACAATTCTAGGGTTTACCATTTTTTTTTTGCAACCATCTACGGTTATACCGAGTTAAAGAGGAACTCTAGGGAGAAACTCTAGGGAACTCTACCATATGTATACTCTTAGTGGTGATTTAAATGTTCCAAAAGCCAAATGTACATTTGTATCAAGATCTTCTTCCCCAAATATCTCTATATAATTCTATGTCTATGAGAATCCAAAAGATAGTAGATGGGATAAGTATGTATAATGAATTTCTAAACTAAAGTACATACTTCAAGTTCTCAGTGTTTACCATTTGTAGTATAGGTATATGGAAATAATGGAGCCAATGATGCAAGAGTTTTGTTGTATTCATTATTCTAAGTTTGAACTATTGTATTTGTATTCCTAACTAAACCTAAATTCCATGAGACATTCATGATTGTTGACTATTTATAAGCTCTGATACCATCTTGTAAAGACTTGATCTTTATAGTAAAATGTGTACAAAATAATATCATAAATATAAACAATCTTTATTACAATCATGATTTACATTAGAGTCATAGAAGCTAAACAATATTATTACAAGATTTTAAGAACATTCATTGATCCCTATCAATTCTTCAACAGAGGACAACTCCTGCACATCTCTTCTAGTTCATCTTTGTATCACCTATCCTTCAGTTCTCTAGAGAACAAAACCACATATGGACCCCATAGAGGGAGAATATAGGTCAGCAAAGCTGGTAGTAAATCCAATTATTGAGCTATTAAAAACACATGTACTAAATATGATTCATGTATAATATGAATTCTGGGAGAGGACTATTTGGTGGACTTAGTTCAGCTAAAAGAGAATAACAAGTATCAATATTTCACTCCTCTATATTCAAAATAGAAATTCCACAATGCTAACAATCATGCAAAATTATCGAAGTTCATGGTATCAAAATAGAAAGAATATTTCTAGTAATAAACTTTAAATATCAAGATTGAACATTGTCATATCATTTTTTTATCAATGACGACAATGCCATATGTTCAATCATCGATGAAAGAACGACACACTCGCCTACTATTTCAACTAGTATATTGGGGGACCAAAAATCCGTTATAGCTTGTGCACAATGCAAAGCGATGTACGCAACCTCTTGGAGCTAAGTCTCTAAAGGGGCCAAAGCCCAAAAGGAACAAAGTCCAGGGAGCCAAAACTCCATGAATTCAATTTCAGTGCTTGTCTTAAAAAAATTCAAAATCCAACAATAATGAATTTAGGGGTGATGAACTCAAATGTAGGAAAGGCTAATAAAAACTTTAGGATTCACCACCATATAAGATGGAAATAAAATAACTCAATAAGTAAATCGAGAATGTAGTACATCATTTTATCCAGGATTCCATAGATTTCACAATCACCAAAAAAAGGCTCCAAGAGCAAAACATCTACAAAGTATGGTACAATTTGGTTATCATTGGGCTTGGAATTAATTATTCCTTTATTAACTTGAATTGTCTTTCCCACATACGATTATAACTAAATTGTGTTCTTTCCATTATGTTTCTTTCTATGGTCTTAGTTGAATTTTAAATATAACTAATTCCACTTATTCATTAGTCTTGTACTATAGGTAACTACCACATTATGTTACACAATGCTTTATTGTATTCTCTCTCTCGACTTCTAACATCATTAAGAGAACATATGATTCATACTATATATATGTCCATAATAACTTCTATATCCACAATTAGGGTTGAGATGTTCTAAGATAGCATATCATACTTTTTCCTCAAACTTGGTTTCTGTTAGATTGCAAATCTAAGTATGTATTGAGATTATAATTCAAAAAATGAAGTCATTTATAATCAAATCCATATATTTATGTTCCTTATTCTTTCTCATTGTCATAGGATCCATTTTAATATATTTTTAGTGAAGTTTCTCATATTCCAATGTACATTGAACTATTTCTTTTGTTTCATTTGGTACTTCCCAAGATATAAATACTATATACATATTTCTAAGATCTTAGTTTTCAGAAGTATCCCCTCATGAGATAAATGATACCTATGAATCATAATGTTTTGAAAATGCCATTTATTTACATGAATATGTGTTGCATACTAAATCTAATACATTACTTATTACTAGGCTTATGACAGTAAAATCATAGAGGATCTAATGTGATAAAGTCGTTATATTCTTATACATTCACTTATGCATACACCAATGTAACATATCAGTAATACTCAATTCAGTAACAAGTTGTAGGTAACCCAACACCCATGTCGTGTAGTTATATTTTTAGATTATCTCCTAATATATCATCAATTTCTAAGTTCGAGATAGATTGAAAACACTATAGATTTAACTTGCATTCTAGTGTCCTGAAACCCCATAGATTTCCCTCCTGATCGAGACTTGATTGAAAAAATAGGGTTCCTTAAGGTTTGTGATATGACTCGTTATAGTGGAAGAATGACGAACCATAGGACATGGTGCATGTGCATCTGTAGAACTATGATCCTAGTGTTTGATTTAGGGTTGGGTTTCTGGGCCCCCTTTAGGCTTTCATTGGTTAGACCAATGGTGGCAGCACAACCTACATCTTTGTATATGATCTATGATCCCTTGGGATTGGAGTGTAGGAGCAGATTTGGTCACATCAGTGGTTGGGCTTGATGGTTCTTTCAGTGTTGGATCCCAGCCATCCATGGTTATTCAGAAATAAATCTTGTATTTTCCTGGGTGTCGTCAAAGAAGTGGCAGAGGCGATCTGGGTCGGGGTGATAGTATTTGTAGGTCTAAGGTGATGAACTCAGGTTCTAGTTTGGCAATGGTGGAGGCTTGTTATGTGTTGGGACTTGTGTGGCTTCTCGGGCTTGTTTCAATGTTTTTTGGCAAGGAGGATTAGGAACATGGTCGACCATGATTTTCAAAATTAAATGATCTGATGTGATCCTTGAAGATGGTGATGAAGGTAGTCGATGGTGGCCTACTGTTGTAGTCACTGGAGAAGATGAAGTGATTCGTGATTGGAATTTCCTTAGGGATCAGTATTTGCATCGAAGAGGTATGTTTGTACATCGTCAAGTGACCAGATGACCCCATAGCATGGTATGTCAATGGGACTTGTTGATTTATGACGACCATGTTAAATCTGTGTGTGGGTCATGGAGTTATGCAGTCGTTGTTGGTAGAAGTGAGGTGATGTGATGAGGAGTTAGGAGTTAGGAGGTAGGAGGCGACACTCTATTTCAGGTTGCTTCCCAAGGTGTTAATGTGGAAGGTTGATGGTGGAGCTGGTGAGGGAAAGTAGTGGTTTTCCTGGAGCGGTCAGAGAGGTGATGAGTTTTATAGGTGGTGACAGCGGTCTGCAAAAAGTGAGGTGATCGGGTTGTAGATTTGTGGTTGTTGTCTTGCGGCCATACAGAAGGGTGTAAGTGGATCTGAGGATCATCAACATATCAACCAAGAGGAGGGGTTTAGATTTGGGCAGTCGTTGAGTCACCGTTTGATGTTAAAATCAGACAAGTGTTCCTACCATTGTGATTGGGTGAAAAGGAAGGAGGGATGTGGAGACTAGGGTTACAGGTGAGAGGGGAGTAGGTGGAGGTGTTGAAAAGGGAAACAGTGGTAATGGTGGTGACACCTCCTCTTCAAGGGTTTATAGGGCCAATACTTATGACCATTGGGGAGAAGAAGGAGGTAGTAAAATTGAGGAATTACCAGGAATAAACAGATGGTGTTGTTACACGGCATCCTCACATAAATGTGAAGAGAATAGGTAGATTCAGGAGGTGTTATTGGGGGAAAGATGCGGCTCCCTCTCCTATAGATAGTTAATTTCCATATAAGAAAACATATTTACTCAAATGGATCCAATGAGTCATAACTCATAAACATATGGGTCAAATAAGACAATAGTTTAACCATGAGTCTGATTTATCTGGGGCTAAACTTTGAAAATATTGGCACCATTATTAATGAACATGAATTAACTAAATAAATAAACCTAATTAGTAATTTATCTTAATTGCGTTAATACTTTCCATGGATTCCAATTTCAATAGTACTCAAATTGAGAAGGTTAGGTGGGTTCAAGGTCTAACCATGGTAGTAAGGCACACAAACATCAAATTGGACTAGATGACTTTAAACATGACAGATACTACCCCAAACGAGGGACTAATTTGAATTTATTCTCTCAAATGACAAGTAATAATTTATTTAGGCACAAGGAACTCAAAATGTGACTAATTTACATCAGGGAACATATAATCAATCAAAATGGTCACATACAAGTTTGAAAATGAGACTGATTGGGTTAGATCTCTAATTTAGAAGAAATTATGAATAATAGCTCGAAAATAAATTTTGTTCCAAACCTCCTATGTTAAAACTCTTCTCTCCTTAAATGGATTCCATCCTCAAAATGAGTAAGTCCATGGTCTAGTCAGGTATGGTTCTTCACCCCTTAAAAAGATTCAACTAAAAGCCCAAGGATGTAAAAGGCTATGTCAACTAGTGTCTACTATTTTTAAATTTCTCTTAACTATCACCCTACACCAACCTCTAGGTTTTGAGGGTTTCATTTGAATCTCCTCTAGTGTTTTCTCATATCTCCATGATTGTGACTTAGTCCGATAAATCATCGATGAAGTTCAAAAAAATCTTTTTTTCTTTGTACATCTTTTTTTTTTTGAAAACTCTACCTTTACCTATTAAATCTAGGAAAAAATACATCATTCTCAGCAAGACCACACCAATCCACAGGCAGCGTGCCATGTCTAATGGTGTGTCCCCCAGAGTCTAGAGCATCATGACAAATAAAGTGAGCCATAGAATTCTAGTCTCGTTTTACATGAATGAAATAGAAACGACAAAAAAAAGATGCTAGGATATGAATATCTTCAGCTATATGGCCCAAGTAATCCCTTCTTTTTCTTGGATTCTTCAGTTCTTTCACCAAGGAGAGAGAGTCTGAAAAGAACACCACCTTCACAGTCGGTTGAAGCACTTCCTTAGTCCGTTCAATCCCCAACTGAGCAGCCAAGCCTTCTGCAATGTCAGTGTCCCAACCAACCAAAACACCTTGTTGTACAGTGCCCATGAAATGACCCGCACCATCTCTAACCACAGATCCCAGTCCTCTCTTCCCCCCTTCACACACAGCCGTGTCCGCATGGACAAAGGACCAACTGCGGTACATGCCCCCTAGCCCCCAACTCCACGAATCCACCGTCTGTCCAGTGCCCATCCACAGTCATGGATTGTTCCCGCATGCTCCCATTTGCACCCTTCTATACTCATGTATCAGTGCCCGATATGAATGAAAGATGGGCCGTGGCGTAGGTGCTACATCCTCAAACACTTTGCTATTTCTGCACATCCAAATCGTCCACCAAACAACAGCCACTTCATCTCTCTCCTCTTCCATACAGTTTCCCAAAAGCACCAGCATGTCCTCCTGCAAGTTCCCAGAATCCCCTAGTAATTTGGAGTCCCCAAGCCAACTCTCACGCCTAACAATGGCAGCCCCCGGGCACTGGCAAAGCATATGCTAGATTGTTTCCACATGAACTGCACATATGGGACACACCCCATCCGTGGAGACCTGTCTGTCCATAAGGCAGCCTCTTGTGGCAACACAACCTGTCACTAGATGACATAGGAAGTGAGCAAGCTTTGGAGGCCATCTTCTGCCCCATACTAGATGCCAAAGCTCATATGGGACACCTTCTTGCCTTTACTTGTAGACCGAGCTGCCCAACTTGCCCAACCAGTATGCTGAGCGGACTGAGAATATACCCTCTCTCTGTGGCCACCAAAATACCATATATGGTGTATCCCTAATTGATAGAGGAATCTCCTTGACTTTTGTAGCTACTTCCCGGGGTAAAACTCCAAGAAAAATATCCACATTCCACTCTTTACCCAGCCGCTATATCAGATCACAAACTAAGGAAGGTCCAGCTGAACTATCATTTATGTACTGGCTAAGAGGCTCATCACAGTTCGCCAACCACCTATCCATCCAGATGTTAGTGTCCCTACCATAACCAATCCTCCATCTGAGACCCTGCAAGAAGAGAGCCTTTGCCCCCCAAAGGTTGCGCCAAGTGTAACTAGGAATGAGACCCAGCTGTGCTTCAAGCAAGTTGTGGTTTGGGAAATATTTAGCTTTCAAAACCTTGGAAACTAGCACCTCAGGCTTTGTGAAGATCCTCCATAGCTGTTGTGCCAAAAGGGCCAGGTTGAAAATAGATAGATATTTGAACCCCATGTCGTCATCTTTCTTTGCCTTGCATAAATTTTCCCAACTCATCCATGAAATTTTCTGCTCCCCTGCTTTGGCACCCCACCAGAATTTTGCCACCATAGAATTTAGCTCCTCTACCAAACTTGTTGGTAGCTGAAAGACACTCATCACATAGGTTGGGATAGCTTGCACCAGTGACTTGATAAGGACCTCTTTACCTGGTTTAGACATGAGTTTTGCCTTCCACCCCATTAGCTTATTGCCCACTCTTTCCTTGATGTATGAGAACGCCATCTTTTTAGATCTCCCTATAGTCGTTGGAAGACCCAAATATGCCGCCTGTCTATCCACCTCCTTGACCCCCAGAAGACCCTTGATCTCATCTCTCTTGCTCCGAGGAAACTTATTGCTAAAGACAATTTTGGACTTGGATAGATTGACCTTTTGACCCGACGCTTGCTTGTACTCGCTGATAATTTCAGCTATCTTCAAGCATTCATTCCTAGTCCCTCTAGCAAAAAGTATTCTATCGTCTACAAAGAAAATATGTGAGATCTGTTGAGCCCCTTGACTAATGTGCATACCATGAATGGTATTTACATCAGCCGCGAGGTTAAGGAAGGAGGAGAAAGCATCAACACAAAGAATAAATAGGTAGGGAGAAAGACGGTCACCCTGGTGAAGTCCGCGTGTCGACTGGAAGGTTCTAGATCATTCCCCATTGGCTGAGAATGTGTGAGAAACTGAAGAGACACATTCCAGAACTCGTTCAATCCATGCATTCCCGAACCCAAACTTCTCCATCACCCTTCTCAAGAAACACCATTCAATCCTATCATAAGCTTTCATCATGTCTAGCTTCAGAGCAATATGTCCTTTCTTGTCTCCCAAGCCCCCTTTCATCACATGGAAACACTCATAGGAAATCAAGGTGTTGTCAGTGATCATTCTGCCCGGGATGAAAGAACTTTGGTTAACAGAGATGATACTATCCATGAGAGGCTTCAATCTATTTGCTAGCACTTTGGTTGCAATCTTGTAGACCACATTACATAGACTAATGAGTTTGAACTCCCCAACCACCCTGGGTTTTTTTACTTTTAGAATTAAGATCACGAGTGTATCATTAAGATCCTTAATTGAGTGCTCACCCTTCCACCACCCCTTTATGTAGCTGGCTACATCATCTCCAATAATGTGCCAGAACTTCTGGAAAAAGATAGGTTTCATGCCATCAGGACCAGGTGCCTTGTTTGGAGCCTTTTGGAAAACTGCATGTTCAATTTCCTCATCTGATAAATCATGTTTGAGGGCCTCATTTATACCCCTATCAACCTTATTTTGCATGCCTACCGTAGCCTCCTCAATACCTGAAGACCCCTCAGTCCGGAAAAGATTTTTATAGAAATCCTCAATGATTTTCAGGATCTCCTTGTCAGCTGTCCGCCAAATACCTCCTGCATCTTTCAAACCCTCAATGGTATTCCTCTTCAATCTTAGGGATGCTTTATGATGAAAGTATGTTGTATTGTTGTCTCCCTCCTTCAACTCTTTCACTCTCGATGTGGCACACCAGAAAGCCTCATCTTCTCTTTGCAGCTTTTGTAGATTATTCGCCAGCTCTTCACACTTCTTCAGCACATTGCCATCAGGCCACTTTTTTTGTTCTTCACACAACATCCTTGTAGTTTCTTTTATTCTTTTTTTGATCGAACCAAACATAGTGCATGCCCAACTAGAAAGTGAACCACCAACCTTATCAATCTTTTCCTTCAGGCCCAACGTATTTCCCACCTCCCACGCTTCTTTTACCATCACCCCATAGCTCTCTTCTAATAACCACATGGGTTCAAAGAAAAATCTAGACTGTCGATGCCTTTTAACCTCTTCACCCACATTCACTGTAAGAGTAATAGGGGCATGATCTGACATGAAGAAAGGGAGGTGTTTGACCACACAACTAGTATATTTGCTTCGCCAGTCATCACTCACTAAGAACATATCCATCCTCTCCTCCACCAAGGTATCCACTGACTGTCCTCTACGCCATGTGAAGGTGTTCCCCACATAACCAATATCCAGCAAAGCACAGTCATCAAATATCCTTTCCTTGTACATCTAGTAATATAAGTAAAATAAATTTTTTGACGAGAAAAACTTTTCGATGCAAAACTAAAAATTACCAAAATGAATGTGAGAACCAAGTCACAATCACATCATGTCTACATTCTAATCACTACTACTTCATCATCCCAACTTCTTACATTTTGGGAATTTTAGATTTCTATAAAATATAAAGAGTAAGTTGAGTACCTAGTGATGTATGGTCCATAAAATATCTCTAAGGTCATGGACACCTTCCTAGGTTAAGAATCTTAATTACAAATATCAATTTTTTTTTTGTTTCACAAAAATAATCATAAGATAAACTACAATTTTATATCTAAGCTTTATTACTTTAACAAATTTTAATTAATTTTAATGTCACTAACCTCTATGTGATGTCTTATTAGATATACCTTACTTTTTTTTTCATTTTTAGTTGGTAGGTGTCTACATCATTATAATTCTTAATTCAAATAAATTATCCAAAACTTTTTATATCTATGAAAATTGGGAGTTACTAAAAATCTAGGGGTCTAAATATTTAACACATTTTTACCATTTAATTGTTTGATTATGAGTTGGGATGTGATTATGAATCATAATTCTTTTTTCCTTTACATCTATACTGTTTGATTTGTAACCCCTTTTTTTTTAAGCCTCACAAATATCATAATTACATATAAAGGAGAGCTTATTATCACATCTTGCTGAGGTTCTTTGTCACTTTTTGTTTTCTGAACAAGTCTTTTTTTGGGTTTTTTCATATAAATCGCAACATATTATCATTTATTTACTCTCTCTATTAAAGTTGACTAACATGCATATATTTTTTTCTCATAGTATAATTTGTGCCTCAATATGTGTTGAGATACTAATATTTCCTATACTAGTGATGATTTTACATAGCCCCTTATTTTTTAGTTGAATCTCTTATTCCAATAATAGGGTTCCAAACTAGAGTTATCAATTTTACAAAATTTACCATTCTAGGGTTTACCATTTTTATACAACCACCTATGGTTGTACCTAGTTAAAGAGGAACTCTAGGGAACTCTAACATTTGTATACTCATAGTGGTGATTTCAATGTTCCAAAAGCCAAACATACATGTGTATCAGGAAATTCTTCCCCAAATATCTCTATATATGTCTATGTCTAGGTAAGTACAAAAGCTAGCAGATGGCTAAGTATGTATCATGAATTTCTAAACTAAAGTACATACTTCACATTCTCAGTGTTTCCCATTTCTAGTCTAGGTATGTGACAATAATGGAGCCAATGATGCTAAGGTTTTGTTGTATTCATTATTCTAAGTTTGAACTATTGTATTTGTGTTCCTAACTAAAACTAAATTCCATGAGACATGCATGAGTGTCGACTATTTATAAGCTCTGATACCATCTTGTAAAGACTCGATCTTTAGAGCTGTATGTTTACAAAATAATATCAGACATATAAAAAAAATCTTAATTGCAATCATGTTTTACATTAGAGTCACAAAATCTCAACAATATGATTACAAGATTTTAAGAACATGCATTGATCCCTATCTAGTCTTCAACAGAGGAAACCTCCTGCACCTCTCTTCTATTTCATCTTTGTATCACTCATTCATGAGTTCCTGAAGGAACGAAACCAGACATGGACCCCATAGATGGAGAATATGGGTCAGCAAAGTTGGTACTAAATCCAATTATTGAGATATTAAAAACACATGTACAAAATATGATTCAAGTATAATATGAATTCTAAGAGAGGACTATGTGGTGGACTTAGTTCAGCAAAAAGAGAATAACAAGTATCAATGCTTCATTGTTCAATATTCAAATTAGAAATTCCACAATGCTAACAATCTTGCAAAATTATCCAAGTTCAAGGTATAAAATAGAAATAATATTTGCAATAATAAACTTTAAATATAAGGATTGAGCATAATCATATTATTTCTTTATCAATGCAACAATGCCATATTGTCAATCATCTATGAAATAATGACACAGTAAACTGGTATGGCAACTTGTATAATGGGGGACCACTAATCCATTACAACATGTGCATAGGGCGGCGGGATGTACCCAACCTATAGGAGCCAAATCTCTAAAAAAGGCCAAATCCCAAAAGGACCAAAGTCCAGGGAGTCAAAAATCCAAAAATTCAATTCCAAATCTTATCTTAATATTTTTCAAAATCCAACAACTATGAAGTTAGGCGTGATGAACTTTCAAAGGTAGGAAAGGCTAATAAAAATTTAGGGTTCACCACCATACAAGGTATATGAAATTCAATAGGGAAACAAAATAACTCAATAAGTAAATTGAGAATCTAATTCCTCATTTTATCTAGGATTCCATAGATTGCGCAATCATAAAAAAAAGGCTCCAAGAGCAGAAAATCTACAAAGTATTATACAATTTAGTTATCTTTGGGCTTGGAATCAATTAATCCTTCATCAACTAGAATTTGTTTTCCCACAAAGGGTTATTAATAAATTATGTTCATTCCATTATCTTTCTTTCTATGGTCTTAGTCAAATTGTACATATAACTGATTCCACTTATTCATTAGTCTTATACGATAACTAACTACCACATTATGATACAAAATGCTTTAATGTATTCTATCGCTCTAGACTTCTAACTTCGTTAAGTGAACATATGATTCATACTACATATATGTCCATGATAACTTCTATATCCACTTTTAGGGTTGAGATGTCCTAAGACAGCATATTATACTTTTTCCTTAAACTAAGTCTCAGTTAGATCACAAATCCAAGTCTCTCTTGTGATTATAACTCAGAATATGAAGTCATTTATAATCAAATCCATATATTTATGTTACTTATTCTTTGTCCTTATCCTAGGATCCATTTGAATAATTTTTTGAGTGAAGTTTCTCATATTCCAATATATATTGAACTATTTCTTTTTTTTTTCATGTGGTACTCCCCAAGATATCCATACTATGTACATATTTCTAGGACCTTTGTTTTGAAAAGTACCCCATTATGAGATAAATGATACCTATTAGTCATAATGTTTTGATTAATTCCATTTATCTACATGGATATGTGTTACATGCTAAATCTAATACATTAATTATTACTTGTCATATGATAGTAGAATCGTAGAGGATGCAACAAAATAAAGCCATTATATACGAACACATTCATTTATGCATACACTAATGTAACATAATAAGTAATACTAAATTTAGTAACAAGTTGTGCATAACCCAACACCCATGTCATGTAGTTATATTTTCAAATTATCACCTTATACATCATCAATTTCTCAGTTTGAGATACATTGAAAAGAATTATAAGGCCCCTAAACTTGCATAATAACTTGAATAAGCTTAATTATCATAATTGAATTCTTATAAACCTAGTATAACCTTGTTATATGATTTGAAATCATAATACAACCTTAAGTTTCAAATTTGGTCCAATTTGGACATTGTTTGAGCAAGTTATGCAATTTTATGCACATTTTGGACTTTTCTCCCATTTACCCAATTGAGAGGTTTTCTTTGCAATTTATCAATTGAATTATGTTCCTTGGATATTATCTCATCATCCTTGAGCTTGTTGAGCCATTGGGTGCCTATTTAAACCTTGGTTTGAATGTGTTTTCCTCAAGGGTATTTTAGGGTTTACCCCTTCATGGATGAGCTACCTTTAGTAGCTATCAACTAATGAATTATTTGTTTTTCTTGGAAATTCAATAAATGAGGGATAATCATGTCTCTATGGATGGTGGGGGAGCTTCATGTGTGTGTGTTCTTATATATTGTTAATAGTTTAAGGCCATGCACACTTGGAAAGATACTAGAACTTCAACTTTTTCTATTTCTTTATCTTAAAGTTTCATATACTTATCGCTAAGCACCAAAATGAGCCATTTTCTCTCCACCACTTTCCTCCTTCTATGAAACTCGTTCTCCCTCTTTGCTGCTGAGAATTTCCTATCCAAGGAAGAAGAAAGAGGGGATCTTCTTGGAAAAAGAGTCTAGGGCTGCAATTGACTTCCTTTTAGGGTTTAAAAAGCTTATTTGTAGTGATATTGACCTAAAAGAGTAAGAATACCCTTCTTTCCTCCATTTATTTCTTTGTTATCCTTACTCCTACCTTTATCTAGGTCGGAACCTTGTTGTTCCATGGTATAAATTGCACTAAAGCTCTAAAACCCTACCTTTCTTACTCCTTATGCTTAGGGTTTGCTCATTTGATGAAGAAAGGTGCTAGATGGACGAATTCAAAGCTTATACTTGAATTTTCCACCCTACCTGCTTGAATTTTCTTCTGTTTGGTATTTTATCTTCTCATTACAGGCAAGTTTTATAACTTGTTCCACGTTTATTTCTTACCATAAGCTTTCTAGCTCATGTTCTTGCTTTTAAATGATAATCCATGCACTTAAAAGCTATGTTGGACTTGGATTTAAAATTTTATAATGTTCCTTATTCGAATTGCAGTTCTACATGAACATGTTATCATGTGTAAATTATTCCTAACGTATAATATGACTTGTATCAGGTTGGTTTGACAACCTATGGTGCTAAGCACCTATCAACCAATGGTCAATTTTAGGGTTTAAGTTGATTTCTTCTATAAACATGTGAGCCATTATTGGTACCATTACAACAAACGATGGTGTTTTCTTCATGACAACTGATTATGGTGACCAAGGGTTTCAACTGACGTTCACCCCTTAGGTCAGGTCTTGGCCTAATTAGAATCTTAATGATCAACACCTAAGTACCATAATGATGCTATCAATCAATGGTGACATTAGCATGATATTCGATGGGGATTGATGAATATAGTGTTGATCTAACAACCTATGGTGATTTAATGGTCACTACTGATGGTGGACTAGGTCTCTACAACCTAAGGTGAGTTAATCATGTAGTTGTGGCATTAATTAAGCCTTAAACCAAGGGTTTCTTATGTCATTTGATGTAATGGTCAAACCTATAATACAATTGATGGTTTTAATATAAGAACTTGACCTAATGGTTAAGATTTAATGTTTCTTCATCCAATAAATTCGAAGCATTCCTAACGTAATATGTTGGTCCTAATAAAGTGATTTAGATATTTTCCTTTATGACATCAACTTAAGAAGCTCATTTGATAATGGCTTGTTTTAAATAAACAATCACTTGTGGTTTTACACTACTCTTAATGGAACTTTTAATTTTGTTAATAAAGGGATGTCTAGGGTTAAATGGTGACTCTTTCTAGAGAGCAACTCAAGGACTTTATAGGTGGTTTATCCAAGGTGTTTACTTATGAAAACAACCAATGATCTTAACTTTTAAACATCCAATGGTTCTGGGTGACATAGTGGTGTGGTGATATGGGTTTAAAGATGATGGAACAAATGGAGGGTTACCCTTAATAAGGTAGTCTTACCTTTTTACTCATATGAATAGAAGGGATCATAATACTATTGTGTTGATATGTAACCCTAATGAGGTATAGCTTGTTATACCTAGCTTTAATATAGCAAAATGATGGTAATTGGGTATGAATAGTCCATGAATGATTAATACAATCATGGAGTACTCTCTTATTATTGTTGAAACCTTAGTATGCTATAATGTGATGGTTACATCTTGATTTATGTGTGGATTCATACTTGATAATAGTATGTAATGTGATGGTGATGCTTCACCTTATGCATCCATGATGAAGTGGGGATGTTGTGAGTTAGGGTTTGGGTATAAGTGTTGATTAGAAACATTAATATAATTTATCTTGTTGAACCTAACTCTAATACAAATAGATAAGGATGAGTATTCATGTTTAACATTCTTATATGATTTAATGATGGTGAAATAACCTCCTTAATATGATCATAACCTTAATATGTTAATTGGTGGTTATCATAGCCACATGGTTGATACTTTATTATGCTAAACATGTATGTTATGAATACGATGAGGGTTAATCATATCTAGATTTCTTGCATGTTGATGTAATAAAGGAATGCTCTTAATGTTAATATAACCCTGCTATGATTGTTTATGAATATATCTTATCTTGTTAATGCAATATTGTGTTGATCAAATGTATTACATGTAAGTGATGTTGTTGAGCCTTGTTATAAGGAAAGCAAAGATAATGATGATCTTCCAGGGAATAGTATGATGGTCTTAATGACCTTTGGGCATGGTTGAGCCATGAATGAGGTGTAATCCTCTTGTGTTGATAAGGGTTGATACCCTGTGATATTGTGAAAAGAATTTATATCTTGTGATAGTATGATGACTAGTGTAGCCTCATGAATGGTAAGTGAATAGTACCATGTAATGATGAGATGAGAAATTATGTTTCACACATTTTATATATTTTAAAAGTGGTAATATTTATATGCTTGGTAGAAGTGAATTAGGGTTTGTATGTCCTCTTGTTTGATGAAGACTTGATTCACCCAATTGACATAACTAATCAAGTGCAACTCTAATCATGTAGTGCTCTGTGCCGTAGAGCCATTTTTAGTGTCAGAACTTACTAGATGGTGAAATGAGTATTCCTAAGGGAAACTCGAAGCACATACTATTGAGTATGTGGGGGTGGAAAGTTGAGGATATATCCTTGTCATCCAAAATGCAAGTTGTGGAGGATGGATATGGTCATGCTTCACATCTGATGTGATTGAGGACAACTGCGGTTGTACCTTAGATTAAATGGTTGTGTACACCCTGGTTTCTAGTGTCGTGACTTGTACTAAGGGTGGACTAGTGGTTAGCAGCTTGACTATATGTCATTGTGGTGGAAGCTTTGACTAATAAGTCACTACCTTTTTACTCGTACTGACCGAGGGGAAGAGATATTAGGATACCAACACTCCTAGATCTTGTATGGAACCGTATAGACATTTGCAGGGGTTGGTTGGACTTTGACTGGTACGATTCAAATTCCCAAAGGCATAATAAAAGATGTAAGATAGCCTTGTAGTATATCTATTTAGGGTTATACACAATGCTTCATATTGGATGATAACCCTTGTTTTCTTTCTTTTCACTGAAATCATGTATAGTACAATAAGAGATAATAGATATGTTTATGTTGTAGTAATGCTCATGTTGTAAACATACTTATGTTGTCAAATATACTGACACCGATGGTTAAAATGTTGATGCTAGCCATGGCTATGTAATTAGCAATGCTTAAACTACTAATCATGCCTATGTAGTTCATTGTGTTATGATGCTAGTTATACTTATGATTTACATATGTTCCCTTTATTTGAGATGCCAATATTGATAGTCATGTTATGTTACTAGATATATTCATGATGTCACAGATGCTTATGCTACTAGATTGCTGGTGCTATTAGCAAGGAATATGATGATAGTCTGATTAATGATAATGATTGTTATTAGATGCAATTTGATGATATGTCAGTAGATATCAATCCAAAGAAATGGATTTATTTGTTATCTATATATGCATTGATGATCATACTTGTTGCTAAGATTAATTGCTTAATCTGTTTAGCATACTTGAACTATTCAATCTATTCAATTGATCATTAAATACACAAATTGCTTAGTTATCTACTATTTAAAATGTTGTAATCAATCAGCGTTGTTGGATGATATATCTCATGTTGGGACATGGGTCTCACCCTTGTGGTTCACCGCATGTTTTTTAGGTAATCGGAAGTGACGAAAACAAACATGTGGAAGCAAAGAGGAGCTATAGTAATGAATCTTTGAGAAAGTTGATTAGATGTCTAGTGTGTCCTAGAGTCGTCCATGTACTCTCAGGTCCAGGTAGGAAAAGTTTGTATATGGTGTTTCAAACAAATTGAACTTTTGTTAGCATGTTAATGCTTATTTCTGTGGCATATATGAATATTGTTCTCCTGTGTATATATGTTGTGGCTAAGGAGATAGAACAATTTGTATCAAATTCTTGTCATAGTATGGATACAAGAAAGATGTTGGGATCTTATTTAAATGTTTCTAAGCGGGTGTTGATGTTGAAATTGATTTTAATTTACCCATATATTTGGGTATGTGATTAATATAGAGATTGATTGTGTTTTATGTTTTGAGTAATCTCATTCAGTTTAACGGGTTCTCACAAGAATATAGATTTACCTTGCATTCTAGTGGCCTGAAGCACCATAGATTTGTTGGTATGTATGCCCTGAGAGCCAATCATGGGATGATTGGTGGGATACATTAAGATTGATTTGATAAACATCAAAGGAAAGCTTCCAATTCTTTCTGATTGAGTCATCTGAGATAGTGATAGAATAGATGGAATGTCTAGAGAATGACAATACTCAATGATGTATGCTTTCAGGTTGAGGACCTGAACGATGAGATCATACAGATGCTAAGAGTTTGTACATTCTTGTTATGTCCCTAGTCGGATGTCATTGTGGAAGGTAGATAGACAACAATGACACACAAGACTAGATTGTGGTGTTGGTTGATGACAGAATCTCATTAGTCATGATATAGAGATATCAAACCAAACACATAGGTACTTGTTAGAGAACAAGTGTATCGGACAGACCCACCGTGAGTTTGACACATGGAACCATGACATGGTAGTCACAGTCAGTACTCACAGTGATGGTGGTGAGTGTGATTCTTTGACCTGAAATCACTACACTCAATACATGTCTTTGGGCACACTTTGACATCATCAAACGCAGTCCTGAAACATGGGTTGTCATAAAGGTGATGATTGGGTGGCTTTGACACATGGGGCTTTTGAGGGGTGAGTGATAGATATGGGATTTGTCCCTCCTAAGGGAGTTTGATATCCAAGGCCACTTGATGAGTAGGATTGAGATAGGCGTGCGCACGCATGTGTGAATCACTATGTGATATTGATGTCATACATATCTCGTTCAATCTGCTCTGAGATCAAGAAAGTGAATGAACATTGACAGGATGACTGTTCCATGCCTCAAGTTCATTCAAGATATCAGTGACAAAGGAATTATGCATTCGCTGTAACACCATTCACAGATTGTAGGATTGAAAGTTGTTCTCCAACTTTCTACTTTCACTTGGGTAGCACTGATGTGTGACTAGGCACCGCTCTTTGCTTGTGAAGTCATAAGTGTTATGGACTTTCACTGCTAATGTGAAATGGACCTACAAGGTCACACACAAAGGATTTAACCTGGAAGTGGAGTTTTGTCCACAAACAACATTTAGATTGATTACTAAAGGAGTTTAGTAGTTCAATTAAACACTCAATCAATTGATAGCTCAATATCATATTGTTCAAGGTGTTGGACGCATTGATTGGAGTATCATATTGATTGAAATCGCAATTGACTGATTTTGCACAATCTGCACTCCCAACCGATCAGCTCATGTGATGAATCGATCGGCTGAGCTGGGTGAACCGGTCGGCTCAAGTGTTGAGTCGATCGGCTCACGGCCAGGGTGAAACGATTGCTTCAAGTGTTGAAACAATCGGTTCAATTAGTGCACCGAGTAAGTTGGGAAAGTAAGATTGGTGAGAATTTTCCTTATGTTTCACTTGCCCAATTTGATTGGAACAAGGATTGGTATTTGATACCAATTAGAAACAAAATAAGGAAAGTCAATCAGGAACTGATCAGGACCACAAACCGACCGGTTCAGAAAGTGAACCGATCGGCTCATGGGTCCCAACCGATCGGTTGAGTGTCAACTGACCGGCTTAGATCCCCAACCGACCGTTTCAGTTGTGAAACGATTGGTTCAGGTTGCGAGTTGGTTGTTTTGTGGAAAATCTCGAACCCTTCTACTCCCGATTTTAGTCCCGCATTGCCTGGGATGGAGAACCCTGTCCCATGACCCTCCTATATATAGGGGTATTGGGGGTTTCTCAAAGTACAACTCAGTGCAACCAGTTGCTCCACAAAGTTGTCGTTCTCTCTGGTTTTGGTAACCGAGAGAGCCCGAGCAAATGCTACCCGATAAGGGAGGCACAACAAGGGAAATACAACTGCAGTTGCAACTAGAGGTAGGAGAGCGTGTTGGCGACTAGTACGTCAATAGGAGGGTGTGACTCCTTCCAACTCCTTGTGGGACAAGGAGTGTGGAGTTCCAGGTGGTCTGTGTGGACTACTTCAGAGGCGGGAGGTTTCTGCCGCTCAGGAGGACAACTGTCGAACCCGACAGTCCGGTGAGAGGAGGAGTCATCAGTCCCGGTGCGACCAGGAGCTGCACAGACACCGTCCAAGACCAGAGGTGAAGACCACGCATGGCGCGAGGTATTATCACTGAGCAAGCCTCGGGACAAGGTATGATTCCACAAACCATCCTTTCCTATTATATAGACATTGACGTGTTTCCTTGTTCCGGGTTTGGGGGAGAAATTTTTTTGTTTCCGCTGCCTTCTCTGCCTCCCCTAAAACCCAACAGTGGTATCAGAGCCACGTCAACTGCTCTATATTTTAGGAATATTGATATGATCGATTTTGGTTTGTCTCCTTTATTTATTGCATACGATGTGAATAATATTGTCTTTATGCATGTCCAATCCTAAATCAAAAAATCCCAATTACATATATGATATGTATTATTAATGCACTCGATACGCGTCACCCTTAAACGAGTTTTGTGGTGGATGTGTAGCATGATTATGGCCTATAAACCCCTATATTTGTGTGTGGTTGTATGTGGTTGCTTGCATCTCAGTCTGCGCACCGATCTTCCTCTCCTATTCCTGATGTAACTCGAAATAATTCGAGATTATTTCCTACCTTTACTCCCCCCGAATGTAACTCGGGGTTTCTCCTTTTATACAATGTAATATAGGATAGATTTCAATTCCTGTTATGTCGAAGAATGAAGGACATCCAGACGATAGCTGAGACGATCGGTTCAAGACGTGAACCGATCGGTTGACACTCCAGACGATGGATTCAAGGAATGAGTCGATCGGTTGATGACCGGTTCGAGGAGCGAGACGAGCGGGTGGTGGCCATGAAGAGATGCATGTCGACCAGGTGAACCGATCGGTTGGAGGAACCAACCGATCGGGTGGTAGCACCCATACGACTGAGCCAGGATGAGAAAGTCATTCATGTGATGAGTTGATCTACTCGAAAGGCAAAGCACATAGTTCATCTTGTATAGGTTGCATGTGATGTAGACCTAGATGATCGTGATTCCTCTTGGCTCGAGGAATCACATTAGGATGGTCATAATCATCACTTTTATCGTTTTGCATGTTTTCTGTGGGATATAGCATGTATATGATACATACTATGTATTGTGGTGATTGGATATGTATATGTATATAAAAACCAAATCCTTCATTAAAATATTAAGTCTTATATGCCTTCCATTAGCGGCACACATGAAAAACTCGATCAACCAAGCGTAGGTTACGCAAAAGCGTGGTGCGCCATCTATCTTGTGGAAGTGTGAAGGGTAGACATGTAGATCCTGCCAAAGCAGGGTGCATGTTTACTGTGTCAGCTTTTGGGTTAGACTTAACTGGTGATTCTTAGAGTGTCTAAGCCCAGAGGCAAGGAATGTTAATGGCAAGGTGTTGCGCATGTTCATTCATCAAGAGTTGCATATGATGCAATTGGCACGATGGCCTACCTAAATAGTCAAGATTGTGGGCGATCAGCCAAAGCTGACTCATGACTTGATGAAATATGGATCTTGCCCACTAGAAGGTTGTACGCTGCAATCTTTCGAATTGATGGTGAGGGCTATCAATTTGAAGTAAAATAGTGGGAGCGATAATTAATTAAAGGCCTAATTATATCGTCATTTTTTCAAATAAGTCAAAATGAGTTTTGGACTAAAATTTCATATTTTCCTTTTTGTAGTACAAATGGCAACAAACAACAATCACTTTTCTTTGCGATCGGTCCTTGAAAAGGACAAGCTAAATGGGACAAATTTCCACGATTGGTTAGGACGTTGAGAAGCGTTCTCAATCAAAGAGTGAAAGCTCTAAGTCCTAGTTATACCAGGACCAGATGAACTCGATCCCACCACATCAATGGCTAAAAGTATGCTTATGGAAGCATACCGAGGATGGCATTGATGAGGAGTGCTTGATGTTGTGTTCTCTGAACTATGAGTTGCAGAGACAACATGAGACATATGATGTTTCCAAGACACTGTCCTAGTATGTCATGATAGAAGGAGATCCAGTAAGGTATTCACACATTCAATGTGATTGGGTATGTTGAAAACATGACTAAGAAGGATTCCCTTTGAGCCAAGGGTTGGCTATTGGTATGATACTGCAAATGTTGCGAGAATCATACAATTTATGATAAGCTACAACATGAACAACTTTGGCAAGCGTTGACAGAGTTGTTGGACATGTTGAGGATAGTAGAGGCAAAGATGAAGAAAGACAAACCATAATCTTTGATGTGATCAAAGAAAAGGTACTTCTTAACGTCAAGGGTAAGGGCAAAGAAAAGAAGTGTTCTGATGCTAGCCAGCAATCCAAGCCGTCTTCAGCCTCAAGGCACATGGGGAAAGGGTGTATGAGGGATTGCCCTCTATATCTGGAAGAACAAAAGAAGATGAAGGAGGGGATGGAGATATCCAACTCAGGTATCATGAAATGAACCACTTCTTTATCTAGAGGTACATGATACCAAGATATGGATCTATCATATATGATATGCAAGATCCACAAAGAAGTGATGGCCTTTGTGAAAGGACCAAGAAAGAAGTACCCATCATTGGAGAAAGTGTTGCTGCCATAGATAGGAGTATCTTACAGTTTATTTCATCCTAAAGGGCATGAAATAGAGTTGAGAAGTGCTATTTCATATATTTCCAATAGATAGAAACACTTTATTTTTGCATATTGTTGACAATGATGGCAATTAATAAAGTTGATGTTTCAATCTTAAAGATATGATCTTTGTGGCAATGCCTTGTTTATCTAGTGATACATGGTATGCATAAGATAAAATGATACCTAAAGTTATTGATAACTCAAAAAATCAAATTAGCATAAATCATAAGAAATTCATTTCTAGTTTCCATATGATGGATAAATCTAGACTCTTTTGGTTAGAGAACCAGTAAGAGACACGAATCTCTTGTACATGATTAATCAATCTTCACTAATGGTAGTGGGAGAATGATTAGGTATAACACATGTGATGTATTTACATACCTATTGGAACAAATGCTAATACTTCAAATGGTATTTAGAAACATACCAATATGAATATCTTGAAGCATTCAAGATTATCATAGATGAAGTGTAAATTTGGTAAAGTGTTAATTCTTGATGAGATCAATGAATAAAATACTTAGACCAAATGTTTGAGATCCTTATGAGTGATTATGATAGTGTATCATAGTGAACTCATGATTAAGGCATGCAGGTGTCTAAATCAAGAAGGAATCATACTCTAAGGAGTTAGAGAATGATTATCGAATAAATGAATTCTTCTTAATAAAATAATACCCCACACTAATAAAAGAAATTAAGAATCACAAGGGTTGTGAGTTCTTATATCCTTAACAGATACACCTCAATTATCTATGTGATGAGTCAACTATCTAGGTGAATATGAGGAACTGAATTTTGAGTTATGGTTTATGACCATTACATCCTAAATGACATCCATGTGAACCATAAGGTATGACCTTGATGGTAGCACCCATTGGATGAAATCCATAAGTGCAAATGAATCTTAAAGGTTAAGATACATGGATAACATTTTGAGAAGTATGATGCTTGTTGATTGCAACTTAATGATTAAGACATTTGGCATATGGATACTAAGACTGCATTCCTATAAGGAATAAAACAAGGATGTGTACGTTACACAACCTATAAGGTTTATGAATCCACTAATGCAAATGAAGTATATAAGTTACAATGGACTAATCAATGTGATTGATTGAGTACAAGCAACTCAGAATTGGATCTTTACTTTGATGATATAGTCAAAGGGTTTGACTGATATGTCAAAGATAAAGAAGGGATCTGTGATTTAGTGGGAACATGTTCACATTCCACATGTTGATGTGAAATGGAAATGTTCTAGAATGGAAATCCAAAAGTGGAAATTATCTTTAAGGAAGATAGAGATGTTTCCTATGTGATAGGAATAGAGATCTATAGAGATAGTTCTCGAAAACCTCTTGACCTGGAAAAGAGAGAGCATACATTGGCAATCTGTATTGAAGGGTTCAGTATGCACAGATTCAGTGGGAGAAAACTTGTCCATGTTACATGGAGTTAGTATCCCAAGGCCAAGTGCCCAATTGTTATGAAGAATGGGAACACTATGAATAGATATGGATCTATCATGCATGTAATCATCCCATTATCTTGCATGTATCGTCATGGAAAGAACAAAATGCATTCATCATCTTGTATGTAGGACATGACAATATGATGTGCTCATAACTCATATGTGGGACATGATGAGTGGATGTCTGTCTACTTCCAGTAAGGGTTACTAGAATACCATGAGAACTTGATAAGTACTTGTGAAGTACTAGTTCTATGGAGATAAGGAAGAGTTTGATGTAAAGAGTTACATTGATGCGAACTTCTGAAAGGACAGAAAATTAATCGCAAAATATATATATAGGATATATAAAAGTGAAATTTTGTTGATAATTGGAAGTGTTCCAATAAATCCATTTAAGGAAATGTCGAGTATCCGTGTCTTAGAGAACAACAATGGATACTATATGGATCTAGAAGTTCATGAGATTAACTTATAGATATTCTGCTCATTGATGACAAGTATAGAATCCTTGATCATGCAATGTGGCTAAAGGCTAGCGAAGGAATACTAGATCGCATATTACGGCAACTCCATCTCATACGTATGACGTACAATGAAGAGATGAGAGACATGAAATTTAAACTGACTTTGGCAAGGTGTTGCCATTACTCACTATGTTCGCACTAGAGCACAGTAACATGTGGGACATGTTTGAAAATCACTATGAATATAATTCAAGGGTGATTGGCTCACAGTGCAAGTGGGAGTCTGTTGGTATGTATGCCCTGAGAGCTAATCATGGGATAATTGGTTGGATACATTAAGATTCATTTGATAAACATCAAAGGAAAGCTTCTAATTCTTTCTAGTTCAGTCATATGAGATAGTGATAGAATAGATTGAATGTCTAGGGAATGCCAATACTCAATGACGTATGCTTTTAGGTTGAGGACCTGAACGATGAGATCATACAGATGCTAAGAGTTTGTACATTCTTGTTATGTCCCTAGTCGGATGTCATTATGGAAGGTAGATAGACTACAATGACACACAAGACTAGATTGTGGTGTTGGTTGATGACAGAATCTCATTAGTAATGATATAGAGATATCAAACCAAACACATACGTACTTGTTAGAGAACAAGTGTACCAGACAGACCCACTGTGAGTTTGACACATGGAACCATGACATGGTAGTCACAGTCAATACTCATAGTGATGGTGGTGAGTGTGATTCTTTGACCTGAAAATACTACACTCAACACATGTCATTGGGCACACTTTGACATCATCAAACACAGTCTTGAAACATGGGTTGTCATAAAGGTGATGATTGGGTGGCTTTGACACATGGGGCTTTTGAGGGGTGAGTGATAGATATGGGATTTTTCCCTCCTAAGGGAGTTTGATATCCAAGGCCACTTGATGAGTAAGATTGAGATAGGGGTGCGCACGCATGTGTTAATCAGTATGTGATATTTATGTCATACATATCTCGTTCAATCTACTCTGAGATCAAGAAAGTGAATGAACGTTGATAGGATGACTGTTCCATGCCTCGAGTTCATTCGGGATATCAGTAACAAAGGAATTATACATTCGATGTAACACCATTCACGGATTGTAGGATTGAAAGTTGTTCTCCAACTTTCTACTTTCACTTGGGTAGCACTGATGTGTGACAAGGCACCACTCTTTGCTTGTGAAGTCATAAGTGTTATGGACTTGCACTGCCAACGTGAAATGGACCTGAAGGGTCACACACAAAGGATTTAACCTGGAAGAGGAGTTTTGTCCACAAACAACGTTTAGATTGATTACTAAAGGAGTTTATTAGTTCAATTAAACACTCAATCAATTGATAGCTCAATATCATATTGTTCAAAGTGTTGGACGCATTGATTAGAGTATCAGATTGATTGAAATCGCAATTGACTGATTCTGCACAATCTGCACTCCCAACCGATCGGCTCATGTGATGAACCGATTGGCTGAGCTGGGTGAACCGGTCGGCTCAAGTGTTGAGTCAATCGGCTCATGGCCAGGGTGAAATGATTGCTTCAAGTGTTGAAATGATCGGTTCAACTGGTGCAACTGAGCAAGTTGGGAAAGTAGGATTGGTGAGAATTTTCCTTGCGTTTCACTTGCCCAATTTGATTGGAATAAGGATTGGTATTTGATACCAATTAGAAACAAAAGAAGGAAAGTCAATCAGGAACTGATCAGGACCACGAACTGACCGGTTCAGAAAGTGAACCGACCGGCTCATGGGTCCCAACTGATCGGTTGAGTATCAAACGACCGTTTCATTATGAAACAATCGGTTCAGGTTGCGAGTTGGTTGTTTTCTTGAAAATCTCGAACCCTTCTACTCCTACTTTTAGTCCCGCATTGCCTGGAATGGAGAACCCTATCCCATGACCCTCCTATATATATTGGGGTATTGGGGGCTTCTCAAAGTACAACTCAGTGCAACCAGTTGCTCTGCAAAGTTGTCGTTCTCTCTAGTTTATGTAACCGAGAGAGCCTGAGAAAGTTCTACCTGATAAGGGAGGCACAACAAGGGAAAGATAACTTCAGTTGCAACTGGAGGCAGGAGAGCGTGTTGGCGACTAGTACGTCAACAGGAGGGTGCGATTCCTTCTTACTCCTTGTCGGACAAGGAGTGTGGAGTTCCAGGTGGTTCGTGTGGATTACTTTAGAGGCAAGAGGTTTCTGCCGCTCAGGAGGACAACTGTCAAACCCGACAGTCCGGTGAGAGGAGGAGTCGTCAGTCCCTGTGTGACTAGGAGCTCCACAAACACCGTCCAAGACCGGAGGTGAAGACCGTGCAAGGCGCAAGGTATTGTCACCGCGCAAGCCTAGGGATAAGGTATGATTCCACAAACCATCCTTTCCTATTATCTAGACGTTGACGTGTTTCCTTGTTTCGAGTTTGGTGGAGAATTTTTTTTGTTTCCGCTACCTTCTCTGCCTCCCCTAAAACCCAACAAGATTTCCCTCCTGACTGAGACGTGATGGCAAAAATAGGGTTCCTCAAGGTTTGTGCTTTGACTCGTTAGAGTGGAAGAATGAGGCACCATAGGAGATGGTGCACGTGTGTCTGTTGAGATATGATCCTAGTGTTTGATTTTGGGCAAGGTTTTTGGGCACCCTTCAGGCTTTCAGTGGTGAGACAAATGGTGGCAACACGACCTACGACTTTGGATAGGATCTATGATCCATTGGGATTGGAGTTCATGAGTAGATTTGGTCACATATGTGGTTGGGATTGATGGTGTTGTCAGTGTTGGATCCTAGTCATTCGTAGGTATTCAAAACTACATATTGTAGTTTCCTGGGTGCCGCCAATGAAGTGGCAGAGGCGTTCTGGGTCAGGGTAGCAATATTTGCAGGTCTAAGGTGACAAAGTCAAGTTCTTGTTTGGCAATGGTCGCAGCTTGCAATGTGCCTGGGCTGGTGGGGCTTCTCGGGCTTGGTTTGGTGTTTGCTGGTGAGGAGGATTAGGGACATGGTCGGCCATGATTTTTAGAATTAAATGATCTGATGTTGTCCCTGAAGATGGTTTTGGAGGTAGTCAATGGTGGCATGCTGTTGTAGCCTCCAAAGAAGATGAAGTGATATGTGATTGTAGTTTGCTAGGGGATCAGTAATTACATCAGAGGGGTATGGTTGTGTGTCATTGAGTGACCTGACGACCTTGTAGCATTGTATGGCAATGGGACATGCTGCTGCATGATGACCATGTCAAATCTATGTAAGGGCCATGGAGTTATGCAGTTGTTGCTGGTAGAAGTCAAGTGATGCAATGGGGAGTTAGGAGGTAGGAGGTGACACTCTATTTTCAATTTCTTCCCATGGTGTTAAGGTCGAAGGTTGCTGGTAAAGTTGATGAGGGAAAGCAGTGGTTTTGTTAGAGTGGTCCGAGAGTTGATGAGTTTTGCAAGTGGTGACAGCGGTCTACAAACAATGAGGTGATTGGGGTTGTAGATATTTGGTTGTTGTCTCATGTCCAGGCTAAAGGGTGCAAGGAGATTTGAGGATCATCAACATATCAGCCCAGAGGAGGTGTTTACATTTGGGCAGTCGCTGAGTCGCCGCTTGATGTTGAAATTGGATGAGTGTTGATACCATGGTGGTTGGGTGAAAAGGGAGAAGGGATGCAAAGACTAGGGTTTCAAGTGAGAGGGGACTAGGTGGAGGCATAGAAAAGGGAAATGTTGGTAATTGTTGTGGCACCCATTCTTCAATAGTTTATAAGGAAAATCCTTATGATCGTTGGGGTGAATTAGGTAGTAAAATTGATGCACGGCCAGGTAGCAACAGATGGTGTCATTACACGCCTTCCTCAAGTGTGTATGAAGAGAATGAGTAGAGTTAGGAGACTTTACAAGGGGAAAGACCTGGCTCCCTCTCCTATAGCTACTTAATTACTTATAACAAAAGATATTTACTCTAACGACATCAATGAGTCATAACTTATAAATGGATAGGTCAACTAACATGATAGTTTATCCATGAGCTCGATTTCTCTAGGGCTAAACTTAGCAAATGATGGCACCATTATTAGTGAATGTGAATTAACTAAATAAATCAACCGAATTAGTAATTTCTCATAATCCTATTAATACTTTCCATTGACTCCAATTTCAATAGTACTCAAATTGAGAAGGCTAGGTGGGTTGAAGGTCTAATCGAGGTAGTAAGGTACACAAACATCAAATTGGACTGGATGACTTTAAATATGACAAACGCTACACCAATGAGGGACTAATTTGAAATTATTCTCTCAAAAGAAAAGCAATAATTCATTTAGGCACAAGGAGGGATCATAATAATCAATAAAAATGGTCACATAGAAGTCAGAAAGTGGGAACCAATTGGATTACATATTTAATTTAGAAGAAATTATGAATAATAGCTCGAAATTAAATTTTGTACTAAAACCTAGTATGTTACAACATCATTAAACCTTCAAATAGTACATAAAAGACATGCTTTTAAGGATTTTAGGAGTAAATGAATAAGATTTAGATGCTAAAACTAGTTCCATTGAATAGATCTCATCAAGAGGATCAAAACTCATATATCTTATGCCAGCTTTGGCCGAGGGATTTGCAAGATGTGATTTTTTTGGCATTTTTGCATCAAAACTATGGGAAAAATTGGTTACGAAGTTATGTTTTCAATCATTGTTAAAATGGAGTTGTTGATATGAGATGCTATAGTGGAACCCAACCTCCTGTTGCTAGCAATACATGTAGTGTCACCAACAATATGTCTCTCTAGGATTGGATGTGACCAACCCACCCACCCTAGTGCCATACCGCCAGCAATCCCTGCCCACGACTTGTCTATGGTTGTTTGTTGTCGTCTAGCATTTCAGGTTGCCATCTATTGTTGTGGGTCTCTAGTGCGATGCAACACTTGTGCAGTGCAAACATTTCCCATAGTTGCGATGTAGCTCATTGGAGCAGTGGGTACGAATGGCGAAAGGCTCCTGATCAAGCCTTCAAAGAAACTGCTAGATCCAACAACATCACCATGACATTAGTGGTGGTCTCAGATGACGTCAAGGAGGTAGGAGTAAATACGCCTCTTCTGGGGCTATAGAGGTGGCATGAATAAAATGAGGAGGAGAAGAAGGAGAATGATGCACAAGCTAGGGCTCGATAGAGAGGGAAAACAAGGGGAAAACCTTGGGAAATGAGAAAGGGAGTGAAGGGAGGGTTTAAATGGGAGAGAAACTAGGGTTGATAGGGGGTTGGTGGGGCTCGGTGCCAACTCTTTTGGCAAGGTGTATGGAGGTTGATGATGAATTTCAGGCTATCTGATTGATGGCTAATATGTGGTAGAAGCATCTAACAGTCACGAGTTACTTCTTTTGGGATCTATGATCTTGATTGATTGAGGGGGATGTATTCAGATCACAAAAGAAAAGAGAAGGGGGGGTTAAGTGGGCTGTGTGCCCCCAAAATGGCAAAACAAGGTTATTTTCATTTCAAAAGAACTTGAAATTATTTTAAATTGAGGTGATTTCAAACAAGCATATCTCTCTCATTTTGGGTAAGAATTGGGTGAAATTTGATGTGTTAGAAACCTAAAAGATAGCATGAGCATAAGAAATGAATATATATATATATAAAAGGATACAATCAAAATTTGAGAGACAAAGGATGATATCTTACCTGAAGATAAATTTGATTTTCATTCGAATTGAGCATTGTCTTAGTCGTACATGTATACTCGATTGACCAATCATGCATAAAAACTCATTCAGAAATGAAATTGGAAGTGAGAAGAAGAGGGAGGTCAACATTGGAAGTTACAAAAGAGGGGTGAAGTTTCTAGTTATCACATACTCCCCACCTTAAAATATTGTTTTTCCCCAAATTATAATAGTCTACAAGTTGATATTGGGATTTCCTATTTAGCATAAAAATCATAATAACAATCCCATAAGGTATCATAACAACTTACCATATCAATCTCATTCAAAATGGAGCTATTAAGCATCATCATCAACACAGTCTCCTAGATCATTAGATTTGAAAGATCATTACATGAGTCATAATTTGGAAAGATCATATGATAGATCACCAATTGGAAGATCACATGTTTAGGTCAAATAGGTAGAGCTCTTTGAATAGAGAATAAATCATGACTTTAATTTCCAACATACAGGTTATTAGATTCTACAATTTCCTATGTGGGGTTATACATCCATGATTGAGATTTTGTACTTCAATAATTCTCACAACATCATATTTCAACATCATGATTTTCTACTCAAAATCGATGGAAGGTCCCACCCTATTCCACATGGAGCTTAACCCTAATTCTTAAATTGAGCAAGTTAACATAATCATCATTTTACATTTTTGATATTTGGGACCATGGAAGTCATTACTCGTATATCTTGAGTAACCTCAAGATCCAAATAGGGTGATCATAGGATTCAAATCAATATCAATATCATCAAGCATGAGTCAAGATTCCATTAATCAATATTGACAATTAGTGTTCAGTTATTTAGACCTTAGTGGTGATTATTTAGACCTTAGTCGTTACTATGGACTCTACTCTTCCTACGATTATATTCAGATGTGATACAAATTTTTCTTTAGGTTTTTCTATCAATATTTGAACGCATTATTTTCTGTATAGTTCTTTAAACTTGGATTGACTACATCTCTAGGGGCTCATGGTGGTCTTTATGGTGACCTTCCCACCTGGGCTTGGTCTTTATGGTGTCCTTCCTTCTCAGGCTTGACCTCTTTATAACCTTCCCTTCCAGGCTTGGTCCTCATATTAGCCTTCCCTCATGGGCTTGGACTCTTTGTGACCTTCCCTCCTAGGCTCGGTCCTCATGGTGGCCTTCCCTCATGGATTTAGCTTCTTTGTCACCTTGTCTTGTGGGCTTGGTTACAAATTTTTAGTCACCTCCTTACTTTCTTTTCCTTCTTTCCATCATATATTTCATAATTGGTTTCAAAGAATCATACTCATTATATGTGCTTTCATGCTTCATATACTTAATCCATCAAACATTAGGTGATATACAAGGTTATAGAATGATCTATACCTAAATCCTTCTTAAAATTTCAACCACAAGCTATAGTCAACATCATCATACCTCAAAATATGATTCAATATTGAGAATCAATATCATCCTAGATTTGACCTATTCTAGGCTTAGGTCAAGAGAACATAATTGTGTGCAAAGGGTTACTTTCCCATACTCTAAAGAATCAACAAGGTGAAAAAAATTGAGGTAGTCAAAATAGGGATGTGACCTAGGGGAGTCATAAGGCAATTGTCACCCAAATATAACATATTATTCCACATTATTCATGATCCATTAAACATATCCAAATGGGGAGTGTATTAATTACTAAATGATATTCCACAAGTTTTTGAGATCAATGATCCAAATCATAATAGGGCTATCATGTTTTGAGATTTTGCAACATGGAAGTCATTACATATCCTTCCTTTTACGATAAAGGTAAGGGTATATCTTAGAATTCGAAAAGTCAAATGGGGCACTCCAAGAGTTAGAGAAAATAGGGCAAGATTAAGAAATTTAATAAGACTTGTGAGTTGTTTGATGACACCAAGATTAATATATCCTCAGAAGAAGGAATTAGATTTTCTTAAAGTATAACATGCAAGAAAAGAAAATTATAGAGATATAAGAGGATGCATTAAATTTTCAAACACCACATTATTAATGATCATCATTTATCTGGATTTGAATTCAATCAAAAAGGTACGAAGAAAAAGACTAAAGGTTAAGGTAAAAAGTCCATGATTCAGAATTCAACCAAAATCAGCAAGATTTAATCTCAAACAAAATTGACAATATGGAGATTGATGACAATGTCTTCGCTGAGGAAAAACCCAACCTAAGAACCAGGAAAAAAGTGGTAATGGTTGATGGTCTGACCATAGTAACTTGGAATGTTAGGGGCCTCAACAATGTTCCTCAAGTTTGAGAGGTGGTGTTGAGGTTGTGGCCTCACATTGTTATTCTGAATGAAATAAGGTTAAATAAAAAAAGTTACATATAATTTTTATAATTCTTTTATATGATCTTCTAGTCATAGTAACAATGTACTGGTAAGAAAAAATATTATGTACAATGAGGATCATTGTAGAATAAAAAAGATTGGTGAATCAGATCATTTGTTCAAGCTAAATTCAATTGAAGTGATACTATTTTCTTTCTTAGGGAGGTCTATGTTGACAACGTAGATTTTGATAGGGTGAGACTATGCAATGATAATGATTTTGTTCAAAGTAGCAACATTTTTCGTATCTCATAATGGAAGATTTCAATGCTATTAGAAGAAAGGAGATGAAGATTGGTAAAGAAACACCTACAACTACATCTATCAATGATCTTGGCATGTTCATTTTAAACTATGGAATGTCTGAACTTACTCTCAGTGGATCTTTTATTTTGTGGGAAAACTTGTAAGATGATGACAAATTTGTTACTTCAAAGATTGATAGTGTCTTATATAAGTATATTTTATTGGACTCATTTGATGAATTTTAGAGTAGTCTAGTTCTAAATATTGTAGTGATCATAAAATTATGACTATGAACATTGGGATGAAGACGAAGAGGCTAACTCCCATCAAGGTTGTTAGTAGATGGACTGAAAGAGATTATTTATAAGATATTATTCAAATTTCATCGAATTGTGAAGTTCCCTATTTTCCTATTTCACTCTCTATAAAAATTGGGAAGACTAAGAGGTGACTTATCTTCTTTGAACCAAAATTGTATAGGTAACTTCTTTGAAATTTCTTATTTTCTTGAGAAAAGATCTATTAATTTGCAAAGCATAAGTGATAATGATCCTACTAACATTGATTTTCATAATGAAGTTAACTGTGCTAGGAAAATATGTGTGCAAGCCTTTATTCATGAAAACTCTCTTTTCAAACAAATATATAATATATAGTGGATTATAGAAGGTGATTGAAATACTAAATTTATATACTCTTATTTTAAGGTACAAAGCAAGGGAAATTTTATCAAAGTTATGGAGACTAATAGAATCATTGTCAATGAGTTGAATATAATCAAAATTATGTTTGTGTTTACTATTAGAGTCAATTTAATAAAAAAATTCACCTTTCAATCTTATCATTGTGATTCCATTAGGTTTTCTATAATTTCTAATGAACAAAAAGCATGACTTGATAACTTTGTTACTAGAAAAAAGATTGAAGATTTTGTGTCCAAATTGGATGTTGAGGAATGCCCTAGACCAAATGATCTTAATGGGAATTTTGTCAAGTATTGCTAAACAAATGATGTTTTTTCAAATGTTCTTTATGGTTTTCAACAAGAAGTCTCCCTACAGAAGTTAACATAACATTAATATATCTTATTATAAAAGGGCATTATACTCATTTAATCAAGAATTAGATACCCATTGCTTTATGAATATTATATAAAAAGTTATTTTAAAGATTCTTAAAAACTAATTAGAATATATATTTCCTTTTATTAATATCTAAAATAAATGTGCATTTATAAAAGGGATGATATTGAAGATGCCATTTCACTGTTAGTTGAAATTGTTCAAGATTATAACAAGAAAGAAGGGAAGGGTAAAATGTGTATAAAGAATAATCTCACCAATGCTTATGCCTCTCTTTGTTATCTCCTATCATATAAACTTTCATCAGTATTGGATCATGTGGTTAAAGAAATATTTAAAATGATAACTTATAAAATTCAATCTATAAGATAAGATCGTATTTGGCAATGTCTCATAATTGATACCTAATAGTTCTAAAGACAAATGTGTATGACTCATATACCGAATGACTTGATGACCTAAACAATGAATACCATAGCATTGTCATCTAGAGAGCTTAAATGAGATAAACATTTTTGAAATCCATAATGATGGTTATCTAGACTCTTTTGGTTATTGAACCATTACAAGCATGCTTGTTTTATTTATTCGGAAATATGACTAAAGAAACTTCACTAGATATAGTGGGAGAGAGACTATTATGTTAGGGATCATACATACTGATGTATGTAGATCTTTTAGAATAAATGCTAAAGGTAGTTACTAATTCCTCATTATATTTACTGATGCTATCAGTATATGCGGAAGTTTGTATTTAATGAAATACAAGTATAAATCTCTTGAAGTGTATAAATAGATTATGAATGAAATATGTAACTAACTTGGTAGAAGTGTTAAGACACTTCAATGTGATCGATGTTGAAATATTTCAAAATACTAAGTTGAGGACCTTCTAGAGAGACTACGATAGTGTATCACAATAAACTCCACTTGAAACAAAATGATGTATTAGAAAGAAGGAATCACACCATATTCAGTCATGGAGCAATTATCAATAAAACTAGCTAATTTTATAATTTCGTTTTTGGGCACATGCTTTACACTAAAACAAGGTATCGTCTAAAATGTTTAAAAAGACACCATATGAGATATGGCATGGCAGGAGTCCCGATATGTATTTTGTATGTATTAGGATTGAAAGTTTGTATGAGAAAATAGTTTCTTGGAATCTTTTGTCCACAAATCACATAGTTGTTATGTTATGGAATACTACTGGTATATTCCTATCCTGCAAAAAAGTTGTTTGTTGACCAGGATGGTTGTGTTCCTGAAGGGGAACTTACTTCCAAAGGAATCAGTGGTAGTCAAAGTAGAACTCGAAATGTTCAAGAAAAAAAAAGAAAACATTAAACCTAAAGAGGTACAATACGAACAAAGAGAATCATAAATTGTTTTTGAATCTTAAGATTCCTTATGTAACTGAACATGCCTTGATTTTGGAAGATTATGGTATCTTATAACTGAAAAGGCAGTGAGTTGATCATTGATGATGAGCCAACAACATACCTAGAAGCTATTGAGGAACCAGAGTCTAAGAAATTGCTGGAGGACATGAAATCCAAGATGGATCCCATGTAAATAAACAATTTTACATTTAGGATCCACCTACAGGGGTAAAACTCATAGGGTGCATTTGGGTCTTTGAGAGAAGTACAACAAGGAAGGGTTGATTGGCTGTAAATGTTTTAAATAGGTTCAAGGTGTTGAACAAGATGAAATCCTTTCACCAGTTACCATGGTCAAATCCATCAAGATAATGCTTTCTACTGGGACTTAATGTGACTATGAAATTTGGCCAAATGGATGTTAAAACTGCATTCCTTAACTGGAGTATTGAGCAGGATGTGTACATGACACAACCTAAAGGTTTTATAAATCCATATAATGCAAATAAAGTCAATAAGATAAAAAGTCTATCTTTGGATTTATACAAGCATCTTAGAGTTTGAATCTTTGATTAGATAAGATAGTCAAAGAGTTTGACTTGAGTTAGAATGAAGATGAAATCTATGATTACAAAATTTGAGTGGGAGCATATTCATATTCCATATAATGATGGGGACTAACATCCTTATATTTGTATATTAAAACTTGGCAAGGAAAGTACCTTCTCTAGATGATTTAGGGAAAACGTCATTGACATATGTAGGGAAAGATTTGCAAAGATTCTTGTCCTAAGAAAGAACACATAAATGAGAAAAATGTTAAAGGTTTCATCATGTAAGACTTTTCCATGTTGCATGGATTCAGTCTCTCAAGAGACTAGTATCCCAATTTTTGGGATGAATGGGAAGACATGAGTGAGATTCCATATGCATTTAGAATTGGATCTCTCATGTATGATATGTTATGTACTAATCTCATTATTTTGTATGTATTGACATGATGATAGGATATATAATCATCTAGTTGTCTTGTATGTATTAGACCTGAAGAGAGGATATCTATCAGATCGTAGTGAAGGTTAATAGAATGACAAAAGAATTTCCTTTAGTACTTGAGAATCATTAAAAGGCCTAGTTACATGGTTATGGTAATAAGGAAGAGTTAGGTTTAAGGGTTACATCGATGCAAGCTTCAAAATGACAAATAAAATTAATGATCGCAATCTAAATTTGCGTTTGACCTTGAAACTAGAACCGTAAGTTGGAAAAGTTCTAGTAGGAGACAACTTATTAGAATCTACGATAGAGGTCGAGTATCTTGGTGTTATGACTGCAATTGAGGATATTGTATGGATCTAGATGTTCATATATATTAACTTGTGGGAGGTTCCAAACCATTGATGACATAGTGGATATATTGTGACAATAACAGAGCTATAGATAGGTTGGGAATCTCAGGTAGCATACTAAAACACTTCCATCTCATACGACAAGTTTTACAATGAGGAAATGTGAATCTTCAAAAATACCGAGTAGAAGAAAATGTTGCTAACCCCCTATAAAAGCACTTATGTAGTAGAAATATGATGAACATGATAAGATCACTTGGAATAAGATTCATGGGAGATTAGCTCTAAGTCCAAATGGGAGTGTGTTGGTATGTATGCCCAGAAAGACAATCATGTGATAATTGGAATGAGACATTAAATACCAAATATGATAATAATAAAGGTAATTCCATCTATTACATTTTTCTCAATCATGATATGATGACACAAACATAGCATATGTCTAAAGAATGACGTTACTCAATGAAAAATTTCTCCGGCCGGGGGGGAGGGGGTCCGGCAGCTTGGGTGAGCCGCCCTGCTTCCTCCTAGGTTGCCTCTACGCCTGCATCGACGGGGCCTCTATCCTCTGGTGCCTCATCGTCGTGCTTTCCTCTCTGCCCTAGTCCCCTTTCCGCAACGACTGCAACAGGTTCTAGATCCGACTGGGACCGAAGCTGGGGTGGCGGCAACGATCTGTCAGAGGTGGCTCCAGTCACTGGTGGAGATCGTTTGGGTGATCTGGGACTGGCGTGCGGCCTCCCCTTGGCCACTGCCCCTGTTAATGTGGGAGTGTCTCCCCTCTTTTTCTCGCTTGGGTGCTAGTTTCTGGAAATCTATCTGCCTTGTTCCGCCGTATATCGGTGTTGTTTCTTCCTTTGAATAAGGATTGTTACTCCTTCCTCAGTGAAGGCGATGGTTTTTCTGGGGTTTCCCCCAGTAATTCAACCTTAGTACGGCTATCTCATCTTTGCTCTGGATTGATTTCATTACTCAGTTGTATGGCTTCATTTGAGTTGATATACGAGCAGAATACCGTCTTGTTCCAGCCCCTCTACCACTACTTAACGCTCAGGTTGAAGGAATTCTTCAGAAAAAGCTGCTTAAGACAGCCTCAAAGAAGAAGAATCAATGCAGAAATGTCTCTCTCTCATTCCAATATGAGTTGTAGTGCCCTAGGGTTACTGAACGTGATGTTTGTATGTTCTGTTTTTATCTTTCTCCCCAATTGTAGATGTCGTATGGCTAACAAGTAATGAATCGATCCTTTTGCTCTCAAAAAAAAATATCCTATGTATGGTAAGAGTACATACATTCTTATTATGATCAGATTATATATTATAGTGGAAGCATTATAGACAATAGTAATACATAAGACTAGAGTGTGTGTTGACTGATGACATAATCTCATTAAGTCATGATATGTGCTATCTAATCAAGCACATGGGTACATGTTAGAGAATAGTGTATCAGACACACCCACCATGATAATTATACATGGATACCATGTAATGATACTCACAATCAACTCTCATAGTGATAGTGATGAATGTTGTTCTTAGATCTAAAGTCACTACACTCATCATATGTTGTTCGATGTATTTAGACATTATCCAAGGTGACATTGAATAAGTGTTTCCATAAAAGTGATGCTCAGGTGCATTGTGACATGTGGGGATTGAGTGTGAGTGATGTGGATGGGATTTTTACCTCCTATCGGAGAATGATATCCAATTTTTTTAATAATAGAGACTAAGAAATGTATGTCCATAGTCATGTGATTAAAGATATGATATGTAAACTCACATCCATCTTAGACAGTTTGCTCTAGTTCAAGTAATATGGATTGAATGTTGAGAGAATGATGATTCCATGCCTTGAGTTCAATCCAAATATCAGAGAAAAGGAACCATACGATCACAATAACACTGATAATTGATTGTAGGTTTAAGTTTTTTTCCAACTTTCTGAATTACTTGGGTAGCAATGATGTGTTACTAGATTATGCTCTTTGCTTGTGATTTCATAAGTTGATTATGAACATTCACTGCCAACATAATTTGGACCTATAGGGTCACACACATAGGATACACTATGAATAGGATTTTATTCATGAATGATGTTTAACTTGATTACTATAAGTATTTAGGTATTCAATTAAACAAGTGAGATTCAAAATTGACTGAGTGGACTCTGAACCAGTCGATTCATGTGTTGAACCAATCGATTTTAGTGCCAGGTAAATCAGAATAAATATTAGTTGAACTTTGCCTAACTTGGACATGTGAAATGACCATTTGACTTATGAAATGCCAGTTTCATGTTGTGAAACAACTGTTGCATTAAGTGAACTAATCAGTTCATCATCTGGGTTGTCGAGTTCAATGGTCAATTTCATTGGATCAAGGATTAGTGTTGACTTCATGTTTTGTATTAATCATGCATTGAATACCAATTTGATTCAGAACAGGAAACTGCACAAACCAACTAGTTCATGCACCAACCCATCGGTTGGGCATGCAAAACAATCGGTTCAGCATCTGAAGTTTCTAGAAAATTGATGAAATTAGTCCTTTTGACTCTGACATAGATTGGGAACCCTGACCCTAACCTCTCCTATAAATAGAGGGATATTGGGGGATTCTTATACATGACAATAAGATCAAAAAATTATTGTCCTCTCTGGTTGTGGTAACTAATGAAGACTGTGAGCAAGTCCTACCCAATAAAGGGAGGGATATCAAGGGAGAGGAAAATGTAGGAGAGTGAATCGATGCTAGTACATTGACGTCTGAAGGGACAACTCGTTCCTATTGGATCTAGTAGGAAAATGTGGAGTTTCTGGTGGTTCACATGGAATATTCTAGAGGCAAGGAGTTTTTCCCGCAATGAGGTGTCAATCGTTGTTTGTGGTACCAGACCTGGAGGTCGTAGCTGATGACTGCTCGAGTGTTGCTTCCCGAAGAAGAAGCTCATTGTTGCTAGGAGAAAGGAACATGTCATTTGATCAAGAGTTGTCGTTGGACTTGCACAAGAAAAAGGTATGGACATGCTCCAGATGTAGGTATAACTCTTGTGAGTTTTCCTTACTAGATATGTTGTTGTTGACACAATCTTGCTAATTGGAGGATCATGCTTTATATTTTTTCCACTTCCTTATGTGTCACCCTTATTTCCCAACACTAGTATGCAACTTTTACTCACTCATGGTATAGATAAACACTACAGTAATAATGGGGATAGAAAATGAGTCACATTGCTAGAATCTAGCCACAATAAAGCAAACTCTGTGCGAATTACAATGACTCCTTTTCTCCGTTCCTTTGTTTGTGCAACTGAGGAGGGGATCTAAGACGGCCGAGTATGAGATGGTTTGTGCTTGTCCTCCCCATCCTTTTATTGGGGGAATGTTGCCCTAAAAATCTAAAAATGTGTTTGGTGACTCCTAATGAGACTTGATCTTTGACTCTAGTCTTTTGACTAGTGATCAACCATTCAACTGGGGTAGGCTCATGTACATGTCATTTCAAGGTTAGTTGGTTTGTTGGGGAACTAGTTGATTGACTATACCAATTGATGCTTTGGCTTAATGCAGGTCAGTTAACCAATTTGATGGCAATCGAATAGTTTGACTATAATAGAAGTTTTAGTTTTTTTCATGTGGAGTCAATCTACTGGGTGGCTAGTCAATTAGGTAGCAATTCTAGGCTTAATGAAATCTTGCATGTGTGTCAACTGATGAAGTATGGCAGTCGACTGACTAGAAAGTATTGGAGGCCAAAATGTGTAGGTGAATCCCTTGATCTTTTGGGTTATTGGGATTTGGAATGGTTGCAAATTATTGAGTTATTTCTCTACAATAATTGATAAAATATAATAAAAAAATTATTTATGATACAAAAGAAAAACTAACACAATTGAATCTTAAAAATAAGGAAATAAAAACAAAATTTTCCAAAGGAATGACATAAAATATTCAACAAAAATGTATAAAATATGTGTTCATCAGTTGTCATCAATAAATGCCAGGGTGATACACCATCCCATTATTCAACATTTACCCTAAACATGGTTTCTCAAGTATGATCATTGCATGTTAATTCAATCCCCGACATATTTCTTGTCAATTCATTCTATATTACAAGTTTCATCATATATTCACATAAACATTAGAAATAAAAACAATATAAGAACATATACATCTTCTATCATTCATCATTATCAAAGAAGATTTATCCTATAGCATATTTTTACCATCTCTGATTTCTATAGTTATGAATAAATTTTAGTGCATTAACATGCATATCACATTTACCAATCCTCTTTGACTATCTATTATGGTTACTACTTGACACATATTTGATCTCATTCCAAATCCACCAAAGTAGACTATCCTGATAATACAAGTATGCAAATACACAATTATAATTTGGGAATATATTAATATGAATCAATTCACGCCCTTAAACTTCATCTTGTAACTGAACTGAACTATAATTTTATACATTACTTAACTGCTTATTTCAGAGTGATATTAATGATTGTCACATAGATCATAATATTAGGGTTAGATATAGGTTCTAGATCCAACTATTACTTTTGTTCATTTATCCTTCATTTAATTATAATGAGTCTTAATTTCTTCAATATCATGTTCACTAGTATTCATGGAACCAGTCATTCTAAATTTACTTAATGCATAATGGTTACTTCTGGTTGAAATTTTTTTAGTCTGATTTTAGTGGATTTCATTCAATTAAAGTCAAACCAAATGTATTTGAAGTAAATATATCAAAGTCTTCCTCACACTCATTTCATGCATATTTCACTCATTACTTATCAACAAAATTCAATTTACCCCTTGTCCCTTTTTTTATTATATTTAGATATACATACCTTATTGTCTGACTTTTGATGGAATTTTCTTAATTAAAAGAAATCCTTCTATTTTTGTAAAATTTACAAATTATAAAGTATCATGGAGTAGGGTTACATCTTACTTGTTAGACTCTAGTCATCTACTTAACACATCATTGTAGGGTTTACCAATTACTCAATACATTATACTAAAATAGATGCTTTAGAATTAAATTAATACAGTAATATGTGTCACCTTCAATAGAATAAAAAATGTTGTTATACCTATGTGTCTAGAGGCATTTTGAGAAAATGTCAATATACAAAATGCCACTAATGAGTATTTTTGTTGTAGTGGTAGAGATAATGTTATAGTCATAATCATACTTACTTGTCCTTTCAACCACATGTGATATGGGACATGTGCACGAGGGAGGTGCTAAGATAAGTGTGATTAAATGCGTCGCCTATGTATATATGACCAACTAACATGTATCTAAATGTTATAAATAAAGTAAGAGTTGGAATTAAAAGTTTGATACTTGTAGTTGCCTAATTCTAATCATATACATAGTAAGACCAAGCATGGATACTAAGGTAGATAATTTTACATTGATTAGTGAGAAAATTATGCATGAGTTAATAAATAATGTTTTCTAAGTGTTATAATTATATGTTCATTATGTATCCCTACAATGCTAATGGATTATGTAAATTATGAAAAATCATGTTATATTGATATAGTTCTCCCAGTCATGTTATGTGAGCCTTAACCGGCCTTATGAGAATTGTGGGTGCATCTAGGAGGGTGACTATATAAACTCCACTAAAAAAACCTAGTCTAATATGAAATTATGTCTAGTTAATCAAGTTCTCATGTAATTATGTTAAATGTGACTAGTTCATACCTTAAGTACACTAATGAAACTTTAAGATAATGTTAGAATACATAGACTATTTAAAACCCTAAGATGGGTAATGTCTAGAAATTTTGAGGACAAAAGTTATTAATGTTGGGCCGAATTGTAACATCCTCAAAATTCAATATGATGAATGAATCATTAATCGAAAACCCTAATATTTCAAAATTTAAATGTCATTCATCATTTAGAACCTAACGTGACTATTAGCCTCAAATATAGTGTTTAAAGCAAAGTCCAAGTTGAATAAATTAGGCAATGTTTACCCTTTAGGACTATAGTTAATTCAATATCCTTTGACATTGAATAATAAAGAACTTTATTTCACCTTTAAGTAAACTTATTATCATTAACAAGAACATGAGCCTTATTTGGGATAATTTTTCACAGTAGACCCAAACCCACTAAGATAAAACCTACTTGAACTTAAAAGGAATGTCACATCTATTAGGGATCAATCATACATAAGTGATGAAAACTACAATATGAAATATTCAATATTTATTAATCCAATTCTATAAGTAACTACATAGGGATGTTGTAGGTCCTATGATGTACCTATGGTCAAAATTTGGAGACATCATGACCTCATTTGTCTTCTTAAATCATTGACAGAAAAATACTTAACATTTAGACCTATGTTTCCTTTTTTTTATTCAAATGACATACTTAAGTATATTCTGTGACTAATTATGTGTCATGCAGACTGAGACCCATTTTGAGTTGTATTATTGGTTATTCAGGTAGCAATGGTTTCCTCTCCCACCCAAAGTTCTAGATCCATCAAGATCCCAACATAGTGGGATATTTTTCTTCTGCCCCGATCTCATCGTTTGTACAATCCCAATCTATGTGGAACCCATAGTTATCTTCCCTGTGAGATTTCAAACCCTAAAAAAAAAGTTTCCAACTGGCTTTATGTCCTAGCATTCCTAGATGGTGGGATGATAGGAGTCCCATTCTAGAGGGATTGGACCCCCGGATGACCTCCTTACCCTCCTCTATAAAAGCTAGACATCTCGGAAGAATTAGGGGATGTACAAAAACAAGGAACATCATCACCTTGTCCTCGTTTCACCTCCAATATATTCATCCATGAACTCCAATCTAAGCTTGACCTTGGACCTTCAAAATGACTGTTGACGCTCCTTTAAATCAGGAAACATCGCACAAAACATTTAGTGGACTTGAGAGTCGATCTTCTATCTTCATAGGCATTTATTTGTCAATGATCTAGATCATTGAAACCATGCCCCTTGGCATTTTGATTTATCTTCTCCCTAGATAAGGAAGATATGGTTTATTGTTTATAGATGTTTTCCCTTTTTCGTTTGACGGTATGATCTCTCACGTGGGTGATTTTGGGATTTTTGCCCTAGGTGACTCATGGCTTGCTTTTTGGGTTGCGAGAGTGCACCTCCAAAGTGGTGTCTCAGGGTAGTCCCAGCTAAGATAGCATGCAGTTTTTCAAGATAATGCAATCATGGAAATTGCACCACTTTCTGATTGGTTAGTTATTTATAAATTCACAATAATTAATTTGTTGGTTAGAAAAATTGATGAAAATATGAATTCAAAAGGATTTTAGATGAGGAATATGACTTTATAGTTTTTAAAGCCTAATTAGATAAACCAAGATACTTATTTTCTCAATAACTAAAGTTTAGGGGTTAGGATGATTATTAACATGATACTTAATATGAATCATGTTAATTTTAGGGAACTTATGATTGAATCAAGATTAGAGAAATGAAATTAGGATTTTCCTTTCTCTAGGTAAGTGGGTCATGCCACTATACATATGTACATTGGTTGAATTGTATGCTATGTATGATTTATGAATTATACTTTCAATGTTCTAATCATGTTCATTATATAAATTCACATGAGAATGTATATATCATATGTCTTATGGTTATCGTGCCCATTGAGATCAGATATTATGATTAATGATTAACAATTAACTATTAATGTAGTAATGTTCAAGTATTAAGAGGGAGAAATCCCATCATGTTAAAGATTAAATTTTAAGACTTAATTCATGTTCATGGTAATGTTAACGTTAAGAAAATAGAAATTTAATCAATTTTTATATACTTCTCAAATCATGAACCTCAAGGGGTTGTTATGGGAATTCGTTCCATTTATGGGATCCTATAGCCAAATCATGGACATGTGTGCCAATTGTGGGTTTTTCTAGAATCAAGGGCATTCCTAGTAATCATGTACTCTTAAGTGGGAGTCATAGATAGATGCATATATTTTCTGCTCAATTGTTCATGTTATAATATTCATGTACTCAAGAATGCTTAAGTCAACGCAATGCATAAGGAAGGAATAGAAGTCGTAGCTTCATGGTTGGAGGCAGGAAAGGTGAAAGAGGATATGGTCGCAGCGGTCGCTCTAGTGGGCGTGGATCCATTCACTCTACTCATGGCTATGCATAAGAACCTCCCTCGAAGACACCTCTGGTGATTGCTGATGCGATGAACGTCGATTCATCGACAATACTAAACAACCAAAAGGAACCTTCAAGTCCAAAACGAATGCTATGATTAGAAACTCATCATGCACACCATCAGTGATCAAACATATTTCTCCAGATATGTTGAGACTAGAAGACATACGGGTGGACCGATCAGGTTCCCTCCCTACAATCTCAATCAACCCAACATCGTTGGTGCCTCTTCTAGAACCCTAGAAGTTTGTCATAATTGTCAACGTCCTAGTAACCAACATCACATTCTAGTGTCCCTTCAATTGCCTATGCATCATGTGGAACCCTAGAGATACCTTTCATGTTATTAACTTGGAAATGGGATATTATGCTATCCATTTTGCAAACCAAGAGGATTTTGTGAAGGCAGTGACAAGAGGCCCCTGGACTATATATGTGAACTACTTTTCAGTTCAATTGTGGTCCCCAAGCTTCAGGACATCGGATCCAATCATGTGGAAGCTTGTTGTTTAGTTAAGGGTGTTGGACCTTCCTATATTCTTGTATGTAACACAACTACTCTTGAGTGTCAAGGACCTAGTTGGACAGATAATTAAGATAGATGACACCACATCTACAGGAAAGCAAGGGAGATTTTCTAGGATAGCAGTGGAGGTGGACACTTCCAAGGCCCTGCTAGTGGAAATGATCCTGGATGGGGAGCAATTCTGCCTAGAGTATGAGAACTTTCCCACCATCTAAGTGCAGTGTGGGAGGATCGGGCACTCAGAGACAAACTGCAAGTTTGCACCTGTTTTTTCTACCCATGGTCCCTCCACATCTGTGGTGACATGGCTTCCTACACCAGTGCAATACATTCCCTCAATTCATGCTAAGAGGCCTAAAAGGAAGTAGGTGGATAAGAAGATGACAAAGGATACCCATGCTAATGACCAAACTCTGAGCAAGGGTAAGATAGGGGGCAAGCTTCAGAGGGAGTCACATCTGTACCAACAACCAGTCCACCTCAATCCCAAAGCCAATAGGAGGGACAAGGTAGTGGGGAGGATGGATGGAACTACATCCAAGAACGTCGTTAGAAGAAGAAAGGTCCTCGTGCATTGTCTGCAAGGTCTATGATCCAGTCACCTTTAGAAAATGACACGTAATCCAAAAGCAAGGATAGTGTTGATACTAATGACACCTTAGTTATTCTCATTGATGATGAGATGGTTGAAGGGAACCAAATGGGACCAACTTTTATGTTCGGTGAACAACAATGTAACAACGAGATGACCACCATCACCACAACTTTTGTCTGGGGTAACACCAGAGGAGGTGGATCAGGCATTATGGTGAGAATTGAAAAATAATCTACTAAACAATGCAAGTCATCTCTGGTAGAGAATATAAGAAGGGCAAGCTCACCCAAATGATTTGCAAAACTAATAGCAAGAGTGAGGCCAAACATATCCTCCAATACAAAGAATTGAGTGATGATATGGTGGAGCATCATGATGACAGTGAGTGGTCTATTAGGTAGTGCGCAACCATCAACTAAGTTCTTCACCAACTTCCTCTTTTTCAAGTACTTAATGTTGAACATTATGTGTTGGAATGTCCAAGGAGATAAATACAGAGACCAAATCAGAGTACTCAAAGAATACAAGCATCTCTAAAAACTTCACCTTTTGGCACTAGTCAAAACCATATGCAATAGTGACATTGCTCTTAATGTCATCAAGCATCTAGGTTATTTTTTCGATCATAGAGTCGAGGCCTTAAGTTTCTCTAGAGGCATTTGGCTTCTATGGGAACTTGCAAGTGTCGAGCTAGAAATCATTTGCAACCGTTGACAATTTATTGACTGCAAGGTTAATGGGGAATGGCACATGAGTTTCATCGACGTCAGTCCCAACCCCAACAAAGACCTCTACTTTGGAAGCGCATCAAGGAGATCTCCCACACCATCATTGGCTCCCAGGCGATTCTTGGTGACTTCAATACCATGTTAGCCCCCACAAAGAAGACTAGTAGGCATTATTTTAACAAACGAGATAGCAATATGTTCAAGGAAACTCTCCTATACACTGGGCTTGTGGAAATCCAGGCCAAAGGACACTTTTATACCTTCAACCATCTATAGTTTAAAGAGAAATTGGACTAGGTCATAGACAATGCAGGATGGCTTTCTGTTGAAGAGTGATTTGACATCGTCATTCTCCCTCACTTGTACTTTGACCATAACCCCATCCTTGTCTCTATCTCTCACTCCACCACTAAACGTTTGATGCCTTTTCGCACGAAGGCTAGTTGGAGCCTCAACCCGGTATTCAAAGAAGGGTTACTACCTACATGGGATAAAGAGCATTCCTTCATTGATGTGCAACCTAAATATCAGAAAGCCGCTATTGCATGGAAGTGCAAGAAGAATTGGCTCCAACATAAAGAAAAGACTATGGTGCTTCAACAGCTGGATATGAGTTTGGTATTCTCTAACACTCACCCATCTTATTCTAACGATATGCATGTTCTTGAGCTTTGAGAGAAATACCAAAAAATCCTCCTACATGAAGAAGCAAATTGGAAGCAATGATTCCACATCAACTGGCTCTAGTATGGAGACAGTTACACAAAGTATTTCTAGACCCTCATCAAAGACATGTGTATGTGTAACAAATTATCTCACATCCGTGGTGACGATGATGCCTAGATCAAGAATAAAGCTCTCATTGAACAACACATTATGGACTACGACCACAGGTTGATGACGACGAACCCCTCATTGCCAACAAGAACCTCAGACATAGCATCCTTTGTGGGATCCTTCCCTAGCATTGCCCTGACCACCTAGATTACATCCCCAGAATTCCTATCCCTGATGAGATCAGAGCCACTACCCTCCTTATGGAATCCAACAAGGCCCCAAGGTCTGATGGGGTTTACAATAGTTTCATCGAAGTGCACTAGATTCACGTCGGTCCCTCGGTGGTCAAAACTGTCCAGTTAGCTTTTAACACATGGAAAGTGGATGTCGAGCTCATAGATTCACATATGATTTCAATACCAAAAGTTAGGCAACCTCAATGGTGTGGTGACTTACACCCAATATCTTTGAACAACTCGTGCATCAAGTTGATATCAAGAGCTATCATTGAGCACCTCAAGCACTTTCTGAACTTATGGATAGTTGAGACATAGTCAAGTTTCATCCCTGGAAGACACATAATTGGCACATCCTCCTTGTATAGGAGGTTATACATTCGATGAAAAACAAGACCCTAGGCAGGCCTCGGGTCTGTATTAAGCTTGACCTTTTCAAAACCTTTGATCGCATGTAGTGGCCATTCATTTTGGACACTCTAAAGTGTGTAGGACTGCCAGACAATATCGTCTCTCTAATTATGGACATCATCTCTAGTGGGAACACCTCCATTTTGTGGGAAGGAGAGCCTTTACCTCCCTTTAAAGCTACACAAGGTGTCAAGAAGGGTCATCCTGTTACAACCTCAATTTTGCATTTGCTTTCATAATTGAAATGTAATGATTTCATGAATATGGACTTAATTGAAAAGGTTGTATGTTTTGCTTCAAAGGATGGGTTTCATTGCAAACATTCCTTTGGATAGTAATTTCTAGATTCCAACTATTATATTAATCCAATAATGGATATAAAAGAGAAGAAAAGTCCAACTATTAGAAAAGGATACAAGATAATGAGTATTAAGCAAAGTATTCATAAGAAATACTTGGAAATATCTAGAAAGTGGCATTAATGGCCACAATTGATTAAAATTCGTTTACATATGATTTCTAATAAAAGAAAAGGAAAAGTAATTTATTTTAATAAAGGAATAAATAAGAAAAAGGATAAAAGATAAGGAAAGAGGCTAAAGAAATGTTCCCAAGATGGGATTTCGAGCCATTAAGGTTCCTTGAGGTCCAAGGAAATCCAACATGATAAGATAATGGCAAAAGAAAGAGACAATATCAATTAATTTGGTTTTATTAATGAATAACTTGCATATGAGGGAAACACCCTTTTCCTTAGGAATTTGGGTTTCAAATTTAATACACGAGTAGAAAATGCCAAGACAGAGTTTCCTCTAAAATTTGAATGAAAAAGGATGAATGAGGAGAGAGATATGGTTTTTACAAGATTTCCTAAAGTGGATGGGTAATCCTTAAATCATATTAAATGTCGCAATATCTCCAGGATGTATTTTTGGATAAGGAATGACGTGAATAATCAGGACCATTGATTAGAAGATCAACCGGAGACAAGTCGTCCCCTAGCTCTTGCTGAAATGAGAAACAGAAGTAGTGGAAACTGAGTCTCCCAATGAAATTTCTTGCCAGCCAAGACACGTCAGAGGCAGCAAATGTTCCCAATAGATAAGGGGGATTAGTCCGAGTAGATCTACCCCTAGTTTCCCAGAGTTTCCTCGTGTCTAGGGCTTTTTCCCAATCTGGAATTCAGCAGTTCACGGCAGACATAGGGAGGCTAATATATATGGGGCCTCAGACTTCCAACAGAGCAGAAAATAGACTCCTTGGCTTCGGCCGAGCATTGCGAGTAAGGTTGTGATAGCAATTTCGATTAAGGTCATGGATGCTGCTCCTATCAACGCAGGGACCTGATTGGAGGTTCAGAAGTTGGTTCTTTCACCTTGGGTTGTGATCGATGCAATTGAAAGCCTAGGAGGCTTTGGAGGACCATGGTGGAGGATGTGCGACCTTCTCCTAGTGAGTAGGGTGAGAGAGTGGTGGAGTCAACTGAAGAGTTGACTATCTGCGGGAGCTGCTCCATGCACGAGGAGCGTCACGAGGAAGAAGAAGAGAAAGGGGAAAAGACCCCTTTTCCCCTGACTCCAGTGAAGAAGCAAAAGGGCAGGAGTGTCTTTCCTGCATGCTTGGGCCCAAACCGCATGAAAAAGAAATGAAGGCTCGATTGGCTGACGTGTCAGGCCATCATTGGTACAAGTAAGTATTTTTGTAAAAATCATATCTAAATATTGGTAGCTCGGATGGATGCATATAAAATATGAATCTCGCTTAGAAAAATGTGCGGAATCCATTAAAAATAGATTTAGAAGCTAATTCCCCTTACAATTCGAACAGTAGTGGAAGTTATCAGCTTTAATGCATTAATGATTAAGAAACCCTAATTTGAGATGATTAATGTATTGAGAAGGGTTTTGTGGATTATTAAAGTTGATATTAACCTATTAATTATAAAAAGACACATCACGATCTAAAAAGATGAACTTTACATGTAATTGGATTAATTTAAGAATTCCATGTACATGAATGAGCTTTAATGGGCCTCAAAACCCTAATATTAGGAATTGTGACTCTTAATGGCTTTAATTATTCAAATTCATGAATAAAGATGAGATATGATGGTTCTAAGCTATTTTGAGTATAAAGGTTCCTAATTGTGGAGAAATACCCTTAATATGGTAATTAGGATTTTCTAATGGATAAAGGTGGAAGTAATGATAAATAATGCTCATATGTGAATCAAACCATAATGAACTAAGAATTGATAATTTAAAAGGAAACAAAGATGATATTTGGGCCTAATGATCTTGTCATGAATTAAAAGGATAAAAATGGTAGTTTTAATGTAAAGGAGGCATAATGGACTTAACTGATGTTTAATTGTGCCTTTAATCCAAAATTAAGGTTATATGTTGTTAAAAGGTAGCCTTAATATCTTTCATGAGGAATAGATGAGATAATTAGGGTTTGTGAGTAATTGCATAAAGTTAGGGTTTAAAATAGTATAAATGAAGTGAAACCCTAATTGAAATGGAAACCCTAAAAGTGGACTACAAACCCTAGGAAGCGAGCTAGGTTTAATAGATCTTGATGGCATGATCAATGATAGGAAATTGTATGCATATTTCAAGATCTCTCTATGTGCTTGCTTGCCTATTGAATTTATTATAGTGATTGGATTAATTCTGTCTCAAATCAGTCTAACATGTATGTGGTTAATTATGGTTAATCGCATTAGTTTCCTGAAGATTTTCTGGATGATTCATCGCATTGAATGCAACCTATCAGTTTGGATGTTCATACTTGCAAATCATTATGTCACTATAATTATCACAATAATAATACAAGTGTGTATTCTCGCACCTACATGTCACCCTGATGGATGATGCCAAAAGGTCAAGCCCAGGAGGAAATTCCAATGGGCACCATGAGTGGTGACCCCAGACACCAAACTTGGGATTGAGAAGGTGGTCTTTATAGAATGACTAATGGGAACTATGAGAGGTGAACCCAGTTACCAAGCTCGGGATTGAGAAGGTGGCCTTGAGTCATTGGCAAAAGAGAAACCCTAAGGTGGGTATGCCAAGGTTAGGGCCAAAGCGGTGGAGAATGTCACACTGAAAGCGTAATTTGGCTTGTTAATTAACTTGATTGTGATATTTAGATTGTTAGCCAGATCTACGAAATTTTTGTTGTCCCCACATACAGGCATATTCCTATATGCTGACTGACATTTTGTTTATCGGCGTTTTAGGTACAAATTGAAAAAGACAAACAATAAAGTGGCATATTGTGAAATTAAGAAATAAAGTACAAGGAGGATTAGTTAGAATAGAGTAAAGATGTGGATAGAAGTTAGATATCCAAGTTTTTGAAAAAGGTATGCAAAGTTTTATTTTATTCCTATTTTCAGTATAGTTTGGTAGAATTTTATAATTATTACTGATTATTTGTCAAACCTTTGATCCTGTTAATTGGGATAACGACTTTGACCTTTGGGTCTCCCTTAATTGGGGGTTACCGGGAGGTGGGGTCATTACATTTGGTATTAGAGCATAGGTTCCCCATTTAATCAGTAATAATTATTAATTTTACAAATTCCATAGAACTAAGGGAGTTATTAGAGGATTTTCTGAAAGACAGAGGTGTCTAGAAAAGGATCACGTCTGGGGGCTGCAAGATTTCCCTCCGCACCGCTAGTCAGAATACGAGGACTCTTGGATCTGTGTGATTGAATGGCCAATGTCTTAGGATCGGACTCGAAATAAGATACCTTGAGGACTCTCTCATCTTGTTCATCCCTTCTCAAGTCAAATGATGTTAAGCATTATAAGGATTAATGTTTTCTCTCTTTTCCTCACCCTCTTGAGGTATGGGTAAAGTTGATAAGGTTTAAGGAATCCTCCACTAAAATTAATAAAAAGCATGTAAATAAGATGTCATGGATATAAGCTTAATAGTTTAAGCATAAACTAAAGAATAGATACATGCTTAGGTCGTATGACATATGTTGTCATGCCCTCAGGAGAGACCTGAGGCTAGACCTTCTTGTCAGGAGGATGAGTAGAGAGAGTTGGTCTTGGAGGCAGAGATCTCCATTATAAGTAGAGACCTGGCACATCCTCTGAGGATGATGCTAACCCTAACCCTAAGTGGTGGTTAGAGAAAGAGATGACACGATGAGTTAGATGTCATAATAGACAAGGTGTGTGGGTGGACATGCTTTTGGATGCCCATGATGATATGAGCCATGTGAGGTTGAATGACCTAGTTCCTTTGGCGACCCAACCCTGGGAAGGGTCATGCATGTTAGAGTGAAGGATAGGTCATTCATTGATGAGGATAGTGAATAACCTATCAAAACCCGATGGGCTTATATGGGCATGGCATAGTATGCACCCTGAGTACGTCAGTAGTGCTGACAGTAGGCTAAAATATTGGCCAAGAGAGTATGTTGGATAGCTTATGAGATAATCATAAAGGGGATATGGATAATCTTCAGCGAACATAAGTTAGAACATAGACTTCACCCATGTAGGGGTATGCTTGTGAGCTTGATCCACCTTCATGAAGAGAGGACCTCTGGTAGTGAAGCTATTTGATAGCTCTAGAGAGAGAGAAAGAGTAGGACCCAAGCAAGAAGGTTGAAAGCTTAGACTCCGAGATATGAGGAACAATGGGAGTTGATGATGATGTGACCTAAGTGGATGACAGCGGTTGCCTCATGCTTGATCCCTGGAGGCTGGTGGTATCTTAGTTGTCTTTAGAAGAACCAAACCCTAGATAGTGGATGAGGTTGTTAGTACCTATGTGCAAATGATATGGGTGCTTACTTTATAGGGATAGGAAGAAGAGTTCCTTAGACCCAGAGGAGGTTTAAGTAACCAGTAGTGAGGCCTTAAACCTAGTTGGTTGTCCTTGAGGAGGACTCCACCATGAAGTTATGTTCAAGTGGAAGGATCATGGGAAGTGCATGTCAGACCCTATACATGCTTGGCTAGTGGTTAAAAATTTGAGCAGACAGTTGGACATCAGGAAAGTGAACCTAGCGTTCCTAGACCTAAGAGGGGAAGTGTGTGCCTGATGCTCATGATGAGATTTGAGTTTTTATAGATTCGAGTAGGGTACTACCCTTGTTTAGAGGAAAGAGAAACCCCTTAAATTTAAGGTATGTTTGATGAACCCCTTACAACTAAGGTTTGTTCTTGGTACAATGTTGAGAATGAGAACAAGTGTGACCTGGCATGGTTTAGTAGGTGGTCTTCTTGTGCTGTAGTAGCTTGCTAGGGTTAAGCATGCTCATGGGGATGTAAACCATAGACATAAGGACGTTTGTGACCTTTGTTATCAAGATGTAGTTTCCTCCCATATTGGGAGAGGGACCCTTTGGTAGGGTGTATACCCGTTTTGTTGGTGTTGAGGTAACCTAAAGAGGTCTCATAGGATCTTGACAAGTTAAGTGAAAAGTACATAGTATGAGAATGAACCTGTAAGACCCATAGATAACCATTTCTAAGTGCATGAGGATGTGTTACCTTGAAGGTAATCCGTATGGGACCTAACCAAGGTAGGCGGGTTGCCATGACACCTATGAAAGGATGCAAGTCATCATGTGAATGCAGAGAGAGATGATGAAGACTTTGGTAAGGTTCTAAGTTGGACATGTACTATATTAGAATCCTAAGTCTATCCTAGGGTCAGGTAGGGATAAGCACGATGGAAGTAGGAGTTGCCTAATTCCCTAGCTGTACATGACCTTAGGGTCTGGAGGTAGTAGCTATCATTGTCTGAGGGTCACGAGTTAGGAGACTGATCACCTTCATGAACTCATGGGAAACAAAGGGTAGATGAGGAGGGCACTCTCTGGATGCATAAGTGAAGAGGGATAACCCCAAAAGTGTCAGCACCCTATAGACCTAGAGGAGATGACCAAGGATTGTGTGTGGACCCAAGTAGGTTGAAGATCAATTTTCCATGGAAGTAACTTTGACATCAAGATGATTGTGATGTAGAGACATATGTAGCACATTTCAACTTAGATTTGAAGGTGTACTGGGAAGGTGGGATGTACCATCTCTACTCTTGGAATGGGAAAAAAATTGTATTTGGACTGCAGCCAAATGCTTATTTCCTCTTGTTATGGGAATGAGAGATAGGACAATACACATGCCATACACCAAGGATAAAAGATGATGTGAGTTGGAACGTTGCTACGAGGACAGAGATGATAGCATACCCTTGTGGAGTGAATGATACATGGATGGTTTACAAACACTAAGAGAAATAAGGTAGTCATCTTGTGAGGATGTTTTATCATGAGCTATGTGGAATTTGCAAGTTATACAAGGTTGAGTTTGATATCCAAGGGGATGAGCTTAGAGTTTTCTTGATGAATATAGACTTAGAGTCTGAGATGAGATGATAAGTGAAATACATGGAGGTGTATGTCTTCAACATTACCTTACACAGAAGGATGTGAGTTGGTAATGGATGCTCTGGTTGAGGTGTAGCTGCCTAGTTTAGCTAGAGGCTAGAAGAGGTTGCTAGGTCAACCCTAAGTTGGTGAGATATGTTTGGCTAATACTAAAGAAGTTTGTTGAACAAGTTAGTAGTTTTTTGGTTAGCCAGCCTAGGCCTTAATGCAATAAAAGGATGGTTGTAGAACCTCAGATGCACTTCTTTGGAAAAGAAGGTGATGAAACCCCAACTAGAGTGGTTTAGGGTTTCTGAGGAATCAATCTTGAGGAATCATGACATACAAGAGATCATCATTTTAAGTTCATCATACACCATGGTACTACTAAGATACTAAGTTGCAGTAGTACATTGGATGCTTAAGATGAAGTTGCACATGGTTTGTCGGCATGCAAGCCAGGTGGTGAAGGATGAACACCAGTAACCCAAAGAGTTGATGTAGAGGATAAAGAGTCCCCGACAGGGAATGGGAGTTCATCACTATAGATGTTGTGGTAAGTCTCCCCTAGACCAAGGAAGTTAAAGATGCAATATGGGTTATGTTATATCACCTTACCTAGATGACATGAGAAAGAAAGAATACTTTCAAGGGACAGATCTGGTTGAACTACATATGAGAGAGAGACGGTTCAACTACACCATGATGTGAGTTCAAAAGTTCTTTATAACCTAAAGATTCACTTCCATGAGGTGGAAGTAGACGAAATCGATGCTAGTACAGTTCATCACCCCTAACTAATGGTTAGTATGATCGAGACTAGAGGGTCTGATGAGATAATGTGTGCTTGTTCAGGGTCATACATGGAGGTAGTTCTTGTCCTCTGTAAGATGTGATGAGAACCACCATAGCTAGTGTAAGGATGTAAAGAAGCTCTGTAAGGGAGGTTGTGTCGGTCACCACTTCATTAAGATGATGTTTGTGATGGGACCTCACGAAGGTCAAGAAAGAACCACAATGTGTGCAGATAAAGTCACTTTGATCCTGTAATGACTGAGAGAGCCCAAGGGTGGCATGAGTCGTGAGCTGATGCAAAGTAGACTGACATGCAGTTCACTGCGAGAGAGAGTAGGTGATGTGAAAATCTGACCCCTCTAAGCTACAGCTGAGAAAGCCGAGTCCCCGATATAGGGGTCCATTTGAGATGGATTGGTGGATATGGTTGTGTTTAGCCTTACCCCTCAGGATAACATGATGTATAATGTGTTCCATGAGTCCGATCTAGAGCACTATGTGAGGTTCCCAAGCCATGTGCTGAGCCATGAATCTATTCAGCTTTATGAGAGGCTAAAATGTCCTGAGTCGCCTATGAGGGTACGATATACCAAGGTGAGAGAGACCTCAGATGGAAGAATATGAGATTATGAAGGTTCTTGGGAAGCACCATGGAAAGGGTGAGGCCACATGGGAGCCATGATGGACATAAGAAAGGCTTATCATGTTTGTTTGCATGCCTGGTGGAATTTTAAGAGAAAAATTCCTATAAGAGGGGAAGGATGTTATGTAGCATCCAACTCGCAAAAACAAAATTAACTAAGCGGAAGTGGATCATTTGCAGCGAATTACTGAAAATCACTAAAAATTAAAACTTTTTGCAAAGAGATCCACACATAGGAAATCTTTTTCATCAAGAACCAAAATATAATATTTACATTATGTTCCATAAGTACACAACCTGTACTGTCTCTTCTCGAGGATTACAACATCAGCTGTTCTATTCAACATTATGTACAGATAGCATAAAACCTCGAGGCATCAAGTCAAAATCTCAAGTGGATGACAAAAGCACTATCTATAAATCCCAAGGACCTAAGAGTACAGAGACGACACATAGGACTGCTATCTATACAACTGGACAGGCAGTATCTCCACCTGAGATATTACTGCTTTCCTCGATGCTGTTGTTGTTCCTTCTCTGCTAAAGGTTTCTTGCCTCTTTGTCTACGTCCACCTAAAAACATTAGATCCCATGGGGTTGAGACAATTGTAAATTGCCCCAGTAGGAGATATAACTCTCCACCAAAACATTGTAGTGCAATTAAAGATATGAAATTGAGCAGAGGTTAAGTAATTTAAAGCATTCTCAGCTTTGTAAGCATTGCAACTATTTATGATAGAGCATTATATCATTTATTCTTTTAATAAGGAATAGGAATGACATGTATATCATTTATCCAACATGGTATACCATCATATCAAACTTTTGTTATGACACTCATCATCTTGTTATGTCACCCATGAAACATTCTTGTTTCATTCTATTGGCCATAGCCAACCTGTTAAACAAATAAAGAGATATATCTACCATGTACTCATTTATCATCAATATAGGAATAGGATTAATGCCAATCCTAAATCATCATTACATGAATTGGGTTATTACCAGTCATGTGTTTTCACTACATGCATTTAGCCTCTGCCAGGTATTGGACTCTTCCAAACCTGATTACACCGCCAGGCATTGGACACTACCAATCCTGATTTCACAGCCAGGCATTGGACTTTAGCCAACCCTAATTACAGGCATTACACCTCTGCCAGGTATCAGACTTTAACCATACCTGATTACATAGCCATGCATTGGACTTTAACCAATCCTAATTTCACAGCCAGGCATTGGACTCTAACCAATCCTGATTTCATAGCCAGACATTGGACTCTAACCAATCCTGATTTCACAGCCAGGCATTGGACTCTAACCAATCTTGATTTCACAGCCAGGCATTGGACTTTAACCAATCCTGATTACAGACATTACACCTCTGCCAGGTATTGGACTCTTCCAATCCTGATTTCACATCCAGGCATTGGACTTTAACCAATCCTGATTTCACAGCCAGGCATTGGACTCTTACCAATCTTGATTACATATTTCATGGAATTTAATTCCTTTAACTCATCATTGATCATCACATACTACTTTAGGCTCTGAACCTTGAGGTTAGCCTGCATAGCTTTACACATTCTTTATTGAATACAATTGTTCCTTTTATTAAGTTTATTAAAACATTATCCTTTCTAATAATAAACTTTTATAATCATTTTGGTACCTCTCACTATGCCATAATTGCTCACATGGCTCATAAGACCCATAAAGCATCTTGTCACCTCTCACTAGGCAACATTTAACCATATGGATCAGAAGTCCATTAAACATCTTGTCACCTCTCACTAGGCAACGATAACATATTACTTCATGTAATACAACAGTAACACCTCTATTCACTAAATAGGGTTAGGGCTTACTATTCATATCATATTATGATTTCTCATGTACCATTACCCAATTTAGGGTTATGGTTTCCCATCTCACATTAGGATTTCATAGTTATCAACGTATATCAACTTTGAGATTCTAACTGTGAAGTCTTTCATATCTTGATGTATCACTTTCCTCATCACTTCCAACTTTCTTAAGTTATCAGCTTATCTTGGATTAAGGTATTTCCCATCTTAATCCTTTCATCCACTAACTTATCACTCTTACCATGAAGTGCATAGGTTACACATAAGAATGGTCCAACTATCGTTAATGATATGGACTCATCTCAGGTTAAGGCATTGCTTACAATAAGCTTGCCTATAAGCAATCATTTATGATATTTCACCTTTATAAGGTTTTACCTACTGTTTTATTATTAGGGTTCTGGGTTGTCATCATGTTGCCCCAAATTAAAGCTTCATGTATTATAACTTCAATTAGGGTTTCACATACTTTTGCCCTTTAATAGGGATTTGGGTTTTCACATACTATCATACTTCATTAGAGTTAGGGTTTCATATCCCATTGCCCATGATTAGGGTTTACTATTCATCCCAACTAGGGTTTCTCATGGAGTCACCCTCAATTAGGGTTTCACATGGAATCAATCTCAATTAGGGATTCTCATGGAATCAACCTCAATTAGGGATTCTCATGGAATCAATCTCAATTAGGTATTCTCATGGAATCAACCTCAATTATGGATTCTCATGGAATCAACCTCAATTAGGGATTCTCATGGAATCAACCTCAATTAGGGATTCTTATGGAATCACCCTTAACTAGGACTTCCACTATGGTTACCCACAACTTGGGTCTACTATTCATCTTCATAAGGATTTCATTTAATTGTTCATTATTAGAGATTCACTATTCATCTCAATTAGGGTTTTACATCTCATTTCCCTAAATTGGAGTTTGATATATCGTTACCCTGGATTAGGGTTACATCCTCACCCTGGTTTAGGGTTTCATTTAGAATTGCCCTCAATTAGGGTTAGACTTCAATAGCCCTGTCAATTACAGTTTATGTTCTTGATTAGGGTTTCATGATCTCTTTACTTAAGGATCATACCCTTAATCACCTCATGAATCATATTCATGTATGAATTTCATGCCATCATCTTCTTAACTTGATTAGGTTACATCAACCCTCAATCAAGTACATACAACTATGATTAACATAGTGTACCAAGTCATTGTTCTTATAAGCAATTAGGGTTCATCCCTTAATTGGTACTAATCACTTAGGTACTATTAGGGTTTCAAACTTGTACCTTCATTGATTGTCATTACTAATCATCATTGGATCAATGGATCATTCACCATCTTAATTCTCAAGAGATTCAATCACATTGGACCTCCATTACATAAGGTATCCAATTGATTTGACCAATTGAATCTTCAATTACAATAAGTTTCTAAGTGGATTAACCAATTGAGTCCTCAATTAATTTTGACTACTTGAGCCCCAAACGGTCTTGGTCTTTCAAAGTACAACAGTTTCAAACCATTTGGTAAAGGTGGTCACTTGAAACCGTTTGCTAATGCAAGTACTTGAAATCGTTTGATAAAGCACTCTTAAGATCGATTGGGCCTCAAACGGTTTGGGATCATTTGGTCCCAAACGGTCTTGAGACCGTTTGGTCCAAACCTCCTCAAAACCGCATGGACCAAAGATGGTCTCAACCTATGAAGTCAATTTGGGGTTCTCAATATTGATTCCTTCAATCATTGAATTCATGTAACCAATCTTCAATTGGACCCATCACCATACTTCAATTGAGTTAATTAGGTCATCCTTCAACTGATTTGACCCTCAATTAACCCTCAATTGATCATCAATTAGGGTTTGAACCAATTGAATTAGGGTTTGGATTCGATGATCCTTCAACATTAACCAATGTGAAACTAGTTACTTTAAAACTATTGGACCATCATCCAAATTGGGCATAACCTGACCCCAAATGGTCTTGAGGTCGTTTGGATGACCTCCAAACGTTCTTGAGACCGTTTTCCCATGTCAATATCAAAATCCAAGTAAATCACTCAAAGTTTGGATCATTGGATTGATCAACAAGTCAGCATTTGATTGCACTTCAACTTAGTACCTTTAGACTTTCAAACACCTAACCATAGTCAACCCTAGACCTCCAAACGATCTTGGGTGACCCCCAAATGGTCTTGGAATCGTTTGGATGACCTTCAAACGGTCTTGAGACCGTTTTCCCATCATATCATCATCAACCATGTCATTCAATTAGGGTTTGGATCCTAGGATTGGTCACCAAATCAGCACTTAATTGTATTTCAATTTGGTATCTTTGGACCTTCAAACATTTGACCAAACTTAACCCTAGACCTCCAAACGGTCTTGGGTGACCCCCAAATGGTCTTGTGTGATCCCCAAATGGTTTTGAAACCGTTTGGGTCAATCAACCCAAAGCATCAACTCATTCAATTGCAAAATCAGTACTTAGCCGATTAGGGTTTAAACCATATGTTTGAATCTTCAAATACTTAACCATACTCAACCCTAGACCTCCAAATGGTCTTTTCTGACCTAGAAATGGTCTTGAGACCGTTTGGGTGATCCCCAAATGGTTTTGAAACCGTTTGGGTCAATCAACCCAAATTTCAAACTCAGTAGCTTATGAAATCAGCACTCAACCCGATTAGGGTTTAGGTGATTGATGGACCTTCAACTCATGAACCAATTGGATTTAATCAATAATAATTGGTTGGTCATTAACCTAGATCATTATGAACAAGTCCCAAAACGGTCAACATCACCAATCAGTCTTAAACCATTTGCTTCTATGTGGTTTAGTGAAACTGTTTCATTCCAAACGGTTAAAAATTGTTTGTTCCAAAACACAAACCGTTTGGACATTTGATTGAAACTGTTTGGTCTAGATATTAGGAGAGGTGTGTGCTTATGATGATGTCATCATAATCAAGCTCTAGACCCACGAAACCTTCTGTGATTTCCATGGATATTGCATCAATCAACCAAATCAATAATTGTAAATAGAGAAATGATCATTATTTGATGGGGAATTGAATGCAATAACAAAGTTAGGGTTTTAAGTTATAAAACCCGCCTCCGATTGAGATACAAAGTTCCAATATCATGGCAACAATGGTGTATGATGCTTTTTCAACTCCCCCTAGGCTCGTCCTCAAGCTTTTGGTTGAAAATATTAGCTAGGGTTGAAGAGGAGATCGAAATAAGAAGAAATCCATAATTTATTTTCAATTTCCACCATGGAATCAAGGTGAAATGGATCAAGAACCTTAACAACATGTTGGGGGTCATCCTCCTGACCCTCCCAAGATCCCTTTGTCGTTTCCCATGCAAGAAGAAGAATTGGGGTCGAAAAATCCTTTCATTTGGCTTGTAAAAGGTCTTTTTATAAAAAATTTCAATGAGAGAGAATATGCTTTGTTAAAATCCATTTAATCCCAAAAATATGGCCGCCTCTTCCCCATCATCTTCCTTAGGAACGAGTATATCTTGTTTTCCTCTTATTAGTCTCAATTATCCATCATTTAAAGAAAAGCAAATCAAGCACCTTAAATCATATAATATTAATATCCATATGTGAGTGGATATTTCTTTTTCTTATAAAATTGTGTGTGAGTTATCCATTCCCTTGGATATTTTCTTGGTCCTTGCAAGCCTCAAGGATGTCCACGCACATATGAATTCAACCATTTTAATTTTGGTTTAAGGCCCTTTAATTAATACATTTATTTTTACCCTAAATCGAATTAGGGTTTCAATTAGGATTAAATCTTGATTATTTTAATATCAAGATTCTCTCTCCTCCAACTTAATTCAATTGAGGCGCCCCTCTCATTTTCTTTGCTCTACATGGTGCCAAGAAACATTAGGAACCTTATTGAAGTGGTAATTTGCATATTGAACCCTAGGTTTTGGGTAAATTGCAGTTTACACCAAAACTAGGTTTTAATGCACAAACATTGCTTTATCAGCTTTTCCTTGGTACTCAGGCTACCACAAGCCATATCTCTGCATCATCTTCATTCTCATGATGCTTCAACATATTAGGAACATCTTATCATGCAACATTTATAATTAAACCCCTCTACTTGGGTAATTTGCACTTTAGTCCTAAATAAGCAAACATTGCATCAACATTGTTCAACCAGGACCAAAATTGAAACATAAGTTTCTCATGAGCCCTAATTACTTTTCACAAGATAAGATTAAACATATAATCATCTTTCTTAATCAAAACTCCTAGGGTTAAAGTGTAACCCAGGTCAGGGATGTTACATGTTACAACCTCGATTTTGCATTTGTTTTCATAATTGAAATGTAATGATTTCATGAATATGGACTTAATTGAAAAGGTTGTATGCTTTGCTTCAAAGGATGGGTTTCATTGCAAAATTTCCTTTGGATAATAATTTCGTGATTGCTAATATTATATTAATCCAATAATGGATATAAAAGAGAAGAAAAGAAGAAAAGTCCAAATATTAGAAAAAGATATAAGATAATGAGTATTAAGCAAAGTATTTATAAGAAATACTTGGAAATATCTAGTAAAGTGGTATTAATGGCCACAATTGAGTAAAATTCGTTTACATATGATTTCTAATAAAAGTAAAGGAAGAGTAATTTATTTGAATAAAGGAATAAATAAGAAAAAGGATAAAAGATAAGGAAACAGGCTAAAGAAATGTTCCCTAGATGGGATTTCGATCCATTAAGGTTCCTTGAGGTCCAAGGAAATCCAGGATGATAAGATAATGGCAAAATAAAGAGAAAATATCAATTAATTTTATTTTATTAATGAATAACTTGCATTTGTGGGAACACCCTTTTCCTTTGGAATTTGGGTTTCAAATTTAATACAAGAGTAGATAATGCCGAGACAGAGTTTCCTCTAAAATTTGAATGAAAAAGGATAAATGAGGAGAGAGATATGGTTTTTACAAGATTTCCTAAAGTGGATGGGTAATCCTTAAATCATATTAAGTGTCGTAATATCTCCATGATGTAATTTTAAATATGGAATGATGTGAATAATCAGGACCATTGATTAGAAGATCAACAGGGGATAAGTCGTCCCCTAGCTCTCAGAGACATGGGAAATAGAAGCAGTGGCAACTGAGTCTCCCAATCAAATTTCTTACAAGCCAAGACACGTCAGAGGCATCAAAAATTCCCAATAGATTTGGGGGATTAGTCTGAGTTGATCTACTGCTAGTTTCTCAGAGTTTCCTCATGTATATGACTTTTTCCCAATCTGGAACTCAGCAGTTCATGGCAGCCATAGGGAGGCCTATATATATGGGGCCTCAGACTTCCAACGGAGCGTAAAATAGACTCCTTAGCTTCGGTCGAGCATTAAGAGTAAGGTTGTGATAGCAATTTCGGTTAAGGACATGGATGCTACTCCTGTCAATGCAAGGACCTCACTGGAGGTTCGGAAGTCAGTTCTTTCTCCTCAGGTTACGATCAGCGCAATTGAAAGCCTCGGCGGCTTCGGAGGACCACGGCGGAGGATGTGTGACCTTCTCCTGGTGAGTAGGGTGAGAGAGCAGTGGAATCAACTAAAGAGTTGACTGTCTGTGGGAGCTGCTCCACGTGTGGGGAGCGTCACAAGGAAGAAGAAGAGAAAGGGGAAAAGATCCCCTTGCCCCTGACACCAGTGAAGAAACAAAAGGGCAAGAGAGTATTTCCTGTGTGCTTGGGCCCAAACCGCATGAAAAAGAAAAGAAGGCTCGATTGGCTGACGTGTTAGGCCCTCATTGGTCCAAGTAACTAGTTTTGTAAAAATCATATCTAAATATTGGTAGCTCGGATGGATGCATATAAAATATGAATCTTGCTCATAAAAATGTGAGGAATCCATTAAAAATAGATTTTGAAGCTAATTCCCCTTTCAATTCAAAAAGTAGTGGAAGTTATCAACTTTAATGCATTAATGATTAAGAAACCCTAATTTGAGATGATTAATGTATTGAGAAGGGTTTTATGGATGATTAAAGTTGATATTAATGTGTTAATCTTAAAAAGACACATCAAGATCTAAAATGATGAACTTTACACATAATTGGATTAATTTAAGAATTCCATGTACATGAATGATATTTAATGGGCCTCGAAACCCTAATGTTAGGAATTGTGACTCTTAATGGCTTTAATTATTCAAATTCATGAATAAAGTTGAGATATGATGGTTCTAAGCTATTTTGAGTATAAAGGTTCCGAATTGTAGATAAATACCCTTAATATGATAATTAAGGTTTTCTAATGGATAAAGGTGGAATTAATGATAAATAGAGTTCATATGTGAATTAGACCATAATGAACTAAGAATTGTTAATTTGAAAGGAACCAAAGATGGTAATTGGTCCTAATGATCTTGTCATGAATTAAAAGGATAAAAATGGTAGTTTTAATGTAAAAGAGGCATAATGGACTTAATGGATGTTTAATTGTGCCTTTCATCTGAAATTAAGGTTATATGTTGTTAAATGGTAGCCTATAATCTTTCATGAGGAATAGATGAGATAATTAGGGTTTGTGAGTAATTGCATAAAGTTAGGGTTTAAAATAGTATAAATGAAGTAAAACCCTAATTGCAATGGAAACCCTAAAAGTGGACTAGAAACCCTAGGAAACGAGCTAGTTTTAATAGATCTTGATGGCATGATCAATGATAGGAAATTGTATGCATATTTTAGGATCGCTATCTATGCATTCTTGCATATTGGATTTCTTGCATTGATTGGATTAATTCTGTCTCGAATCGGCATGACAAGTAAGTGGTTAATTATGGTTAATATCATTAGTTTCCTGAAGATTATCCAGATGATTCATCGCATTGAACGAAACCTATTGTTTTGGATGTTCATACTTGCAAATCATAAAGTCACTATGATTATCACAATAATAATAGAAGTGTGTATTCTCACACCTACATGCCACCCTAATGGATGATGCCAAAAGGTCAAGCCCATGAGGGAAGACCAATGGGCACCATGATTGGTGACCCCAGACACCAAGCTCGGGATTGAGAAGGTGGTCTTTTTAGAATGACTAATGGGCACTCTGAGAGGTGACCCCAGGAACCAATCTCGGGATTGAGAAGGTGGCCTTTAGTCATTGGCAAAAGAGAAACCCTAAGGTGGGTATGTCAGGGTTAGGGAAAAAATGGTGGAGAATGTCGCACTGAAAGCCTAATTTGGCTTGTTAATTAACTTAGTTGTGATATTTAGATTGTTAGTCAAATCTGTGAAATTTTGGTTGTCCCCACATACCGACATATTCCTATATACTGACCGATGTTTTGTTTGTCGGCGTTTTAGGTACAAATTGAAAAGGACAAACAGTAAAGTGGCATATTGTGAAAATAAGAAATAAAGTGCAAGGAGGATTATATAGAATAGAGTCCAGATGTGGATAGAAGTTAGATATCCTAGTTTTTAAAAAAGGTATGCCAAGTTTTATTTTATTCCAGCTTTCAGTATAGTTTGGTATAATTTTATAATTATTACTGATTATTTGTCAAACCTTTGATCTTGTTAATTGGGATAACAGATCTGACCTTCGGGTCTCCCTTAATTGGGGGTTACCAGGAGGCGGAGTCATTACAATATATATAGAAACAAGATATATGAAACACCATCCATTAATTAGAAATATAGATTCATACAATGTTTGCTGAAAGAGAAAACATATAATGTAAGAAATTTCATAATTGAACTACAATCTAGTACATGAAAGGTAGAAGAAATCTAAGTCATAAATCTTCTATGGAACTTGATATAGGATCTTCTAAGGTGTAGATGGCACCCAACAAGCTAAGTCTTGGAAATGTATACTTTGAGAACTCACTTTGAGTTCTTTTTCTCCTTGATCTAGAGACATTGTGATGCTCATTTCTTAGGATCCAGATCATGGAGCAGCACATGTTGGTGAAAACTAGGGAGCTCACGATCATCAACATTGTCATTCAGATTCAGAGAGCCCAAACTTGGGTATTTTGGTGGTCAGGGTCTCAAGAAAACTCCATGTCTAAGGAAGAACACGTGGAGGACATGGGAAACTTATCAGATTTGTACAAAACATCAAAACCAATATAAAGCAAAGCTGTTGGAGTTCCAACTCAAGCCACTGATTTGGCCAAAGAAGATCATGAAAAAATGGCTCTCGATTTGTCAAATTGACTATGTGATAGGTGAAATGATACACAAGAATAAAACGGAGGAAAAATCTAGGATACTAGTGATCTCACAGAGTCTCAGGTCAAGGTTGACAACTTTAGAAGATTGTAGATCGATTCTCGACTCCACGAAAAGCTTCATGTGTTGTTTCTCAATTCAAAGGAGCATCATCAGACATTTTTGAGGTCCAAGGTCAAGCTTAGATTAGAGTTTGTGGATTAATATATTAGATTCAAACTGAGGTCAAGGTGATGATGTTTCTTGGTTTCTGTACATTCCTTAGTTACTTTGAAATGTATAGCTTTTATACAAGAGGCTAGGGATGTCGTTTGGGGTCCAATCCCTCCAAGATAGAGACTACTTCAATCCCTACATCTAGGGTGGCTATGGCATAAATCTCTATGAAAACTGTGGTATGAGGGTTCAAAATCTCATGGGGAAGATAACTGTAGGTTCCACTGAGATTAGTATTGTGCAAATAATGAGATTGTGGTAGAAGAAAAATATCACATTGTTTGGAGTCCTAATGGATCTAGAACTTTGGGTGGGAAAGGAAACTATTTCTACATGAATACTTTAGAATCTGACCCAAAATAGGTCTCAATCTACATTGACACATAATTCATCAAGGACTACACTTAAACATTTCATTAGAATAAAAAATAGGGAAACATAGGTCGAAATCTTATGTATTTTTTTGCCAAACATTTGGGGGAACAAATGAGTTTAGAATGGATGAAATTTTTGACGATACATACATCATAAGATCTACAACATTCTTATGCAATTACTTTTAAATTTGGATGATTAAATACAATTATTATTCTATTTTAGTTTTGATTGCTTATATATGATTGACACCTAATAAATATGAGTTTACTTGTAGGTTCAAATAGGTTTATCTTAATGGATAAGGGTCTACTGGGTGAAGTTATCTCAAATAGGGATCATATTCTTGTCAATGATAATCAGGTTACTTAGAGGTGAGAGAAACTTACTTATTGTTCAATGTTGAAGGATATTGAATTAATTATCATCACAAATGGGTAAATGTAACATACCATTTTTGGTTTGACCAAACAAGTTTTAGGTTAGAGTGATCCTAATAATCTAATGCGTGAATAATGTAATCTAATATGTCATATAATTCATTTGGTGATAATAAGATGATAAATAACTTAATCGGATGCATAATGATGTTAATGGGCCTCTAATGAGCTAGATGATATAACCCATGTAAGAAAGCCTCAAATTAAATAACAGACTTCAAATTCGTAATCTATACATCAAAATAAGTGTACATGTCAATTTTCATTTAATTTGGACTATCTTGAAATAATATGATTAAATAGGAGAGAGAAATTGCCTAAAAGATGTAATTAATAAATAAATATAATAATTGACTCCAAAAGAGGAAAATAATCTTAGATTCGTGATCTACAAAATAAATATAGCCTTTGGGTGAATTTTCATCCAATTTGGAGAAAGTTTGCTTAAAAGGAAAAATCAGGAGAGAGAAAATATGTAGAACCTTCAAAATATTAAATAAATGTTTAAACAACTCCAATATGTAAAATTGATAGAAAATTCGTAACCAACATGTTAAGTATGACTTAAGTGTCAAGTTTTATAAAATTTGGATAATCCATGTGTCGTTAATGCATCAGGAAAGAGAAACAAAGAATATATTAAATAATACATGTAAAGTTTCCAAAAGTGAAATCTAATTGGAGATTCGGAATCTACATGTTTAACTTAACTTGTGTGTCAAGTTTGGTTTAATTTGGATAATGTTTGAACCCTTATTTGAAGAGAGAGAAATAGGGACATTAAATGCAATTGTTACTTTATTCATTTGATCGATTTTCCTTGTCACGCCTTTGTTTTAGGTACGCTTGATCTGGACTGTGGATTTTGTATCCAACGGTTCCACGATTGTCTTCTAGCTCCGATCGGAGTAGGCGTACATGCTGTTTTCTGTGGGTTTTTCGGACGAGGATATCTCCCTCAATTCTTACTCTTTTTCGACGATTTCTTCGCCTATGGGTTCCTGGAAAGATTCTGTACCCAACGACCCTATATAAGAAGGGTTTTGGTTGCCCTTTCTCCACCACCGTTGGGCGCCTTTTCCTCCTCTGTTTCGCGCCATGTTCTTCCTTCTTCTGCTTCTCCTTGCCTCTTCGCTTCATCGGACCTCCTGGGAATTGATCCCCAGCCTCCGTCGGGATCACAGGTCCTAGTTGCCTGCCTTGGTTTGTCTTCTACTGACTCCGAGCATGTTTCCTTTCTCCGGTCGTCTGCTTGGTTTTCCGCCATGTGGAGAGGCCTTCGGCGGTTATCCTGGACGCCAAGGATCTGTTCCTTTGGTCTGAGTATTTTGTGGTGTTCGACAGGAGGTAAACACATCCTCAATTTGATGTTTTGGTCGTGATCCTGGTTTTCCCCAATCTGCCCAGTCGAGTAGTTCTCGTGCAATGGCCATGGCGCGTGAGCTGGGAGACAGGTTGTGTTTTTTTTCCCCCTAATCTACCCTCATGCTTTCCTATTTTCTTCGTTTTCTAGCTAAGGGCATAATCGTCTTTTCGCTCTCTGTTTTCCTTAGCTGTGGGCGAGGTCAACCGAGAGGCTGATTGGTGATGCAACCACTTCTTATTGGGCCAAGTCACAGGCCAGGACCCGTTCTCTCTCTCTCTCTCTGTTTGCAATCGATTAGTCTGACGTGGAATTTTCGTATTGGCCGGTGCTTAAAAATTTATAACTAATAATCCATTGATCGGAAAATTACAAAAAAATACTCGTTGGATTCAGAAAAATGCAAGCTTTCTTATGGTGTTGGTTTTATCGCCTGAATCTGATGTTTTAAACATATGTTTTTAATGGATCTAATTAAGGATGAATTAACTTCTAAAATTCATAACTAACTATTTATAAGTCAGAAAAATATAATAAAATATGTTTTGAACTCAGGAAAATATAATTTAAAATATGGAATCATTTTGGAAACCTAATTCATATATTAATAAAAAGGTGTTTTAGGGTTTATGAAATCAGTATAAAACCTAACCCTAATTCCACATATATGCTTAATAGGTTCTTTGGAGGCCTAGGCTTGGGCTTAGATATGACTTTGGATCGTTTGACTCTGAAGTTGAGGTATGATTGCATCCCACATTATTTCTATATTGAGCAATTCTTGTATCTTATGTATGTTTGCATCCTCGATTATTCTTTTGAGCAATTAGCCTATGTGTCTTCTATCTCTTGGTCCTATGGACAATAGCCTATACACATTGCTCTTATCTTTTGATATCATGGTTCTTGTGAACTATCTTATTTGTTATTATGATCATGGATATTCTCTTGGAATCTTATCTTGTTGCCTTGGTGCAAGTTGGACTTTTGATATTATATGTCCACTGTTATGTGGAAGTTTACTTGGTGATATATGCCCACTTTGAAGTGGATTTGTTTATATGTTTGTGTTGTCCATTGTGTGATGGCAACCTTGATAAATCTGACTATACTTTTCTACTTGCCTCTACATTAAACATGCAATGTGATTCAGTAGCACTAGAGTAGTGTAAGTGCATTGGTTTTGTTCTTTTGGGACGGAAAGGAACCTCTTACCCAGGGCAAGATGTGTGTCTTGACCCATTTTATATTTGGGAGTTTGGCGGTGAGTCATTCTCTATCAGGTTTGCAAGGATGTGAAGCCTTGGCCGCCAATTGTGTTTATATTGTTCTAGTGTTATGTCTATCTCACATGCATGCAGGATATTAATTGTGGGGTGTGTGCCCTACTTGTGCTTTGTTACCCACCATGGTAGTGGATTTATTTATGGCACAATCCTTTTTATATGTTTTGTTTTATGGCAAGTATCCCTTTTGTTGTGATCTTTTCTTTTGATACCCGATTGGGTGGCACTTATCTCTTGCATGGGAAGCTTTTTATTTTGATGTCCCTATTTCCTTATATTGCTCAACTTGCTTTTTAGTATGCACATACCAGCTTTTACTGATGTTTCCTTTTGTTTCTCTTTTGCTGGGGTATGCTTCCAACCCCAGGTGGAGGACATGGATGGCTTGACATGGTGACCTGGACTTAGTTCGAGATGTTGAAGCTTGGAGACAATCTTGAGGTGGTTTAGATTTCCTCTACATGGATCCTTGTGATGTAAGTTTAAGTTTGTAACCCTTTGTTTTATAATTGAATAGTCAAATATTTTCTTCCGCTGCTATACATTGGTCATTTGATTACCATTATATAAAGATTTGAAAATTTTACACCCACTCCATCACACCTTTTGAGTGTGTTTGGATTGGAGGTTCTATTGTTCAAATTTTTAGTAAGGAAGTGGTTTCACTTCTTTACAGCATGGTATCAGAGCCCATGTTAGTCGGAATCGACTATTTCAATTTTGTCTCCCCATTAGAACCCTTGACTTAGTTAGTTACCTCTAAGTGAGATGTTGACCCTAGATTTGATCAATGATGATCTTTTGTGTAACAAGGTTTGGTTTGAGGATAAGAATATGTTAGGAGATCTAAATATGGAAATATTGTGACTTGGTTTCTCGCTTTGATTTTGGGCCCTAAATTTCAATTTTCAACCGAAAAAGTTTTTCACAACAAATTATTTTCCATATACTACTATATGTACAAAAGAAAATGTTTTCTCTGATTTATCAATGTTTTCTTGAACTAAGTCACAATGAAGAGAAACTCTAGTTGAGTAGAATCTAACCCTAGTTTTGTGACTAGGACTGGGATAAAGGTATAGTTGACCTACCCTATGACTTTTGGTCGTTCATGTAGGGTTGATAGGTTAGAGACACAAGGACCTAAAACTCAACCCTAGATGGTGACTATTAGTTGGATACATGAGAAATATTAATCTCTAAAACTTTCACAACTAAGTGATGTGGGTAGCTCTAAAAAGTTGTTTAGTTTTACTTGTTAGGTTGAACCCTTTTTAAGGGGTTGAGAGTAGTTAGTGGTTGATGTTTGGATCAAGAGATTTCGAGGACGAAATCCTTTTTAAGCGGTGGAGTGCTGTAACATACCAGATCTCAAACCCTACCCTAGAACTTTGATCCTTTTTGGTTTGACCAAACAAGTTTGAGGTTAGAGTGATCCTAATAATCTAATGCGTGAATAATGTAATCTAATATGTCATATAATTCATTTGGTGATAATAAGATGGTAAATAACTTAATTGGATGCATAATGATGTTAATGGGCCTCTAATGAGATAGATGATATAACCCATGTAAGAAAGCCTCAAATTAAATAACAGACTTCAAATTCGTAATCTATACATCAAAATAAGCGTACATGTCAATTTTCATTTAATTTGGACAATCTTGAAATAATATGATTAAATAGGAGAGAGAAATTGCCTAAAAGATGTAATTAATAAATAAATATAATAATTGACTCCAAAAGAGGAAAATAATCGTAGATTCGTGATCTACATAATAAATATAGCCTTTGGGTGAATTTTCATCCAATTTGGAGAAAGTTTGCTTAAAAGGAAAAATCAGGAGAGAGAAAATATGTAGAACCTTCAAAATATTAAATAAATGTTCAAACAACTCCAATATGTAAAATTGATGGAAAATTCGTAACCAACATGTTAAGTATGACTTAAGTGTCAAGTTTTATAAAATTTGGATAATCCATGTGTCGTTAATGCATCAGGAAAGAGAAACAAAGAATATATTAAATAATACATGTAAAGTTTTCAAAAGTGAAATCTAATTGGAGATTCAGAATCTACATGTTTAACTTAACTTGTGTGTCAAGTTTGGTTTAATTTGTATAATGTTTGAACCCTTATTTGAAGAGAGAGAAATAGGGACATTAAATGCAATTGTTACTTTATTCATTTGATCGATTTTCCTTGTCACGCCTTTGTTTTAGGTACGCTTGATCTGGACCGTGGATTTTGTATCCAACGGTTCCACGACTGTCTTCTAGCTCCGATCGGAGTAGGAGTACAGGATGTTTTCTGTGGGTTTTTCAGACGAGGATATCTCCCTCAATTCTTACTCTTTTTCGACAATTTCTTCGCCTATGGGTTCATGGAAAGATTCCGCACCCAACGACCCTATATAAGAAGGGTTTTGGTTGCCCTTTCTCCACCACCATTGGGTGCCCTTTCCTCCTCTGTTTCGCGCCCTGTTCTTCCTTCTTCTGCTTCTCCTTGCCTCTTCGCTTCATCGGACCTCCTGGGAATTGATCCCCAGCCTCCGTCGGGATCACAGGTCCTAGTTGCCTGCCTTGGTTCGTCTTCTACTGACTCCGAGCATGTTTCCTTTCTCTGGTCGTCTTCTTGGTTTGCCGCCATATGGAGAGGCCTTCGGCGGTTATCCTGGACGCCAAGGATCTGTTCCTTTGGTCTGAGTATTTCGTGGTGTTCGACAGGAGGTAAACACATCCTCAATTTGATGTTTTGTTCGTGATCCTGGTTTTCCCCAATCTGCCCAGTCGAGTAGTTCTCGCGCAATGGCCATGGCGCGTGAGCTGGGAGACAGGTTGTGTTTTTTTCCCCCAATCTACCCTCATGCTTTCCTGTTTTCTTCGTTTTCTAGCTAAGGGCATAATCGTCTTTTCGCTCTCTGTTTTCCTTAGCTGTGGGCGAGGTCAACTGAGAGGCTGATTGGTGATGCGGCCACTTCTTATTGGGCCAAGTCACAGGCCAGGACCCACTCTCTCTCTCTCTCTCTGTTTGCAATCGATTAGTCTGACGTGGAATTTTCGTATTGGTCGGTGCTTAAAAATTTATAACTTATAATCCATTGATCGGAAAATTACAAAAAAATACTCGTTGGATTCAGAAAAATGCAAGCTTTCTTATGGTGTTGGTTTTATCGCCTGAATCTGATGTTTTAAACATATGTTTTTAATGGATCTAATTAAGGATGAATTAACTTCTAAAATTCATAACTAAATATTGATAAGTCAGAAAAATATAATAAAATATGTTTTGAACTCGGGAAAATATAATTTAACATATGGAATCATTTTGGAAACATAATTCATATATTAATAAAAAGGTGTTTTTAGGGTTTATGAAATCAGTATAAAACCTAACCCTAATTCCACATATATGCTTAATAGGTTCTTTGGAGGCCTAGGCTTGGACCTAGATGTGAATTTGGATCATTTGACTCTGAAGTTGAGGTATGATTGCATCCCACATTATTTCTATATTGAGCAATTCTTGTATCTTATGTATGTTTGCATCCTCGATTATTCTTTTGAGCAATTAGCCTATGTGTCTTCTATCTCTTAGTCCTATGGACAATAGCCTATACACATTGCTCTTATCTTTTGATATCATGGTTCTTGCGAACTATCTTATTTGTTATTATGATCATGGATATTCTCTTGGAATCTTATCTTGTTGCCTTGGTGCAAGTTGGACTTTTGATATTATATGTCCACTGTTATGTGGAAGTTTACTTGGTGATATATGCCCACTTTGAAGTGGATTTGTTTATATGTTTGTGTTGTCCATTGTGTGATGGAAACCTTGATAAATCTGACTATACTTTTCTACTTGCCTCTACATTAAACATGCAATGTGATTCAGTAGCACTAGAGTAGTGTAAGTGCATTGGTTTTGTTCTTTTGGGATGGAAAGGAACCTCGTACCCAGGGCAAGATGTGTGTCTTGACCCATTTTATATTTGGGAGTTTGGCGGTGAGTCATTTTCTATCAGGTTTGCAAGGATGTGAAGCCTTGGCCGCCAATTGTGTTTATATTGTTCTAGTGTTATGTCTATCTCACATGCATGCATGATATTAATTGTGGGGTGTGTGCTCTACTTGTGCTTTGTTACCCACCATGGTAGTGGATTTATTTATGGGACAATCCTTTTTATATGTTTTGTTTTATGGCAAGTATCCCTTTTGTTCTGATCTTTTCTTTTGATACCCGATTGGGTGGCACTTATCTCTTGCATGGGAAGCTTTTTATTTTGATGTCCCTATTTCCTTATATTTCTCAACTTGCTTTTTAGTATGCACATACCAACTTTCGCTGATGTTTCCTTTTGTTTCTCTTTTGCTGGGGTATGCTTCCAACCCCAGGTGGAGGACATGGATGGCTTGACATGGTGACCTGGACTTAGTTCGAGATGTGTAAGCTTGTAGACAATCTTGAGGTGGTTTAGATTTCCTCTACATGGATCCTTGTGATGTAAGTTTAAGTTTGTAACCCTTTGTTTTATAATTGAATAGTCAAATATTTTCTTCCGCTGCTATACATTGGTCATTTGATTACCATTATATAAAGATTTGAAAATTTTACACCCACTCCATCACACCTTTTGAGTGTGTTTGGATTGGAGGTTCTATTGTTCAAATTTTTAGTAAGGAAGTGGTTTCACTTCTTTACAGTAAACATTGCCTACTTTGTTGGACTTCTCTTTAAACTCTACATTTAGGAGTAATAGTCATATTAGGTTCTAAGTGATGCATGAAATTTGAATTTTGAAAGATTAGGGTTTTTTATTAAGGATCCATTCATAAGTTGTGAGAGTGTGCCTCTAGAGTGGTGGCTCAGGGTTGGCCGAGCTAAGATAGCTAACAGTTGTTCAAGATAATGCCAGTATGGAAATACCACCACTTTCTGATGGTTAAGTTATTTATAAATTCAAAGTAATTAATTTGTTGGTTTGACAAATTTAGGAAAATATAATTTTGAAAGGATTTTCGGTCTAACTTTCTAGTTTTCAAAGCATAATTAGATAAAAATAGACCCTGATTTTCTCAATAACTTATGTTATCTAATTAGGATTTGAAAACTAGAAATCATATTTTTCATTGAAAATCCTTTCAAAATCGTATTTGCATGAATTTTTCTGATCAACAGATTAATTACTACAAATTTCCAAATAAATGACCAATCAGAAGGCAATGGTATTTTCATGCTGGCATTATTTTGAACAACTACTAGCTAACTTAGTTGGGCCAACCTGAGCCGCTAATATGGAGGTGTTCTCTTAAAACCAAACAAGCAAGTGGTGAGTAACCTAGGGTGGAAAACCCAAAATCACCCATGTGTGAGAGACCAAAACATCAAACAAAAAGGAAAAAAAAAGAGAAAACAATACCCCATATGTTCCTTCTCCAGGGAAAAGACATAGCACAACACCAAGATGCTCATTTTTAAGGATCCAAATCGTGGACTAGTACATGGTGATGAAAAATAGGTAGCTCACAATCATCAACATCATTTATCAGACCCGAAGAGCCTAAACCTAGGTCTTGCAGTGGTTAGGGTACCAAGAAAACTCCATTGCCAAAGAAGAACAGGGGGAGAACATTGGACAATGATCAGAGTTGTAGAAAACATCAAAATTTAGAGAAAGAAAAGCTTCTAGAGTTCCAACTTCAGTCACTAAGTTGGCTGAATAAGACCATAACTCAAACGAATATCGGTTCACCAAATTGACTATGTGATAGGCCAAACAATACACAAGCATAAAAAGGGGGGAAAAGTTGGGATACCAGTGATCTGATAGAGTCTCTATTCAATGTTGACAACTCTAGAAGATTATGGACTGACTCTCAACTCCACAAAAATCATCATGCGGTGTTTCTCGATTCAAAGGAGCATCATCAGACATTTTAAATGTCTAAGGTCAAGATTACATTGGAGTTTGGAGAAGGATATATAGGAGGCAAACCGAGGACAAGGTGATGATGTTTCCCCATTTTTGTACATCCCCTAGTGCCTTGTAAATGTATAACTTTTATAGAGGAAGTTTGGGAGGTTGTCTGGGAATCCAGTCCCTACAGGATAGGGAATCCTGCCATCCGGCCCTCCAGAGAGGCTAGGGCATAAATCCCTACATAAAATGTGGTATGAGGGTTCAAAATATTGGGTGGAAGATAACACTGGGTTCCACTGAGGTCAGGGTAGAAGAAAAATATCACACTGTATTGGATTCCTGATGGATCTAGAAATTTGGGTGGGAAAGGAAACATTACCATTTGAAGACCCGAGAATCTCAATCTGCGTGACACATAATTTGTCATAGACTATTGTAACATCCAAGGATTTGAGGCCTTGGATAAGATGATCTTAAAAGGAATGATTGGACTACCCATATCACCAAGGTGCACCTATTTTTCTGAGAGCTCATCACTAAAGAACTCCATAGTTAAGCGTGCTCAGCTTGGAGTAGTACTAGGATGGGTGACCAGTCGGGAAGTTGACTCGGCTTGCGCATGAGTGAGGAAAAAGTGTGCAGTTAAGGCTAGTGGTGGTCTGTGGGGCCAGTCATCATTCTTGAAACTCTACTAGAGCCATGGACATTGGGCTCAAGTGTTACAAATGGTATCAGAGTCAATTCCCCTCCAATAGGTGGGGCCCACATGGGCTTGTGGCATGCCAGTCTTTGAGCCGTGCGGTCCACGCAAGTTGGAAAGGGCTATCTAAGTTGATGGAGCCGCCCATGCACTGGTAGTATCCAAGCATGTTGGAAAGGGCTATCCAAGTTGATGGAGCCACCCTTGCATTGGTAGCCATGATCGGGAGCTGGGTGTACATGGGCCATTTGGGTTAGCACTGAAATGGGGATGATTATGAGGCCATATAGTTGAGCCTTGATGAGGATGTCAAGAGCCTAAGTGGGGGAGATTGTAACATCCAAGGATTTGAGGCCTTGGATAAGATGATCTTAAAAGGAATGATTGGACTAACCATATCACCAAGGTACATCTCTTTTTTTGGGAGCCCATCACTAAAGAACTCCATAGTTAAGTGTGCTCAGCATGGAGTAGTACTAGGATGGGTGACCAGTCAGGAAGTTGACCCCGGCTTGCACATGAGTGAGGAAAAAGTGTGCAGTTAAGGATAGTGGTGGTCTGTGGGGCCAGTCATCATTCTTGAAACTCTACTAGAGTCGTGGACATTGGGCCCAAGTGTTACAACTATACTTAAACATGTCATTTGAATTAAAAAAATATGGAAACATAGGTGGAAATCTTACGTATTTTTCCCCAAAGATTTGGGGGGGGCAAATGAGGTTACAATGGCCACAAATTTTGACCATACATTCATCATATAATGTACAACATTCCTATGTAGTTACATTTAGAATTGGATGACTAAATATTAAATAATCATTATATTGTAGTTTTAATCGCTTATGTAAGATTGACCCCTAATAAATGTGAATTTGCTCTTAGGTTCAAATAGGTTTTATCTTAATGGATTTGGGTCTACTGGGAAAAAATATACCAAGTAGGGATTATATTCATTTTAATGACATTGAGCTTACTTAGAGGTGATAGAAAGTTCCTTATACTTCAATGTTAAATGATATCAAATTAACTATCAACATGAAATTTGGGGCTAATAGTCACATTAGGTTCTAAATGATGCATGCAATTTGAATTTTGAAAGATTATGGCTTTTTATTAAAGATTCATTCATAAGTTTTAGTTTTGAGAATGTTACGGTTCTACCCACCTCAAGTAAATTTTGTCCTCAAAATTTCCACACGTTAACCACCTTAGGATTTTAGTTATTCTATATATGATAGCATTATATTAAAGCCTCATTAGCATACTAAAGTTGTGACCTGGTCATGGTTAGCATCATTATATGAGAACTTGATTAACTTGACATAATCTCATATTAGACTGGATTTGTTTACTTGAGTTGATATAGTAACCCTCCTGCATGCACACACAATGCTCATAAGGCCAATTAAGGCTAATATAAGATGATTGAGAGAACTATATTGAGATAACATGATTTCTTAAACTTAAACATGATTTTTCGTAATTTCCATAATTTGTTAGCATTTTAGGGAAACATGATGAACACATAATTATAACACTTAGAAAACATTGTTTATTAAATTGTTCATGATTTTCTCACTTATCAATATCAAATTATCAACCCTTTGTATCTATGTTTGGTCTTACTATGTTTATGATTGGACTTTAATGACTACATGTCTCAAACTTATAATTCCAACTCTTGTTTTATTTGTCGCCTTTGGATAAATGTCGCCCGATGCTATATATAGAGATGACATATTTATCACACTTATCTTAGCACCTCCCTCATGAACATGTAACATATAACATGCACTTGAAAGGATATGATACGTATGATTATGAATATAATATTATCCCTAAAAATCCCATAAGCATGTGCCCCATACCACATACATGTGGGAGAAAGAGAGAGTGTGCTATATACAATTCTACAGATAACATATAGTACAAAACAACTAGGCATATAACCCCATCCCTATCTATACTTATCTCTCAAGTATATAAATCTACATTGGTTTCCAATATTGTTAACTTAATTCTTCTATACCTAGGTCTACAACATATGAATCAATTTTTTTCCTGGTATCCATCTACTTCTTTGCTCTAATACCACATTGTACTACCCCTCCAAGAACATATATATCAGTGGAAGAAAATCATATGTTGTCCATATCATAAGTCACTCGGCTTGGAGAAACATCACAAAAAATTATATATATATATATAGCAACAGAATAAATGGAACATCATGCATTGATTCAAAATATAGATTCATACATTGTTCTTTGAAAGAGAAAACATGTGTTGTAAACTATCTCATGTTTGAAATAAAATTTATACATGAAAGGTTGAAGAAATATAAGGCATAAATATTCTCTGGAACTTTATATAGGATATTCTAAGGTGTACATGCCACCCCACCAAGCTAAGTCTTGGAAATTTCTACTTTGAAGCACTTAATTCAAACTCCTTTGCTCCTTGATGTAGGGACATCTCTGACCGGCCTAAATCGCACGTGCAAAAGGAGTAGATTTGAAGTAGTCGGACTTTTAAAATACCTAACTCTTAGGCCCCCACAACGATGATGGGGTCCAAAGTAGCGATCGGGGTCGAACCATAGGGACAAGGGTGGTAGTGTTAAGAACTCAGAATCAAAACATTACACTCCGGTAAGGGTAAGATGAAGATAAAGTTCCCAAAGGGAACAATAGGCTAAGATCGATAAAATAAGAGAAAACTATTTCCAACTGGAGTTACAAGGAGAAATTAAGGTTTTAAGTGTTTATCGGTTTTTAGGGGTTTTGCGCAAAAGAACCAGAGGAGATAACATTGTTGCTTCGATAAGGAACAAAGGAGGAAACTTTGGTAAAACAAGCGGCAGCTGGAACATCCAGTACCCCTTCTCTCAAAGATGGTACCTCTAACTAAGCGCCAACACCACTCTCAAGGTTGCTGGACTTGGGTTAGAGTGGAGAGATAACTGAAGAACTCCAATCCTGGGTACTCTCGTACTCCCTAATCGGACCAAACACTAGAGCCACAACACCTCTCTCGAGGGAGTTGCAGCGGGAAACACGATTCAATAGCTAGTCAAAACATGATCCAAGCATACAAGCTAGAGTTCGGATGCTAAACAAAGTAATCATCCAACAAAAAGGAACCAAACATAAAACAACAGATATTTAAAACTTCTCTAATTCCATTAGCATAAGCATTATATAAAAGGGGTTTGGTTACATTGCGTAAATAAAGAAAGTAAATGACTTAAAAAGGTAAAGATAAGTATCGCCTCCTTGATTTAGGAGGGCGACGAGCAGCAGAAGATCCCTAAGTTTTCTCTAGCCAGATACCGAGCGATAGCCTCACCCGAAATGCCTGTGTCGGGCAGCATCCCCTGTAGGGTGACACGCCATGATGGGCTGACGTATCGTTCATGGCACTCAGGCCCAATACGATTGTGTCAGGATGCTACACTCTCGGGTGAAACACCGTAACAGTTGATTCGTATCGGGTATGGTATCGTGTCGGGCTGGAGACCAATCAGAGTATCGAGTTCCTTGTATCGGGTGGTCATTCAGGTCGATATCGGTCTGCTGCAGTGACCGGGGTGGATTCTAAGTGAACCATTCCCGCCCTCTTGGGTTGGGGAAGTGCTCACCTAGTATCGCCCGATACACCTCTGGGATGCGCACACTTGCTCTAGGTGATTTCTCAAGTTAGCTTTCGTGAGATTCTAACCCGTCCCATCGAGGTCTTGTAGTTGCTATTTATAGGCAGTGGTTGGAAGAGGTTGCGGTCCTCCAGGTGCCACGTGTTCTCCATTGGCCCTATCAGCTCAGCTCCAGGGTCGCTCAATATGCATGTCGCCCGGCACATAGGGTGTCGGGCTGTTAGTGTGTCGGGTGTCGTGATGAGTGGCACCTGCCGGTGGGTGGCTTGTATCACGCGACACGCTTCAGTAGTCATGGAGAGTACAACTCCCTGTCAGGTAAGTGGCGTATCACCCGTCAGATCTTCCTTGCGCGGAATGCCCGTGTCGTGCGGCAGCTGTATCGGGCTGATGTGGCAAGGTGTGAGTGTATCAGCCTACTGGTAGGAAGGCTGATGTAAGTAAAACGCGTTCATGGGCCGGGACATGACTTTTTGTAGATAAAAGAGTGGAAAAACAAGGAAAACCCTGTAAAAGATGATAAAATTGAGTTAAGAGCGTAGCGCGGCCTGTTTATTCAAAAAAATGACAAAAAGGAGAGGAAAACAGTTTAAAAGGGCAGATTTGACAACGAAATAAGGGCCAAAAACATCACAAATTTTGGTGTTACCAACTCCCCCAAACATAGCATTTTGATTTTCCTCAATCAATCTTTTAAAACTTTGTTTTGTGATACTTCTTTTTAACCGGTATGGTTTTCAGACCATGAGTTTGAGATAGTATTGAGATGTCTTAAAGAGAATATTGCCTGACCACGAATCAACAGACTTTACCTTCCCTACCTTATTTAAGAAAAATTTTCTCCACAGCTTCAGTGAGACTTGGGTGCATGATTTTGAAGCTAGCTTTCACACCAAACAACTTTTGGGAATAGAAATTTGTGTGTTTGGGTAGGCTTAAGGCTTTTTGGGTTTTTCTTGTTTCCCATTAGTCCATCCGGGTACGGGTCCGTTAGCGGGAAAATGGTCCCTGCAGTCCAAGTCAGTTGGGTTTAGAGCAGTGAATTCACATCCTACATACCACTGCCCCGGATCTACCATACCTAAAGATGGGTACTTTTGGAAAACAAGTGTGTGTGTGTGTGTATATATATATATATATATATATATATTTCATTTGGCACAACTCTCATGCTTTTATTCACTCTCATACGGCTATTCTCTCTTTTTGGGATTTTGTTGGGTAAGGGAAAACAAGAGAAATTTTTGCTGTTTGGGAAGCTTTTTCCTTCTGCATACACGTCTCTTAACTGTCGTGAGATTATTTTTTTGAAAATTTTGGCGTGGAAAGTCGTAGTCTTTTGTTGTGTGAGGCTGCATTTTCAAAAATACATAATAAAACCTGCATCTCTTTGGACATATTGAAAACAAACTGGCAAAAAGTTGTATCATGTTTTTACTATAAAGTGTATTTGTACATATGTATAGAGACAAAATAAGCATTTTTTTTTGTATTATGTATGAGGCATGTATATGTATATGTACACATGTTATAGAAAAAGAACAGAAAGAACAAAAGGGGTGATGTTTGAAGTGCTTTTAGTACCTCCCTCACTGGTACATAGAACCCCCCCCCAAACTTACTCCACACTCTGTCCCAGAGTTGTGAAGTAGATAAGGTAGGGTAATGTTAACTCAGTGAGGGTTAGCTGGTGAGCGCGCCTTTTCCAGATAGAAGCTCCCACACATATTCTCCTCATTTTTTGTGGTAATTGATGTGGTGGAGCTGGTCAGGCGTCTCTTCATTTGATATCCATTCCAGCACGAAGATGTCACAGTCATTGGATATAGGAATTTGTTGCGGACTGTAGTGCAGAACTGAAGTTCGTGCCATTTGCTAGTTGTTGTCTCTAGGAATGGTTGTATCAATGCTGCCACCTCCTCGTAGTATTTTTGTACTAAGCGCTCGAGGGGTGTCAACGTTGTCGATGTACACTGCACTGGATGATCTTTGTTGCTATCTGAGCTGTTGTAGAAGATTCATTCTCGTTGGTGAGTGTACATCGTCAGGAGCGTCTAGTGGTTGTAGTGTAGGATGGGAAGGAAGATGGTACGCAGGATTCTGCACTACAAGTCTTCCATAAAGGTTTGCTTCGCTCCTGATTCATCGACAAGGCAGATGTCATTGAACAACATTGGATGAGCTATGTATGCGTGTTCAAGCTTCTTCTGTAGTGTCTGGATGTAGGCGGCCGCCACAGATATCACCAAACATCCTCCTTCTTTTACCATGTCCCTCAAGTCATCAACCGGGACTATGACACTGCCTGCCTCATAGATTACATTTACTTGATCATTGTCCATCAGCCTCTCTAGTACCCCTACGTCTTGGAAGTAGTGCCTATCTTTGATCAGCAGCAGTGCATATATGCTTCTGAGTTGGTAGAAATTGTGTCCTTGGAGATGCCTTATGTATCTGAATATGTTGAGCAGCTCCATGGCGCACAAGACGATGAAGGTGATGTTTCCACTTCCCTCTTATGCTTGGATGGGGAAGTCTCTGATAGAGAACAAGTTTCAAACGCCACTATGACCTTGGACTCCTTGCTTGATGGCTTAGAGAAGACGCAGTTGTAGGAGCCTGAGGTATTTATCCTCTGGGCGACTGAAAATGAGTCTTGAGCATGGTACCTCCTCACTACAGTAGCTGAGGAGCTGGATGTCATGGTTTCGGAGGTCTACCACACATAGGAACCACATGTTACGGTGCTTGTATGGGGCCAACACGATGTTCGTGTTGTTCTCTTCAATGTGTCGCAGCATGTTGGCCACCGCAATGGAGTCTGGTACTCCCATCATCAATCTTCTTGCCAAGGTTGGGGTGGCATTGTATATTGTTTGTCGACCTGTCCGGGTGCTGATATTTTCTATTATTGCGCCCTCTAGGACCCTGAACAACTTTTTTCCGACGACGGATGGCGTGTAGAAAATGCTTCTGAGTGCTGCTCATCGTACGGAGAAGTAGTCGTCGCTCCAGATGACATCTTCTTCATCAGCCTGCGACCTTAGGACCTTGTTCAGCAGTTTCTGGTCCTTGATCGTCAGGTAGCCGATGACCCTTCTGTCGAAGCGGCCATCTCGAAGGAAGGTATCTCCGATGGCGCAAAGAATTCATCTGCCATCTAGCTTCTTCCTCTGGGGGTGTCTTTCATTGGCGGCATAGATGTCCCCCCCGTCTCCCTCAGATTCGTAAGAAGAGTCCTCCCCGACGTTGATTGCTTCGTTTTCATCCTCAGCTTCATCTAGGGGGACTGAGGGAGCTGCTTCTTCCAAACCGCGGGAGCTTGCCTGTCCTGCTGGAGCTCCCTTGGCTGACCTTTGTGGCGTCCCTTCCTCGGGCATTGGGGATGGTCCGCCGGAGGAGGAAGTGGACAACGATCTTGGCGAGGATGCTCACGAGGAGGGTTGAGAGCCTGAGCCAGGAGGTGATGGAGATCTCCTCGGCTGCCTTGGATGCGGGTGACCATCCCTCCTGTTCATCCTCTCCTCGATCACGTTGAGGCATTGGAGGGCCTGCTACAGCGTAGCGTTGAGTGCCTTTAGTTGTCTGAGGAGGCCAACTAGAGTCAGCAGTTTTTGCTCCTGGCTATTCAGCCTCTGCTGGAAATTGGAAAACTTGTGGGTTAGTGAAGTAAATGTAGCTGAGTGGCTTTTGGTTTCCTGCCTTAAGTGATCGAGTTCGTACCCCAGCATCTTCCCGAGTAATTGAGGGGCTCCTACAGATATCCCTAGCATCCTCGCGACACTCCTCTTGTGCGAGGGTCTACCCGATGAGGTAGAATCTATCTCGATTGTTCACGAGGTAGTTGCTTCTGTGTGAGGCGTAAGCGCTTTTGCAGTTGTCCCTGCCTCGCCCCCTTGTTGTGATGGAGAAGGTCGTGGTGTTGGTGGTTGCTGCTCCACTGCTGTGTTGTCGGCGACCTCCTCTGCAGCTGCCATAGGAGACACCATCGGCGGTGTATCCATAAGGTGTGTAGCTCCGAGCTCCATCTCGAGGATCTCAGTGAATTCCCCATTACTGGTGTCCGACTGTGCTTCTTCTTCTGCCACTAAGGGCACCACAGAAATTTCGGGAGTTGCGACTGTCTCTTCCGCGGAAGCTTCCAACGGGGTTAGGGCAGTTGTCTCATCCCTGCTTGCCTCGGCGACCTCTATGATTGCCGATACTTCTTCAGCCATGGAACATATTGTTGTGATCACGGCTATTATGGTAGGAGCAAGGACAGCTCTATCAATAGCTATCGTCAGTGGCTCTGGAGCCATGGATGGCTCGGCAGGAATTGTGGAAGATTTGTCCTTCCGAGTGTCAAGAGGAATTGGTTCTCCTCTTGCAGCCACCCTCTCTTGTATACTGGTGGTGGCGGCATAAGTAGCTTTGAATGCCACTGCTTCGATCTCTGCGCTGGTGAAGACCAACTTTTCTGCATCGTAGTTGGCGCAGCTAGGAAGAGGAAGGAGGGTGCTTGTTCTTGCAAATTTGTAGAAGTAGCTCACCCCTCCTTCTTGATGATGCTGGCTATCATTAGTAACTTGAGGTCGATCTTCTCATCGCCCCTTGTCCTTGAGAGACTACGCGGATCCCGTGGGTATCCTAACCCGACTACAATCAGATTTATGATGACACCCATGCAGTAATCATTGGTGGCATCCTTTATTGGGTGCAACCTATTCAACAAGAAACGTCATAGGTTGATCACATTGCCCTCCATCACATGCCGCATGAGATGGAGTTCTTCGGTGTAGATGTTGCTTGATTCGTTCTTGCTGAAGAGAAAGCACGCCACCAGCTTGTGCACTATTCTCCAAAAGTAGGAGTGCATCGCCACTACCTTGGTTCCCGGCTTGAATGATGACTCGCCGGTCAGCTTCCTCTCGAGCTCCATGAGGTTAAACTCGTCTCCTTCGGTGATCCTTGCACTGTTGTTAAGTTGTTCCTTCTCCTCCTCGCTAGAAGAGAAGATCTCATTGAGCAGCTTCTCGGAGATGACGTGCTCGGAGTTGTATAGTCGCTCCTGTAGTCTGTCTACTCCACCATATTCTTCGATTTCTTCGGGTCTATTCTGCACCCGATAGAGAGATGACATGAACTCCCTGGTGAGTTCAGTGTAGGAGGCGGAGAGGCTGAAATAGATCTTCCTCAGCCTTGCTGTAGCTAGGACTTTTTCTAGTCTGTCGAAAATGCCTAGCTGAAGGAAGGACGACTGGTGGTAGAATCTTCTCGGCCTATAGAGTTTTGTTGCCAATTATGAGTACTGGTGCCCATGCTCGTTATCTCTGGGCATGAACCTGCCCGATGTGTGATCCAGAGGTTCTGCCGCCACGGTTGAAACTGTTGTTGGGGTCGTTACTTCATCAATCCTTGCTCTCTTCTCAGCTATGGATGGCCCAGCTGCCTCGAGGTTTGGGCATTTCTGCCCGAATTTCGTAGCTTCAGTTGTGGCCTCGGTGTCGATCCTCCGACTGTGTTCATCAACCTAAACAACGGTTTGCTTTGTATAGGCCATATTTGTTATCATAAGACAAGTTTATTAAAATGTTTCTCCCTACCCGATATCAGGTAGGTAGAACTTAAAGTTGATATCGACATCTAAATAAAACTGATTGCACCATAAGCTAAGTTTGGCCCGATACAAAAACTACCCGACACCACTATATCGGGCTTTAAAACTGGGCAATACGGAGTTCGGATGAAAATTGGACAAGTTCATCGTGAGATATTCGGCGTCATCGCGAACGGATTTCATGCCCGATACGATCGTCCTTAAGAAAGGTGTTGCCCATCGGAAAGAACATGCTAGGCGATACAAAACTGGGCGATACGGGAAAACTCCGAATGACATAGCCTTTGCCTGATACGCTGTAATTCCAAGAGTGTTGGGCGACACAACCAAGTGATGCGAAGTGCCCGATAGGGTCGTCCCGATAGAAAACGCATCGCCTGACCACAAAAACAAGCGAAGCGATATAAGGTTGGGTGATACGGGCATTGCCCGATATAAGGTGTCGGGCAAACATGCATTAAAGATGTGTCGCGTGACACGGTCAAAAGTAACGCAGTTGAGACAGCTGTGTGTCGGGCGATACAAGGAAATCAACTAAAGACGTGAGTCCGATACAAAGTGTGCGGCATGAGGTTCGTGTCGGGCAAGCCAAACAATACGGTTGTCGGGTTATACCTTTGTGATTTGAAGTTGTTTTGTGCGACACGAGAGCAGAAGCTAGGTTGCGCGACACGAGAGCAACGAGAGAAGTTACAGCATGATACGGGAGTAGATGCAGAGTAAATGCAGTAGCCCGACACAGTTAAACCTCTGTACTATATATAGCAATCCAAATCGGGGGTAAAACGGGTAAAACAGGGGTATGTGTCGGTCGAGGAGATAAATCATTCCTGAGACAAGCAGTCCCATCCATCAAATCAAGGGTAATCACTCCTGCTTCCCGAATCTGTCGCATGCCGCTCGGCGTATCGTCCGACACGGTTTGTTGCAAAGGTGTGTCGCCTGATACTCCAAGCCGATAAGAGTGTGTCTTGCACGCCACCCGAGTCTTTTGCCCGATACGGTCAGGGAACAAGGTATCCTTGCCCGATAAAAGGCTCCAGAACAAGATATTTGATGAAAAACCAAATCAAAGTGAAGGAAAAAGCAATTGATGGGTAAAACATCATTGGCCTAAGGTGAAGTTCCTAGCCTTATTTAGTATTACTCATCAATGCTCATAAAACAGAGCGGTGGCCCATAAAGCAGAAGAGTCAGAGCATGTAACGCACGCACTGGCTCGGGCCTTATTACAATAATAATGTTCATAATGTTTTTCTTGCAGGAAAGGAAATAACATCCTATTCTAAGAAAAGTAAAACTCGGGCTGCCTCCCGAGGAGCGATGTAGTTAGCGTCATCAGCTCGACAGCTTCAGGTCCTTCACTTTGCGCATTCAGTTGTTTCCACATCCTGCAAACTTATTTCTATCCTTCTCACGAATGCTTAATCTTCATCGACCCTTTTTACTCTGTGCCCGTTCACTAGAAAAACTTTGGATGGATCCTCTTTATCATATAGCTCCATCATCCCTGATGGATATATCTTTGCTACGATGAAGGGTCCGGACCACCTTGTTTGTAGTCTACCTGGAAAAAGACGAATAGATGATTTAAATAATAAAACTTTGTCACCTTCACTCACATCCTTCTTCCTCAGGTGGGCATCATGCCACACCTTGGTCCTCTTCTTATAGATCTTTGCATTCTCGTAGGCATGTATTCTCAGCTCTTTGAGTTCCTGTAACTATAGATATCTCTTCTCCCCTGCCTTTTCTAGATCCATATTCAGGAACTTAATCGCCCAAAGAGCCTTATGTTCAATCTCTAAGGGTAGATGACATGATTTCCCATAAATCAACTTGTAAGGGGTAGTTCCAATGGGTGCTTTATATGCAGTTCTGTAGGCCCAAAGGGCATCATCAAGCTTCATTGACCAATCTTTCCTCATGCGGATGACAGTCTTCTCTAAAATATGCTTAATCTGTCTATTAGAAACCTCCACCTGCCCTAATGTTTGAGGGTGGTAGGGTGTAGCGACCTTGTGTTTAACCCCATACTTCCGCAGGAGTGCTTCAAACTATTTTTCTCTGAAATGTGATCCACCATCGCTTATCAAAGTACCAGGTACTCCGAAGAGAGGGAAGATAGTCTTTTCAAACAACTTGACCACTGATTTGGAGTCACAAGTCTGGGTGGTGACGGCTTCCGCCCATTTAGACACATAATCCACTGCGACTAGGATGTATTGATATCCTTTTGATGGGGGAAACGAACCCATGTAATCAATTCCCCATACATCAAAGATCTCGACCTCAACCCAATTGGCCATAGGCATCTCATTTCTTCTACCAATGTTTCCTGTCGATTGACATTCCTTACAAACTTTTACATAATTAGTAGCATCCTTGAAAAAGGAGGGCCAGTAAAAACCCTATTGCAGCACCTTGGCGGCGGTCCTTTCACTCCCCAGGTGTCCTCCATATGGAGAGGCATGGCATTCTTTCAGGATGTTTTGGACCTCTTCTTCAGGAATACATCTTCTGTACTGGTTATCTATGCATCTTCTAAATAGGAGAGGGTCATCCCAATAGTAGTTCTTTACATCCAAAAAGAGCTTCTTCTTTTGATTATAGGTTATATCAAGAGGCAACTCTCCGCAGGCAAGATAATTACAAATATCTTCAAACCAAGGTAAATTCATATCTTTGGTTTCAACCATCAGAAAGGCTTCGTCAGCATAGTTGTCATTAATAGGTGGTTCCTTCTGCCCTTCCACCATGATCCTTGATAAGTGGTCAGCGACCACATTCTCCGCACCCTTCTTATCAATGATCTTATGGTCGAACTCTTATAGTAACAAAGCCCACCTTAACAACCTGGGCTTGGTATCCTTCTTTTACATGAGATATCTTATTGCCCCATGCTCTGTGTAGACCTTCACCTTTGTAACGATAAGATAAGATCTGAACTTGTCGAAAGCAAAGACTATCGCGAGCATCTCCTTTTCTATAGTCGTATAATTCACCTGAGCTTCATCCAGAGTACGACTAGCGTAGAAAATGACATGGTGCTTTTTGTCCTTTTTCTGTCCCAGGACTGCTCCTACATCATAGTCACTGACGTCACACATAAGCTCAAAAGGTAGCTCCCAATCCAGAGCTTGAAGGATAGGCGGTGAGACAAGGGCATCCTTTAAGGCCTGAAAAGCAATTAGACAATTGTCAGAGTAATTGAATTCAACGTCCTTTACCAGAAGGTTGGACAATGGTTTCAAGATCTTTGAGAAGTCTTTTATAAATCTTCGATAATAGTTGGCGTGCCCTAGAAAACTCCGCACTCCAGTTACAGACTTTGGTGGAGGTAGCTTGGATATGGCTTCAACCTTGCTAATGTCTACCTCGATGCCACTCCTAGAGACTTTATGCCCTAACACGATGCCTTCTCATACCATAAAATGGCACTTCTCCCGATTCAGGAATAAACTCTTTTCTTTGCAGCGTTGCAAGACCAGAGATAGGTTTTTCAGGTAGGCATCGAAGTCCTTCCCATAGACAGAAAAGTCGTCCATGAAAACTTCCACGTTGTCTTCCAGAAAATCTGAAAACATCGATATCATGAAACACTGAAACGTCGTGGGAGCATTGCACAGGCCAAAAGGCATTCTTCGAAAGGCGTAAATCCCATAGAGACAGGTAAAAGTAGTTTTCTCCTGGTTGTCTCGTAAGATAGGTACTTGATAAAACCCATAAAAACCATCCAAAAAGTAGAAATAGTCATGATGCGCCAATCTTTCCAGAACTTGATCAATGAAAGGAAGCAGATAATGATCTTTTTTCATGGCTTGGTTCAACTTTCTATAGTCAATACACATCCTCCATCCGGTGACAGTACGGACCGCGACTTCATCGCCTTTATCTCCTTTTACTACTGTTATGCCTCCTTTCTTCGGCACCACATGGATCGGACTCACCCAGTTACTGTCACTGATTGGGTAAATGATCCTTGCATCCCTTCTTTCTTCACAACTTCTTTTAGCATCTGGTTCAATTTTCTCTGAGGTTGATCCAGAGGTTTAGCATATTCTTCCAGGTTAATGTGATGCATGCATAGTACAGGGCTAAGACCCTTGATATCCTCTACTGAATATCCTATAGCCTGCCTGTGGAGTCTCAACTCCTCAAGAAGCTTTTCCAATTGATCCTTCATAAGATAGGCATTAACGATGACATGATTTCTTTCATCTTGATCTAGCAATTCATACCTTAATCCTTCAGGTTGCTACTTCAACTCTGGTTTAGCACTGGGTGCCTCTTCTTCTGGTGCCTCCTCTAGAGAGGCAAACTTAACTGTTTCTATTACCTCCTCCTCGTTGCTCGGGTCTTCATCAAACCGATTTAGTTAATTAAGGATCTCTACAACCTTCGGATTTTCAGAATCATAGTCTTGATTGCTTATCGCTCTTACAAGAAGGTCTACCATTAGGATATCTTCTTCCACCTCTTCACAAAACTGGTTGTAGCTCTCTACAAAGTAAGCGGATTCTAACAGGGATGGCCCTTTCATCACATCCTTTACTTTGAAGTCTAAGCGATCGTTTCCGACCCTTAGAGTGATTATCCCCTTGACAACATCAATCAACGCTCTTCCTGTAGCCAAGAAAGGGCATCCAAAGATGATAGGACATCTAGGGTCCTCTACAGTATCAATGACCACAATGTCGCAAGGAATGAAGAAACTTCCCACTCGGATCGGTACATACTAAACAACACCTACAGGTCTTTTGAAATTATGGTCTGCCAATTCAATCCTCATGTTGGTCTTGACCATATCAGTCAAACCCAAATGCTGCGTGAGGATTAGGGGCATAAGGCTGATGCTAGCCCCTAAATTAGCAAGACCTTTTCGCTGGACATTATCTCCAATGGCAAAAGTAATGGTGAAAGCCCCTAGATCCTTCTTTTTGTTAGGTAAATCTGCTTTGACAAAAGCAGAAGACATACTAGCTAGATGCACGGTCTCAATCCTTCCGCCTTTTTTCTTCTGGGTGATCAGATCTTTGAAAAACTTTGTGTAGGCCGACATCTCCTCTAAAGCATCCAGAAAGGGTACTTCGAGGTGAAGCTTCTTTACTGATTCCATAAACCTCTCGTAATGTTTCTTAAGATGTGCCTTTATCAGTTTGTAAGGGAAAGGCAACTTAGGAGAGTAATGACTTCTTTTACCAAACAGTTCGTCCATAGATCTTGGTTCCGGCTCCCTGACATGAGCATGTTGGTTGTCTTCCCCCGTGGGATTGTCTGTCGCAGTCCTTGATTCAGGTTCCTCGGGTCTAGCTACTTTAGGACATTCTACTGTCTTCCATGATCTCAGCACCACCATTTTAGCAGATTCAGTGTTGGAGGGTATCTTACCCGAGGGGTTCTTTATCAACTCGGCCATCTGGGCCAACTGCTGATCTATTTGGCGTTTGTGAGTCTGCATGTCCGCCATCTGAACCTGCATAGTGTTTAGAACTCCTGAATTTGACAGCGTGCTTTGCGCCAGCTGGTTGTTGATAGTATCCTGTCTTTTTACAAAATCGAACAATTGGCCCACCACGTCTGGTTGGTTCGAGCTCTTGTCCTGACTTTGCTCCTTAGCTTGACCTTGGCCTTGACTAGGGTTAGCTGCTTGGTGACTTTGGTACTTTCCTTGCCCTTGGAAGTTTGCCTTGTTCGATTAGAAATTGGTAGTTCTGGTGAACTGACCTTGTCTGCCCCTTTTCCCAAAACCTTGCGGTTGCTTTGTGGGGTTATTCAGATGATGCGAGTTTTCGGCTGCATCCTTGTTGCAATAGTTAAAACCAGGGTGATCCAGTCTCTTGAAGTTGACAAAAGAGACGTTATCGGCTTCCTCTGCTTCAGATTCACTTTCAGATGACTCATCTGGTCGGGTGTAAACATAATTATCAACCCCGTGTCCACCTTCTCCACAGGTGACACATTTCAGGACTTTCTCAACTTGTTTCTTCCCTTTTCCACCTGATTCTTTCAATTGTCTGACATCAGTGGCTAGTTTTTGAATTTGAGTGGTAATAGCTTCAAGAGCTTTGGATTCGACGGAGGGCCCTTCGCTAGTGGCCTTCTTAGAATATCCTCTATCAGATCTATCGTACTCGGTGCCAGCTTGCAATTCGGCCATTTTCTTGATGATCTTTTTGGATCTGCTGGGTTTCTTCCCCAGAAAGTCGCTTCCTGCAGCTGCATTTAGCGAAACCCTTACTTCAGGGGTCAGACCATTGTAATAGGTGGTTATCAGAAAACCCTTCTTGTAGTTGTTATGAGGGAAGTCCCTCTGATATTCTTGATATCTTTCCCAGGCTTCGTGTAGATTCTCATTCAGCTTCTTCATGAAAGATGTGATCCTCTGTCTATTCCTGACGATTTTCTCCATAGGGTAAAACTTATTCACAAAAGGATCCTCCAGCGCATTCCATCCATTCATAGCTTGATGCGGCAGCCCAAGGTACCAAGATAGGGCCTTGTCCTCTAAAGAAAAGATGAAACCCTTGTAATAAATGACCTCTTATGGAACTCCCCGCATTTTAATGGTATCACATATATTCTTGAAGGCATCAAGATGATGGTAAGGGTTATCATTCTTTGAATTCCCCCGGAAGCTCTTGTTCTGGATCATAGAGATGATAGACAGTTTTAGCTCAAAGTTGGTTGCGTTGAATCTTTCAATAACAACAGGACATCTTGAGTTATTGGCTTTTGTAGCAGCCATCTCCCTGAGGGACTTTTCTTCTTCGTTAGAATCTTCGTTGTCGCTATTTCCATGGTTTTACTCCTGATAATGTTGATTTCTTCGGTGTCTGCGGTGATGATGATGCCTCTCAGGACGGTGATCATCCTCAAATTGTTCTATTTCAGGTTCTTCCTGTTGCTGATCGCCATTATAACGGTCATTATTCCCACGCGGAGGTGAGTGAGGCCCAACTCTAGCGTTTTGCTTGCCCTCTTAAAAACATGGTTCACGCGAGGTGGCATGACTAGTGGTGACAGTTCTCAACTGAGAAAAATGTTTCTTTCCTGAGTACCTGAATAGAACGTATAATCAAGTTAGAAAACTTGTATTAATAAAATGAACTACTCTATACTCGTTTCAGGTTAGAAGATCAAAAAAAGGAAAAAGTGTTGTCAAGCTCATTTCTAAGCTTGAGGCACAGGAGTGTAGTTAGTGGATTCAGGTTCGTTAACAGTATCATTTGCTTGTCCCTGACAATAGTGCCAAAAAGTTGACCGGCCTAAATCGCGCGTCCAAAAGGAGTGGATTTGAAGTATTCAGACTTTTAAAATACCTGACTCTTAGGCCCCCACAACGATGACGGGGTCTGAAGTAGCGATCGGGGTCGAACCACAGGGACAAGGGTGGTAGTGTTAAGAACTCGGAATCAACACATTACACTCGGGTAAGGGTAAGATGAGGATAAAGTTCCCAAAGGGAACAACAGGATAACATCGATAAAATAAGAGAAAACTATCTCCAACTGGAGTTACAAGGAGAAATTAAGGTTTTAAGCGTTTATCAGTTTTTAGGGGTTTTGCGCAACAGAACCAGAGGAGATAACATTGTTGCTTCGGTAAGGAACGAAGGAGTAAACTTCGATAAAACAAGTGGTAGCAGGAACATCCAGTACCCCTTCTCTCAAAGATGGTACCTCTAACTAAGCACCAACACCACTCTCAAGGTTGCTGGACTTGGGTTAGAGTGGAGAGATAACTGAAGCAACTCCGATCCTGGGTACTCTCGTACTCCCTGATCGGACCAAACACTAGAGCCACAACACCTCTCTCGAGGGAGTTGCAGTGGGAAACATGATTCGATAGCTAGTCTAAACATGATCCAAGCATACAAGCTAGAGTTAGGATGCTAAACAAAGTAATCATCCAACAAAAAGGAACCAAACATAAAGCAACAGATATTCAAAACTTCTCTAATTCCATTAGCATAAGAATTATATAAAAGGGGTTTGGTTACATTGCGTAAATAAAGAAAGTAAATGAATGAAAAAGGTAAAGATAAGTATTGAATCCTTGATTTAGGAGGGCGATGAGTAGCAGAAGATCCCTAAGGTTTCTCTATCCCGATACCAGGCGGGATCCTCACTCGATACGCCTGTGTCGGGAAGCATCCCCTGTCGGGTGACACGCCATGATGGGCTGACGTATCGTTCAAGGCACTCAGGCCCGATACGGCCGTGTCGGGATGCTACCCTCTCGGGAGACACACTGTCACGGTTGATTCGTATCGAGTATGGTATCGTGTCAAGCTGGAGACCACTTAGAGTATCGGGTTCCTCATATCGGGTGGTCGTTCTGGTCGATATTGGGGTGCTGCGATGACCGGGGAGGATTCTAAGTGAACAATTCCCGCCCTCTCGAGTCGGGGAAGTGCTCACCTAGTATCGCCTGGTACACCTCTAGAACGTGACACACTAGCTCCATGTTCTTTCCCAAGTTAGCTTTCGTGAGATTCTGACCCGTCCCGTCGAGGTCTTGTAGCTGCTATTTATAGGCAGTTGTTGGAAGAGGTTGCGGTCCTCCAGGTGCCACGTGTCCTCCATTGGCCCTATCAGCTCAGCTCCAGGGTCGCTCGATATGCGTGTTGCCCGGCACAGAGGGTGTCTGGCTGTGAGCGTGTCAGGTGTCGTAATGAGGGGCGCCTGTCGGTGGGTGGCTTGTAATGCGTGACACACTTCTGTAGTCATGGTGAGTACAGCTCCCTGTCGGGTAAGTGGTGTATCGCCCGTCAGATCTTCCTTGTGTGGCACACTTGTGTCGTGCAGCAGCTGTATCGGGCTGCTGTGGCGAGGTGTGAGTGTATCGGCTGATTGGTAGGAAGGTCGATTTACGTAAAATGCGTTCATGGGCCGGGACGGGCCTTTTTGCAGATAAAAGAGTGGAAAATGAGGAAAACCCTACAAAAGATGATAAAATTGGGTTAAGAGCGTAGCGCGGCCTGTTTATTCAAAAACATGACAAAAAGGAGAGGAAAACAGTTTAAAAGGGCAGATTTGACAACAAAATAAGGGCCAAAAACATCACAAAATTTGGTGTTATCAATCTCCCACGACCGTGCGAAAATAGAGACATACATCAGTAAGAAACACTACACACATTATAAGAAAAGCAAGTATATATAATTGTCTGGAGAGAAAAATCTTGACATATATATGACATAAGCATTCTTTTTTGTTTTGGAAACCTAGAGCTTAATTAATATTCATCATGTGCTCTAGTGCAGGCCAAAACCTATCAACAAATATATTGGTGTCCATCTCTAACCAGGGTGGTTTAGAGTTATTGAAATAAACATACAAAGAGGAAGATAAAGAGTGTTTTGCAATGGAATCTAAAACTAGGTTCAGGTCCCTTGGGGTGTAGACAAGGTCAGCCTTGCATGTTTGTGCCTCCAGTTTCCTATAGCTTCTCCAAAGAGATTGGAGAGACTTTGTGGGTGATGTGGTGCTTGTAAGCATTGAAATGGATCACTGGGAGATAGAGATGATCACCACATTGTACCATGAGTTGTCCTTGTTGGAGCGGAGAGCTTGAATTTTTGTGTCGAGCGGGGATGAGGACAACTGTGGTACGATGAGTCCCATAATGCAAGATCCCTATGAATTAACACAGTGGATACCAAGACCAGCCTTCATGGAGGAGCATTGAAATGCCGCATCCACAAAGAGGAAGAAGTCACCTACGATCAGACACACTGTTAGTATATGAGTTGGCCGTCGCCAGTAGTATAACCCCTAACTTTTGAGATTGGTTATCATGGTTGACCATTCTTTGATGAATTTGAAAACAATGTTATGTACCATCATTGTGTGTTCATAAATCAATTTGTTGCACAAGTGCCAAATTTGCCAGCATGCTATAAGGAGAATGTGGTCATATGGTTGGATAGTAGGTGAAAGAATGAAAGAAATCTAGTCATCCTCATTCAATGAGAAGAAGGGCTCGGATGAAACTAGTTCATGCCAGACTGAAGTGATGTTGTTCCAATCCCTCAAGCTGTGTAGGAGAGAATTAGGCACTTTGTTGCACTCTGGGAAGGTGATATGAACTTCCATATGTCATTGGATTTTCTCTACATTGTTGAGGAGGGCTTTGTGTTGTAATAGCCAGGAAAAATTTTGAATTCTTTCAATAGTTTTGAATTTCCAGCCTAGACGAGTCACCCAGCATAGAGAATTCCTTGGGTTCGTAGATCCATGTGTAGGCAGACTTGAAGGTCAAATCTTGGTTGTCTTCAAATGGCCACACCCATGCATCATGTTGCTGAAATGGGTCCATGGAGGAATGAAGAGAATTTGATCCTGGGCATCATTGGGAGGTGAGAATAGATGAAATTGTATTCTCATTCCCTTGAGTCTAGTACCATGCATTGAACATTCATATATGCTAGCTTAGGTGGCAGTTGGAAGGATGACTCAAAGTCACTCATTTGTTTCCCACTGATCCATTTGTCTGTCCAGACATTAGTTGATAGTCTATAGATAACAAATTTGGAACACTCTGTAGTGGTCATGTTCATGTTCTTGATGAAGGTCCATACCGGTGAGATTATCTTGTTTGAAGGGTGGCCTAGGAGCATGTACTTTTCTATCATTACTCAAACCCAGAGGAGATTGGGCTTATTGATAATGCTCCAGACATTCTTAAACATAAGTGCATCATTTTGGTCTCGGGCATCCATAAATCCCAGTCCCACTCGTTCTTTACATGTCGTGGTCTTCTTCCAGGTTACCAGAGACAATTTCTTTTGTTCCTATCCTCTTGGCCTCACAAAGTTCTTAACCTTCTTGTTTATGTAATCGCATAAGCTCAATGAAAGCTTGACTGTCATCATAGTATATGCATGGATGGACTGAAGGGTCAATTTAACCAGAGTTATACGTCCTGCAAGTTAAAGCTATCTAGTAGACCAGCTAGTCATGTGTTCCTTCATGGTAATAATAATATCTTCATGAGTAGGCTTGTTCAAGAGATGATGCATGATCAAAACCCCAAGGTAACGTCTAAGATCATTGGTTTTTGAATGACCGAGCTATTATAGAATGCATTCTTGATTGCTTGTGTGGTGTTCAGAGAAAAGTAGAAACTGGATTTGTCTATAGAGATTGATTGACCAGATACAATTGTGAAGCACTTGAGTGTATGTTCGATAACCTCATCCAACCTAACTGAGAAATCTGACATAAGATGATATCATTAGCAAAGAAGATGTTTGATAAGGGTATACCATTGTGGGATATCTTGATGGACCACCATGCATTACTGTCAACTTCATTCAAGATTTCCAAGCTCAGGCATTCCATGCACATGACGAATGCATAGGGGCTGATCGGATCTGTAACACATGGCCCCACTGCCCAAGGCTCTAGTAGAGTTTTAGGAATGACGACTGGCCCCACAAACCACCACTAGCCTTAACTGCGTGCTTTTTTCTCACTGACACGCAAGCCATGATCAACTTCCCAACTGGTCACCCATCCTAGTACTACTCCAAGCTGAGCATGCTTAACTATGGAGTTCTTTAGTGATGGGCTCCCTAAAAAGGAGGTGCAACTTGGTGATATGGGTAGTCCAATCATTCTTTTTAAGATCATTTATATGAGGCCTCAAATCCTAGGATGTTACAATCTCTGCCACTTAGACTCTTGACGTCCTCGTCATGGCTCAACTATGTGGCCTCATAATGTTTCCCCATTTTAGTGCAGACCCAACATGGCCATGCACACCCAGCTCCCGACCACGGATACCTACGCAAGGGTGGCTCCATCACCACGGATAATATTTTCCAACATGCCTGGACCGCAAGGCTCAAACAATGGCATGTCATTGGCCCATGTGGGCCCCACTTACTGGAGGAGTTATGGCTCTAATACCATTTGTAACACCTGGGCTCACTGCCCAAGGCTCTAGTAGAGTTTCAGGAATGACGACTGGCACCACAAACCACCACTAGCCTTAACTATATGCTTTTTTCTCATTTACATGCAAGCCAGGATCAACTTCCCGATTTGTCACACATCCTAGTACTACTCCAAGTTGAGCACGCTTAACTATGGAGTTCTTTAGTGATGGGCTCCCTGAAAAGGAGGTGCACCTTGGTGATATGGGTAGTCCAATCTTTCTTTTTAAGATCATTTATCTGAGGCCTCAAATTCTGGGATGTTACATATATCATGTTTTGTGATGTTCCTCCAAGCCGAGTGACTTATGTTATGGACAACAAAGGATGTGCTTCCACTGATCTGTATATTCTTGGAGGGGTGTTACATATAAACTAGCCATTTTAGATTTTTTTGCATGTGAATCAATTATTAATGGATGATGTTAGGTTATATAGTTGCTTGAGCTTCTCTTGAAATTTTGTCTTTCTAATTATTGAATTATACATAAATCATGTTCCAAACTTTTACAAGAAGGTGATACAAAATATGATGATTACATAGATATCACTATTTTTTGTAGGTTTATCATAGTGACTTGCATATTGTATTGATTTTACGATTTCCCAAAATGAAAAGTTCCCTTATTGGTATGAATGCTTTCAAGTATTTGTCGATATACCACTAATGGGTATTGTTATCTTCAACTTCAATGAACATGTCTGAACATTTATTGGAAAGATAACATTCATGAATAGTTGATAAACTTGTCAATGACAACACTATCAATGGTAAATATAAAGGTTGTAGGGGTAACTTTCTTGTACACATAGCATAATTCCATTCATTAGATAAAAAGGAGATTCAAAATTAAAACATATTTAGTTGAGGGAACTTTCTTGTGTGTTAACGTGTTTTTTGTTCAACATATAATCTTAATTATATGACCAACGATGTGAATGGAGGTGATATATGATTTAGGTAATGTTTGATTAAACTAGAATGATTATTTGATGCAATAGTCGAAATTTAATGTGAAAGTATATGTTTGTATAACTATGTCAAGATTTTGAGATACAAATATTATTTTAAAAGACCCAATTGATGTAGTTCAAAAAAAGAGACCCAATTAGACAAAGATGTGGCACCCAGTTGGTGGAAGTATCGATGTTTGACCGAGAGGTCTTAGGTTCAACCCCCCCCCCTCGGGCGGCTAGGGGAAGAATAAAAACAAAGACCCAGTTAATGTTATTTGCAATGTTTATTTTAGTACATCTATGTGAGTGTAGATCTTTTATGCACCCATTAGATTTTTCTCTAGTATTCTTACAAAATGGATCCTTATTTCAAGATGACTAGTCAAAGTGTCAGAGTTGTTGCCATGATTTTTTTATTATAAAATACAAGTGAATATATATAATATGCTTGAGGATACATTCCATATTAATGTGGGGTTATGAAAAATGTAACTTTTCGAGACTGTAGGAAAGTGCATATTATATGAATACTCTTTCAACTAGAAAAGCAACATTGTTAATATGCCCTTATGATAGTTTCATGGATAGTATTAAGCTTTGATGATGTACTAAGGTATTTGAACTTATCATCTTATTCATAATTCCTCTCCTCAAAAAAGTGATTTCCATTCATTAATCACTTTCCAATCTCGCACAAGTAATGTAATGTGAAATGGGATGTATACATACATGTACTAATGACTCGACCGAAATGATCAACATATTAATTGGTTAACAACAAAGTTGTAAAAAAAGTTACTTCCTTTCATTGAATTAATTTATATTTTTCAAGAAAGTCATAAATTATTGTTGATATGTAGTGCATGATCAAACTCAAGAAAACCATGTCAATACATTTGACAAAAAAAATTATGGATCATACAAAGAAAATTGATTAAGGAATATATTGTTAATGAGAATTAAGGAAACAAGGAGACTCATCAATGATAAATTTTATCATTAAATAAAATAATGATATAACATAAAAAATTAATCCTTTAAGAATATTGTTTGCACTTTCCATTATCATATTGTAGTTTCAACTGCCATCCATTACAATGTACAAACATAAGATGTAGATGCAGTCAAGTAGGTATTACTACTTCATGTGAGATCCAAAACCTAGATGGATAACATAATAGATTATGCCATAGTACATCAACAAATCTTCACATAAAAATCTTTATGTGGCTAACATCGTGACAAGTATCATGTAAATAGATCTTTTGCAAGGGTCTATTAACACAACATTGAAGAAACCTATAGAAATTAGGTAGAATTTAAATCATATCAATTATGATGTTCGTATTGTGTCTGACTTAGTCTATTACCATTATTTCAATACATGGTGTGAAATCTTTTTCTTGTTGATCATCACAACAAATTAGATTTTTAAAATATGCAGAATTACATTTCTTGTGATTCTAAAGTTTTAAAGTTTATAAGAGTGTTGCATCAAAAATACATATTCAAATAAAACTTTCATACCAACTACACCCTATCCACTTACACCCACATCTTGCATACAAATACTTAAACAACTTCAAATAAGACAACCGAGTAGTTGCAAACTCCTCAAATCATATCAAATTATAATTCAACATAAAGTATTCCTCAACCTACAAATGACCAAATTACTTTTGAAAACCTCTAAACCACATAATTGACGTCATTATATATAGCATGTCAGATCCGCCAACAAACAAATTATATGTAAATCTAGTCCAATATGTTTGAACAATGCCACATCTAGAAAATTAGCATAAGACGCAATACACACAAATAGAAGATCAGTCATCACTATTATCATTAACTTACACTAAAAATCTGAATTATTGTTTTTCTATCATGTAATAACATGGGAGATAATTGAAAGTTGGTGGATTATGGAAGAAAGTGGAATAACTGGCTAGGGTGATCATGATAGGGTACAAAAATAGGAAAATTTTAGCCTCCTTTCGAAATGATGTGAATTTTCTTATACACTTGTAGTCCCTCATGCAATTCACTCTTAGTGTGTTCATTGAAGATATACTACTACCAACAATTGATGAGATGAGTATAATATCATTTCGAAATAAAAGCAAGTATGCAAATAAGATGAAGTCGTCGAACATATATGAAAGACTTTTCCCCAAAAAATGGGTTAAGGCATGTTGATACCATTACAAATATCCTCTTTCTTATTTTTGTTATAATACACAAATATGTATTTCATAAATATTTTTAAAGTGGGTAACTAACCTAATTCAATGATTATATGTATTTTCATGTATCCCATATCATATTTCCTTATCACCGTATGATCTTTTCCAAAGGAAAATACCTTAGTTGTCACAACCATTAACAACTTACTGAAATGTTTTGGAGTATTTTGGATTTTTTTCGTAATTCAAATAAAAGCAATATCTTTTATAACAAGAATAATAAAAAAGATTCATCATAAAACATCTTGATAGATAAGAAGGGACTATGTCTATGCAATACAAAGGAATGATATACACATTATTTTTCTTAATATACCAATTGTAACCATGATAAATGAGGACTGAAATCCAATGTCAAATCGGTGTTTGTTCATCAAGTTGATGATTAATTTGTAATTTTTTATTAAAAGAATGATTCTTTATACAATCAAATAAATCCACAAATAACTACTCTTGTATGTGGAATAATTGTTGGTATGTATGCCCTGAGAGCCAATCATGTGATGATTGGTGGGATACATTAAGATTGATTTGATAAACATAAAAGGCGAGCTTCCAATTCTTTCTGGTTCAGTCATATGAGATAGTGATAGAACAGATTGAATGTCTAGAGAATGACAGTACTCAATGACGTATGCCTTCAGGTTCATGACCTGAACGATGAGATCATACGGATGCTAAGAGCTTGTACATTCTTGTTATGTCCCTAGTCAGATGTCATTGTGGAAGGTAGATAGACAGCAATGACACACAAGACTAGATTGTGGTGTTGGTTGATGACAGAATCTCATTAGTCATGATATAGAGATATCAAACCAAACACATAGGTACTTGTTAGAGAACAAGTGTACCGGACAGACCCACCGTGAGTTTGACACATGGAACCATGAGATGGTAGTCACAGTCAGTACTCACAGTGACGGTGGTGAGTGTGATTCTTAGACCTGAAATCACTACACTCAACACATGTTGTTGGGCGCACTTTGACATCATCAAACGCAATCCTGAAACATGGGTTGTTATAAAGGTGATGATTGGGTGGCTTTGACACATGGGGCTTTTGAGGGGTGAGTGATAGATATGGGATTTGTCCCTCCTGAGGGAGTATGATATCCATGGCCACTTGATGAGTAGGATTGAGAAAGGTGTGCACGCATGTATGAATCAGTATGTGATACTAATGTCATACATATCTCTTCCAGTCTACACTGAGATCAAGGAAGTGAATGAACGTTGACAGGATGACTGTTCCATGCCTCGAGTTCATTCGGGATATCAGTGACAAAGGAATTATACATTCGTTGTAACACCATTCACGGATTGTAGGATGAAAGTTGTTCTCCAACTTTCTACTTTCACTTGGGTAGCACTGATGTGTGACTAGGCACCGCTCTTTGCTTGTGAAGTCATAAGTGTTATGGACTTTCGCTGCCAACGTGAAATGGACCTGTAGGGTCACACACATAGGATTTAACCTGGAAGAGGAGTTTTGTCCACAAAGCAATGTTTAGATTGATTACTAAAGGAGTTTAGTAGTTCAATTAAACACTCAATCAGTCGATAGCTCAATATCGTATGGTTCAAGGTGTTGGACGCATTGATTGGAGTATCAGATTGATTGAAATCGCAATTGACTGATTTTGCCCAACATGTGCTCCCAACCGATCGGTTCATGTGATGAACCGGTCGGCTGAGGTTGCTGAACCGGTCGGCTGGGGTGTCCAGGCCGATCGGCTCATGCCCAGGTTGAAACGACCGGTTCAAGGGTTGAACCGATCGGCTCAACTGGTGCAACCGACCAGTTGGGAAAAGTCATGTCGGCAAGAATTTTCCTTTGGTTTCAAATTGCCCAATTCGATTGGGAATAATGTTGGTATTCAATACCAATTGGGAAAGAAACAAGGAAAGTCTTTTTGAGCTGGATTAGGACCATGAACCGATCGGTTCAGGGCACCAACCGATCGGTTGGAGTGCCCCAAACGGTCGGCTCAGGTCCAACCGATTGGCTCAATGGCCAAACCGATCGGTTCAGTTGTGAACTGATCATTTCAAGTTGCGAACCGGTTGCTTTTTGTGGAAAATTCTCGAACCCTTCTACTCCTGCTTTAGTCCCGCATTTCCCGGGATGGAGAACCCTGTCCCATGACTCTCCTATATATATAGGGGTATTGGGGGCTTCTCACAGTACAGCTCAGTGCAACCAGTTGCTCTGCAAGTTGTCGTTCTCTCTGGTTTTGGTAACCGTGAGAGAGCCCGAGCAAGTGCTTCCCGCAAAAGGGAGGTGCAGCAAGGGAAGGACAACTGCAGTTGCAACAGGAGGAAGGAGAGCGTGTTGGCGACTAGTACGTCAACAGGAGGGTGCGACTCCTTCCACTTCCTTGTGGGACAAGGAGTGTGGAGTTCCAGGTGGTCCGTGTGGACTACTACAGAGGCGGGAGGACACTGCCGCTTAGGAGGACAACTGTCATCCGACAGTCCGGTTCGAGTAGGAGTTGTCAGTCCCGGTGCGACCAGGAGCTGCACAGACACCGTTGAAGTCCGGAGTTGAAGACCGCGCATTGCGCGAGGTATTGTCACCGAGCAAGCCTCAGGACAAGGTATGATTCCACAAACCATCCTTTCCTATTATATAGACATTGACGCATTTCCTCGGTATGGGTTGGGGGAGAAAATTTTGTTTCCGCTGCCTTCTCTGTCTCCCCTAAAACCCAATAGTGGTATCAGAGCCACGTCAACTGCTCTATATTTTAGGAATATCGATATGATCGATTTTGGTTTGTCGCCTTTATCTATTGCATATGATGTGAATAATATCGGCTTTATGCATGTCCAATCCTAAATCCACAAATCTCTAATTACATATATGATATGTATTATTAATGCACTCGATACGCGTTGCCCTTAAACGAGTTTTGTGGTGGATGTGTGTAGCGTGATTATGGCCTATAAACCCGTATCTGTGATTGGTTGTGTGTGGTTGCTTGCATCTCGGTCTGCGCACCGATCTTCCCTCTCTTAATCCTGATGTAACTCAAAATAATTCGAGATTCTTCCTACCTTTGCTCCCCCCGAATGTAAATCGGGGTTTCTCTTTTAAAGCAATGTAATAAATAGAATAGGATTTTATTTCCTGTTATGTCAAAGACCGGCAGACATCAAGACGACTGCTCAGACGATCGGTTCAAGGAGTGAACCGATCGGTTGACCTTCCATACGGTCGGTTCAAGGAGTGAACTGATCGGTTGATGACTGGTTCGAGGAGCGAGACGAGCGGGTGGCAGACATGACGAGATGCACGATGACCAGGTGAACCGATCGGTTGGAAGAGCCAACCGATCGGCTGGTGGCACCCAGACGACCGGCTGGAGAGTACAGATCGTTCATGTGATGAGTTGATCTACTCGGATGGCAAGGCATAGAGTTCATCTTGTACAGGTTGCATGTGATGTAGACCTGGATGACCATGATTCCTCTTGGCTCGAGGAATCACATTAGGATGGCCATAATCATCGCTTTTTATCGTTTGTGCATGTTTTCTGTGGGATATAGCATGTATATGATATGTACTATGTATTGTGGTGATTGGATATGTATATGTATATAAAACCAAATCCCTCATTAAAATATTAAGTTTTAGATGCCTTCCAAATGTGACACACGTGAAAAGCTTGATCGACCAAGTGTGGGCACGCCCTAGCGTGGTGCACCGTCTATCTCGTGGAAGCGTGAAGGATGAATGTGTGGGTCTGCCCTAGAAGGGTGCATATTCATCGTGCTTGCTTTGGGTCGGACTTAACAAGGTGATCTAGATGGGATCTAGTACCTTGAGGCATGGAGATGATCATTGCAAGGAGTTGTAGATGACATCTTATCCAGAGTTGCATATGATGCAATTGGCAAAAGTTGCCTACCTGAGAGATCTATGTTGTGGGTGACAGCCCTAGCTGGTCCATGGCTTAGAGGATTTCAGGATCTTGCCCACTAGAAGGTTGTACGCTACAATCTTCCGAATTGATAGTGAGGGCTATCAATTTGAAGTAAAATAGTGGGAGCGATAATTAATTAAAGGCCTAATTATATTGTCAAACTTTCAAATCAATCAAATAAGTCAAAAATGAGTTTTTGGACTAAAATTGCATATTTTCCTTTTTGTAGTTAAAATGGCAACAAACAACAACAACTTTTCTTTGTGATCGGTCCTTGACAAGGACAAGCTAAATGGGACGAACTTCCACGACTGGTATCGGACATTGAGAATTGTTCTCACTCAAGAGCGCAAGCTCTATGTCCTGGATACTCCAATTCCAGAGGAACCCGCTCCTAATGCACCAAAGACAGAAAGGGATGCTTACAAGAAGCATTCTGATGATGCCATTGATGCAAAGTTCTTGATGCTATGTTCAATGAACCATGAGTTGCAGAGGCAACATGAGAACATGGGTGTCATAGAGATGATTCTGCATCTCAGGAACATGTATGAAGATCAGGCTCGGCAAGAGAGGTACAATGTTTCTAGGGCGCTGTTCAAGTGCGTCATGACAGAAGGAGATCCAGTTGGTCCTCACACACTCAAGATGATTGGGTATGTGGAGAACCTGCAGAGACTGGGATTTCCACTGAGCCAAGAGTTGGCTACTGACGTGATACTGCAATCGTTGCCAGAATCTTACAGTCAGTTTGTGATGAACTACAACATGAACAACTTTGATAGGCCATTGTCAGAGTTGTTCGGCATGTTGAGGACAGCCAAGTTACAGATGAAGAAGGACAAGCCTAAGTCTGTGATGGTGATCCGAGCAAGAAAGGCAAGTCCAAGCACAAGGGCAAGGGCAAAGCTAAGAAAGGTTCTGAAGCTAGCCAGGAGTCCAAGCCATCTTCCGCTCTCAAGGCCAAGGGAGGCGTGACAAAGAAAGGAAATTGCCACCATTGTCAAAAGCCAGGACATTGGAAAAGGAATTGTCCTCTCTACCTGGAAGAACAAAAGAAGAAGGAGGCGACTGAAGCCTCTACTTGAAGGTGTCATGTAAATAAACTTGTAACACTTTTTGAGATATATGATATCAAGATGTAAAGTGTAAAGCATTCTTACTTAGGGCAAGTGTTTCCTTTATAGATAGGAATACTTTAGTTTATTTTCAGCCAATAAGGCATGTAATACAGTTATGAACTGCTATTTCATACTTGCCAATAGATAGAAACACTTTATTTTTGCATATTGTATGACAATGATGGCAATAAATAAAGAGATGTTTCAATTTATAAAGATGTGATCTTTATGGCAATGCCTTATTTATCTTGTGATATTTGATATGCATAAGATAAGACGATACCTAAAAGTTATAGATAACTCAAACAATTTAATTAGCATTAATCATGAGAAATTCATTTCTAGTTTCCATGTGATGGATAAATCTAGACTCTTTTGGTTATAGAACCAGTAAGAGACATGAATATCTTGGACATGATTAATCAATCTTCACTAATGTAGTGGGAGAGTGATTATCCTATTAGGTATAATACATGTGATGTATTTACATACCTATTAGAATAAATGCTAATACTTCAAATGGTGTTTAGAGAAATACCAATATGAATATCTTGAAGTGTTCAAGATTATCATAAATGAAGTACAAATTTGGTAAAGTATTAATTCTTGATGAGATCAATGAATGAAATACTTGGACCAAATGTTTGAGATCCTTATGAGTGATTATGATAATGTATCATAGTGAACTCATGATTAAGGCATGGTGATGTTTGAATCAAGAAGGAATCATACTCTAAGGAGTTAGAGAATGATTATCAAATAACTGAATTCTTCTTAATAAAAGAATACCCCACACTAATAAAAGAAATTAAGAATCACAAGGGTTGTGAGTTCTTATATCTTTAACAGATACACCTCAATTATCTATGTGATGAGTTGTTCATGTGATGAGTCAACTATCAAGATGAATATGAGGAACCGAATCTTGAGTTATGGTTTAAAACCATTACATCCTAAATGACTTCCATGTGAACCATAAGGTATGACCTTGATGGTAGCACTCATTGGATCATATCCATAAGTGCAAATGAGTCTTAAGTGTTAAGACACATGGATAACATTTTGAGAAGGATGATGCTTGTTGATTGCAACTTAATGGCTAAGACATTTGGCATATGGATACTAAAACCGCATTCCTATGAGGAATAAAACCAGGATGTGTACGTGATACAGCCTATAAGGTTTATGAATCCACTAATGCAAATGAAGTCTATAAGTTACAATGGACTAATCAATGTGATTGATTGAGTACAAGCAACTCAAAATTGGATCTTTATTTTGATAATATAGTCAAAGGGTTTGACTGATATGTCAAAGATAAAGAAGGGATCTGTGATTTAGTGGGAGCGTGTTCACATTCCACATATTGATGTGAAATGGAAATGTTCTAGATTGGAAATCCGAATGTGGAAATTATCTTTAAGGAAGATAGAGATGTTTCCTATGTGATAGGAATAGAGATCTATAGAGATGGTTCTCAAAAATCTCTTGACCTGGAAAGAGAGAGCATACATTGGAAATCTGTACTGAAGTGTTCAGTATGCACAGATTCAGTGGGAGAAAACTTGTCCATGTTACATGGAGTTAGTATCCCAAGGCCAAGTGTCCAATTCTTATGAAGAATGGGAACACTAAGAATAGATATGGATCTATCATGTATGTAATCATCCCATTATCTTGCATGTATGACATGGCAAGAATAAAATGCATTCATCATCTTGTATGTAGGACATGGCAATATGATGTGCTCATCCTGTTAACTCGTATATAGGACATGACGAGTGGATGTCTGTCTACTTCCAGTAAGGGTTACTGGAATACCATGAGAACTTGATAAGTGCTTGTGAAGTACTAATTCTATGGAGATAAGGAAGAGTTTAATGTAAAGAGTTACATTGATGCGAACTTCCGAAAGGACAGAAAATTAATCGCAAAATATATGTGAGATGTATAAAAGAGAATGTTTGTTGATAATTGGAAGTGTTCCAATAAAGCCATTTAAAAGGGAAATGCCGAGTATCTAGGTGTTAGTGAACAGCAGTGGATACTATATGGATCTGAAAGTTCATGAGATGAACTTATATTCCACTCATTGATGACAAGTCTGGAATCCTTGATCATGCAATGTGGCTAAAGGTTAGCAAAGGAATACTAGATCGCATATTACGGCAACTCCATCTCATACGTGCGACGTACAACGAAGAGATGTGAGGCATGCAATTTGTTCAGACTTTGGCAAGGTGTTGCCATTACTCACTATGATGGCACTAGAGCACAGTAACATGTGGGACATGTTTGAAGATCACTATGAATATGATTCATGGATGATTGGCTCGTAGTGCAAGTGGGATTCTGTTGGTATGTATGCCCTGAGAGCCAATCATGTGATGATTGGTGGGATACATTAAGATTGATTTGATAAACATAAAAGGAAAGCTTCCAATTCTTTCTGGTTCAGTCATATGAGATAGTGATAGAACGGATTGAATGTCTAGAGAATGACAGTACTCAATGACGTATGCCTTCAGGTTCATGACCTGAACGTTGAGATCATACGGATGCTAAGAGTTTGTACATTCTTGTTATGTCCCTAGTCAGATGTCATTGTGGAAGGTAGATAGACAGCAATGACACACAAGACTAGATTGTGGTGTTGGTTGATGACAGAATCTCATTAGTCATGATATAGAGATATCAAAACAAACACATAGGTACTTGTTAGAGAACAAGTGTACCGGAAAGACCCACCGTGAGTTTGACACATGGAACCATGAGATGGTAGTCACAGTCAGTACTCACAGTGATGGTGGTGAGTGTGATTCTTAGACCTGAAATCACTACACTCAACACATGTCGTTGGGCGCACTTTGACATCATCAAACGCAATCCTGAAACATGGGTTGTTATAAAGGTGATGATTGGGTGGCTTTGACACATGGGGCTTCTGAGGGGTGAGTGATAGATATGGGATTTGTCCCTCCTGAGGGAGTATGATATCCATGGCCACTTGATGAGTAGGATTGAGAAAGGCGTGCACGCATGTATGAATCAGTATGTGATACTGATGTCATACATATCTCTTCCAGTCTACTCTGAGATCAAGGAAGTGAATGAACGTTGATAGGATGACTGTTCCATGCCTCGAGTTCATTCGGGATATCAGTGACAAAGGAATTATACATTCGTTGTAACACCATTCACGGATTGTAGGATAAAAGTTGTTCTCCAACTTTCTACTTTCACTTGGGTAGCACTGATGTGTGACTAGGCACCGCTCTATGCTTGTGAAGTCATAAGTGTTATGGACTTTCACTGCCAACGTGAAATGGACCTACAGGGTCACACACATAGGATGTAACCTGGAAGAGGAGTTTTGTCCACAAAGCAATGTTTAGATTGATTACTAAAGGAGTTTAGTAGTTCAATTAAACACTCAATCAGTCGATAGCTCAATATCGTATGGTTCAAGGTGTTGGACGCATTGATTGGAGTATCGGATTGATTGAAATCGCAATTGACTGATTTTGCCCAACCTGTGCTCCCAACCGATCGGTTCATGTGATGAACCGGTCGGCTGAGGTTGCTGAACCGGTCGGCTGGAGTGTCCAGGCCGATCGGCTCATGCCCAGGTTGAAACGACCGGTTTAAGGGTTGAACCGATCGGCTCAACTGGTGCAATCGACCAGTTGGGAAAATTCATGTCGGCAAGAATTTTCCTTTGGTTTCAAATTGCCCAATTCGATTGGGAATAATGTTGGTATTCGATACCAATTGGGAAAGAAACAAGGAAAGTCTTTTTGAGCCGGATTAGGACCATGAACCGATCGGTTTAGGGCACCAACCGATCGGTTGGAGTGCCCCAAACGGTCGGCTCAGGTCCAACCGATCGGCTCAATGGCCGAACCGATCGGTTCAGTTGTGAACCGATCATTTCAAGTTGCGAACCGGTTGCTTTTTGTGGAAAATTCTCGAACCCTTCTACTCCTGCTTTAGTCCCGCATTGCCCGGGATGGAGAACCCTGTCCCATGACTCTCCTATATATAGGGGTATTGGGGGCTTCTCACAGTACAGCTCAGTGCAACCAGTTGCTCTACAAGTTGTCGTTCTCTCTGGTTTTGGTAACCGTGAGAGAGCCCGAGCAAGTGCTTCCCGCAAAAGGGAGGTGCAGCAAGGGAAGGACAACTGCAGTTGCAACAGGAGGCAGGAGAGCGTGTTGGCGACTAGTACGTCAACAGGAGGGTGCGACTCCTTCCACTTCCTTGTGGGACAAGGAGTGTGGAGTTCCAGGTGGTCCGTGTGGACTACTACAGAGGCGGGAGGACACTGCTGCTTAGGAGGACAACTGTCATCCGACAGTCCGGTTCGAGTAGGAGTTGTCAGTCCCGGTGCGACCAGGAGCTGCACAAACAGTGTCGAAGTCCGGAGTTGAAGACCGCGCATTGCGCGAGGTATTATCGCCGAGCAAGCCTCGGGACAAGGTATGATTCCACAAACCATCCTTTCCTATTATATAGACGTTGACGCGTTTCCTCGGTATGGGTTGGGGGAGAAAATTTTGTTTCCGTTGCCTTCTCTGTCTCCCCTAAAACCCAACAATAATGTTCTCAAATTTAGATAAAGGATTAAACTTCATAATTTTTTCATTGTTGGAGATAGACAAAATACTTTCACTTTAATAGGTCCTTGTATGAGACACTCAATCTTTATATTGTTCCTAATTTCTATTTTAAGCTAGGTAAAGGTCGTATAGCCAGTGTCAATGTTGGTATAAAAAATAGAATTGAGATATCCCAAAAAATTGGGGATTAGCCCCTATGAAACCCCCATTTGAATCATTTTAACATCCTCTCAGTAGAAATATTATGTTCCTGATGTGGTAATGAAATATATTAGATGGAAGCCTTTTTGCAATTCCCTTAAGATATCATTATCCTGATTTGGATTGGAACTATTGGCTCTGCCATACAATGCTCTTTGGAAAATTGAGATTGTTTATTAGTAAATCTTTCTTGCTCAATCTAATGTTTACCCAATACAAAGGATTCATTTTTTGCACATAGGTATGTTGTGTATAGATGGGAACCATTTTGTTCAACACTACTCTTTTGTTTCTTGATTATAAAACAAATAAAGGGAGGAACCAGTGAAACCATAGACTCATGAGTAAGGGTATGTGTTCTTTTTTGGATATTTGTTTTCATGGTGTAAAAGTTAGTAATGCTATTATAAAATTAATTCCTTACCAAATATGTATTGGTAGATACTTAGTTGTTAATGAAGATTCCTAGATCTCTACTAATAGCATTCAAATTAAGAGTAAAGATGATAAACAAGATATTGGAGGTGGTTGATTTTTTCAGGTATCCTGAAAATCATATTTCTCTGTTTCTTCATATTGATGTATAATCACTAATGGCTGATTTTATGTTAGATACATCACATTTTTACATTACCATTCTTAATAAGAATGTTGGTAGATTTCTAGGATGATTGAAAAGAAACCATAGGTAAAGGTCTATTGTCAATGAGCAAAGTGATGAGATAAAACCCACATTCTCTAAAAAAGAGACACATGTAAACAAGAAATAAGGCACATAGACAACAAAACCTAATAGGTTGAAAATTATACTTGAAATCCCAAAATTCATTGCTCAGCTCAAGCATGATAAAAATATAATTGCATGATGTTTGCCCCATATTGATATAAGCTGAAGATCTATTAAACTAAAACTTGAATAAAAAATTAAATAAACAACTTTACCTTTCTCAACCTCAAATGCTTCAATCATAAATGCTTCAGAATTTACTATTGGTTTTGGATGATAAATTTGCATTGATGGCTGAGTCAATAATATCCCAAGATGATAAGCATATCATTGAATTGGTGCACAAATATGTCTCATACATAGTGTGAAAAAACATATAGACGTTGACTTTGTCCACTCACCACTAGAACATAATTTCCTACTTTTGAGCTAAAAAGCATTCCAAGTTGATTATATTTCATGAAGTTACACTTTGATATAGGTTTGTAAAAATCTAAACAGTTGACCTAGAAAAGAATCAATTTATATAATATCTAAATGTGTATATTCCTAGTTATAATATATTAGATTTTAAGTCTTAGTTATAATAAATGATCATTGAGAAGCATGAAGTTGTGAAACTGAAATTAATCACACATCTTTCTATTCTTGTCCTCAAACTTTTCAAGCAGACTAAAAAGATTATGCCTCACTAATAGACAAATGCATCAAATAATTTGTTTCTAACAAGCCAAGAATATTTCAATTAGTTGTTCTTTGAATGTTCCAACCATCGAAAGACAAATGTACATAATAATGAGATGTGTATGGTATAGTTATAACAAAAATATTTTCGATATGTTTATAACCTATTATGTATGAAATTTTGTTTCATAGCAATTTTTTATCCACATAAACTAGATTATACTAAATTTGATAATTTTGCAACGTAGGTTTTAACTATTGGTTAAACTATTGACCCTAACAACCCAACATAGGTTTTATCACATACCATAATTGTAGTATCTAACAATCCAACCTAGCATTTTTCACATATATTCTTATTTTGTTGGTTATAGAATAAGCCACTTATCTTGTTACTATTGGCAACAATTGTCAAGTAGCAATACATAGTAATTTACAATGTTAGGACATTAATGACATAATTACTTGCTTCTTCGGAATAGGTGGTACATGTTTAAATCCACATTTTAAAACCAGGAGCGTGTCCGATGCTAATGATAAGATGAGATGGCCATTCGGACTCCTCCAAATCCCGGTCTGATGATCGTACTTCAGCAACCATTTCAAACCTAAACAAATACATGATTCCCAAATACGTCCATCATATTCGATTCCCAAATACGTCCATCATATTCCTATTTAGTATAATAATAGAACCGAAGGGTATAATTTATACCATTTAATACGGTGACCGACATTAGAAACATGGGCATAGCACAAGTATCTATACATTGTTGGTGTAGAATGTTTTAGATGGAAGTGATCTTGTTTGAGTTGGGCTGGCTGTTCGAGGCAGTTTTGTTGGGCTTAAGGCCCTGTTAGCTTCCAGCCCAACATGGGCAGCCCTTTGGGGCTTGAGTGCTGCCTGCTGGTTATTAATACCGATGCCTTGAGACAAGGTTATTAGAACAAAGCAGCCGCATCCACGCAGCTGCAGATCAAAAGAGGAGTAATTCTAGCCGTAACATGCAGCCCACCCGGCCACCCACCCGTCTGGGTCTGCTGCAAAGTCCAACGTGGACTAATTTTATTTAATTTTAAATAGCAGGGAAGTAGAAACAAAGTAAAAACTTGTATTGATCATAACTTTCAAACCACAATGAATTTTTCAATGAAATAAAAAGCACTGGATTCGTAATAAGAAATACTTTTCAATAAGACCAATGTTGACATATTTTGAAAAAATAATAATATGAGAAAAAAATGATGACAGAAGTAGAAGAGAGAGAAAATGTTTTTGTCCATAACTTTCACTCTGGAGCATATTTTTTAATGAAATAAATTGCATTAGAATCCTTGTAAAAAATACTTTCCAACACGACTAGTGTTGACATACTTTAAAATAATGATAATATGAAAGAAATATAGTATCTATATTTTAGGATACCATACACATGCTTTGAGTATAGACGTACATTACTTGTGAGTATAGTACATCACATTCGTGTTTCTCCCAAATCATATACAATATTTACTTGTTCATCTATGAATTCGATTGACTAACATTAGCAATGAGTTTAGTACTATACTTTTGAATGAATAAGATCAAGGATTAGTTGTTCTTAAACATAGGTGAAAGTATTGTAGTTTAGTAAATGTGTATGTTTTTAATGAAACGTGAATTAGTTTATATAGGTACAGTATGTGGTTATTGACAGTCTTTTATACATGATATGTCTCGTACTGTACCAACAAGATCATCAAATCATGTGTTGTTATTATGTCTCGTACGGTACCTCTAGTACTGTACGTCTAGTACAATACTTTGCATTACAAAATGTGGATGTTAGTACAATACTTCTTTTACCAATAAGAACATTAAATCATATATTGTTCTTATGTCTCGTACGATACCTCTAGTACTATACATTTGTATTATATTTTATATTACAAAATGTGGCTGTTAGTACTGTACTTCTAATAACAACAAGATCATCAAATCATGTATTATTGGTATGTCTCGTACAGTACCTCTAGTATTGTACGTCTAGTACTATACTTTGTATTACAAAATGTGGCTGTTAGTACTGTACTTCTAGTAACAACAAGATCATCAAATCATGTATTGTTGGTATGTCTCGTACAGTACCTCTAGTATTGTACGTCTAGTACTATACTTTGTATTACAAAATGTGGCTGTTAGTACTGTACTTCTTGTACGAACAAGATCATCAAATCATTAACGTATGTCTCGTACAGTGCCTCTAGTACTGTACGTCTAGTACTATACTTTGTATTACAAAATGTGGCTATTAGTACTGTGCTTCTTGTACCAACAAGATCATCAAATTATGTATTGTATGTCTCGTACAATACCTCTAGTACTGTACATCTAGTATCATACTTTGTATTACAAAATGTGGCTGTTAGTATTGTACTTCTTATACCAACAAGATCATAAAATCATGTATTGTTGTTGTGTCTCGTACAATACCTCTAGTATTATACGTCAAATACTATACTTTGTATTACAAAATGTGGTCGTTAGTAATGTACTTCTAGTAACAACAAGATCATCAAATTATGTATTGTTGTTATGTCTCGTACGGTACATCGAGTATCCTTGTTTATGATTATTGTCAAACGTTACATTTTAAATGTATGAAAAAATTAATATGAATGATAACATGTACAATATTTATGTATGTATGACATAATATGGAATATGAAGAAATAAAGAGGCAATAAGTATTGTACCTAAATGGTCAATCTTAGTACAATATCCAAAAACATACTGTACTTTTGTATACTTCTCTCCTCTTTTAATATACTTCTAATATTATTTTTTCCAAAGTATGTCAACATTGGTCTTGATAGAAAGTATTTTTCATTACGAATCTTTTGTTTTTTATTTCAAAAAAAAATTCATTTAGAATTGAAAGTTATTAGCAAAACCGGTTTCTCTCTCTTCTTTTTATTCTCTTTTTAACTTTTCAACAACTTTTTGTCACATCAGCAGTGTCTCATTCCCAACTACCGAGTAGGCTCCCGGGGATGTGGAGGGGTATGTGTAGTGTTACTCCAAAAGAAAAGCAGTCCTCGCTGCTCCTTTCTTTGTTCCTAACGGAATGGCAAGAGCGAAGGAAGAAAGAAGCAAGAAAGAAAAGGAAAGAGGGTGGTACCGTTCTAATTTTCTTCTCCAGTCTATACTGAGTTCTCCATCATAGTCAATATTCTTGTTCTGCCCGAGTATTCTCTGCAAGGAGGTGTTTTTCGGAGAGGCCTTTTGGTGTGGTGACGTACCGGTTCGGTATTATCTATATCTCTTCCTTTTGCTCTGTATTCCTCAAGTTTTGAGTCTAAATTTGAGACGAACATTGTAATCTGTTGATTAGTAGATTTTCTCTGTCGGGCTTTGACCCGTTGGTTTTCCCTCACACCTTGTGGGGGTTTTCCTCGTAAAATTTTGGTGTTATTGTGGTTGCTTATTTTTTATATTATTTTGTGTGCCTAGTTTATACGTGCATGTTATTTCATATCTTTTGGACTACATCAACCTCTTCAATCAAGAGGTATTAGAGTGTGAGTTGGCTACGTGGATTAGATGGATGGAGCAAATGATATGGTGAAATTGACAGTATCAAACTGGCCGACATAAAAGATAAAGATGGAGGATTTGCTTTACTGCAATGATCTTTATGAACCGGTTTAGGAAGATGCGAGAAACCCAACAGACATCAAATAAGAGGACTGGACAAAGATGAACAAAAAATGGATTAGCCTCATCCGTCGTTGAGTTGACGAGTTTGTCTTCCATCACATCACCAACGAGACCAATACCCACTCATTGTGGAAGAAGCTCAAGTCATTGTATGAGAGAAAGACTACAGGGAACAAGATGTTTCTGATTAAGAAACTTGTCAACCTGAAATTCAAGGAAGACAACAATATATCAGTGCACCTGAATGATTTTAAGAGTATGGTGAATCAGCTAGCCACGATGGGTTTGTCACTTGATGATGAGTTACATGTGCTTCTACTTCTTGGTTCTTTACCTAACAGCTAGGAGACCTTGATGATTTTTGTTAGCAACTTTACTCCATACGGGAAGTTAAAATTGGACTTGGTATCGAATACCATGTTGAATGAAGAGACCAGACAATATAGCTCAGCAGAGACATCAATTTCACATGCTCTTGTTGTTGAGGACAGGGGGAGGAGTTACAGTCGTGGCCAGGGTGGTGACAGAGGAAAGTCAAAGCACATGTCAAAGTCCGAAAGTAAGATAGTTTGCATTACTACAAGAACTCAGGTCATATACAAAAATTCTGCAGGAAATGCAAAAAGAAAATTAATAAAGGAAAGTAAAAAGTGACATATGATGATAGTAATAGAGTTGTAGTCGTTACAGATTCCGAAAACGTTCTCACATATGGAGTTTCCATGGGACATTGTCTACATATAAGTGACAACACCAAGTGGGTATTGGACATCGGTGCTTTGTACCACATCACTCCTCATAGACACTTCTTTTGCTCCTACAAGTCTAGAAACTTTGGAATGATGAAGATGGCTACTAAAATCTATGTGAAGATTCGTGGGATTGGTGAGGTGCGCATTAAGACTGAGTTGGTTTATACTATCTTACGGAAGAATGTTAAATATATTCTTGAAGTTGATTATAACATCCTTTTTTACTATAGTATCGACATTCAGGGCTTTTAATATCATTTTGGTGACTTGAAAACTTTTGTTATGAAAGGATAGTTGGTTGTGGCTAGAGGTAAAGTTTGTTGCACTTTGTACATGATGAATATAAAGGTTTACAGTGATAGTGTCAATGTTGTGGACAACTCTAGTTCTCCAGATTTATGGCACAAGCAGCTTGGACACATGAGTGAGAAAGGCTTACAGGTGTTTGCAAAGAAAGATTTGATCCCCTACGGTAAGAATGTGATTCTTAACCTCTGTGAAAGTTGTTTTCTTGGGAAGCAAAAAAGATTCCAGTTCAGTGCTCAATGTGAGAAGAAGTCTAATGTGTTAGACATGATCTATTCTGATGTTTTTGGTCCTACGGAAGTTAACTCCTTGGGTGGAAGTAAATTCTTTGTTACCTTTATTGACGACGCATCTAGGAAAGTGTGGGTCTACTTTTGTAGAGAAAAGATCAAGTATGTGATACTTTCAAAAAGTTTCATGCCATGGTTGAAAGGGAGACAGGTAAAAAGCTTAAGTGTCTTCATTCTGACAATGGAGGTGAGTATACTTCCAAGGAGTTCATGTCTTACTGTGAAGGATCTTGCATACAACATGAGAAGACTATTCTTGGTACCGCACAACACAATGGTTAATTTGGCAGAAAGAATGAATAGAACCATTATGGAGTGAGTCAGATGCATGATGAAAAATGTAAATCTACCTAAGGAGTTCTGGGAAGAGGATGTAAACACTACTTGCTACCTGATTAATAGGTCACCATCGGTTCCTTTGGATTTTGACACTCCAGAGAGTGTGTGGATAGGGAAGCCAGCTTCTTATTCTCACCTTAGAGTGTTTGGGTGCAAGACATTTGTACATGTTCCTAAGGAGTAGAGGCAGAAGTTTGATGACAACTCTGTTCTTTGTATTTTTATTGGCTATGGTGATGAGAAGTTTGAATACAAGCTTTGGGACCCAGAAAAGAAGAAGATAATGAGATCCAAAGATGTGATTTTCTTTGAAGACCAAATTTTTTCTGATATAGTGATGACAGAGTCTGAGTAGGTAAATGATGATACTGTGATTGATGTCTCAGTTCTCTCTCCAGTTCAGCAGAATGCTGATGCAAACCATGTTGAGGATGACGAGATCCCACATGATGATATGGAAGAGGATGATCCTGGTATAGATAGCGTCCATGATGAGGAGGTTCTTGAGCAGGGGGAACAACCTCAACCAGTAGATCGCGTAGGTCTACAGCTGAGGAGGTCTACAAGAGAGAAAAGGGCGTCTACTAAATATTCTGATACAGAATGATCATTGATTACAGAAGAGGGGGAGCCAGAAAGATACAAGGAAGCAAAGTCTCATCAAGAAAAAGATAAGTGGTTGCATACAATGCAAGATGAGATGAACTCATTGAAGAAAAATGATACCTATGAGTTATGGAACCTTCTTGAAGGTAGAAAAGCTTTAAAGAACAAGTGGGCCTTCAATCTAAAGAAAGATGGGAGTGATAACACTGTGAGATACAAAGCTAGACTTGTGGTAAAAGGCTTTGGGCAAAAGCAGGGCATTGACTTTGATGAGATATTCTCTACAACGGTGAAAATGACTTCCATTCACATAGTGTTAGGCTTGGCAGCTAGCATGGACCTTGATATTGAGCACCTTGATGTGAAGAAAACCTTCCTCCATGGTGAGATAGATGAAGAGATTTATATGAAGCAACCTGAAGGATTTGTAGTGAAAGAAAATGGACACATGGTTTGGAGATTGAAGAAAAGTCTCTATGGGCTGAAACAAGCACTAAGAAAATGGTATAAAAAGATTGATGTTTTCATGCTGAAGTAAGGTTAGCACGGGATAGAGGCAGATTACTGTGTTTACTTTAGGAGATTTTCAGGTGATAGTTTTAATATTCTCTTACTTTATGTTGATGATATGTTGGTTGTTGGCAAGGATGCTCAGATCATTGCCAAGCTAAAAAGGAATTGTTTAAGTCTTTTGACGTGAAAGACTTAGGACCAGCCAGACAAATTCTTGGCATAGATCTCAGGCGTGACAGGAAAGCAAAGAAACTTTAGTTGTCATAGGAGAAATATGTTGAGCGTGTAGTTGACTGGTTCACATGAAGGTGGCGAAGCCGGTTGAGACTCCCTTATCCAGTCACTTTAGACTGAGTAGAAAACAATCTCCTTCTACTAAGAAGGAAAAGAAAGAGATGGCTCACATACCCTACTCTTCTGCAGTAGGTTGTCTTATGTATGCTATGGTGTGCACTAGGCCTGATATTGCACATGCAGTTGGTGTGACTAGTAGATTTTTATTTGACCCTGGTAAGGAGCATTGGAATGTTGTTAAATGGATACTCAGATATTTGAGAGGTACTTCTAGTGCTTGTTTATGCTTTGGAGGGGCACCATCAGTTCTTATAGATTTCACAGATGCTGATTTAGTTGGTGATCTTGATCACATGAAGTCTACCTTAGGTGTTATGTTCACTTTTACTGGGAGAGTTGTTAGTTGGCAGTCTAAATTACAAAAGTGTGTTGCTTTATCTACAACTGAGGCATAATATATCGCAGCTTGTGAAGCAGGAAAAGAAATAGTTTGGCTCAAACGTTTCTTGCAAGAACTGAGTTTGACACAAGATGAGTATGTTGTTTACTATGATAGTCAGAGTGTCATAGACTTGAGCAAGAATTTTTCTTTTCACTCCAGGACAAAGCATATTGATTTGAGATACCATTGGTTACGTGAAGCTATCAGTGATGACTAGTCGAAGCTGAAGAAAGTTCACACCAATGACAATCTTTCTGACATGCTAATGAAGGCAGTTCCTAAAAAGAAGCTTGATACTTGTAAGGAGCTTGTCGGATTGAACTCTGCCTGAGGAGTCGTGAGGACATTCTCTCCTTTGGGTTGGAGGGGGACATTGTTGGGCCTAAGGCCCTGTTCGCTTCCAGCCCAACATGGACAGCCCTTTAGGGCATGAGTGTTGCCGGCTAGGTATTAATACCCATGCCTTGAGACAAGGTTATTAGAACAGAGCCGCCGCATCCATGCAGCCGCAGATCAAAAGAAAGCACCCATCGCTGCTCCTTTTTCTGTTCGTGATGGAAAGGAAAGAGCCAAGGAAGAAAGAAGAAAGAAGGGAAAGGAAAGAGGGTGACACTGCTCTAGTTCTCTTCTCCGGTCTACACTGAGTTCTCCATCACAACTAATATTCTTGTTCCGCCTGAATATTCTTTGTAAGGAGGCATTTTTCCGAGAGGCCTTTTAGTGTGGTGACGTACTGGTTCAATATTATCTGTATCTCTTTCTTTTATTTTATATTCCTCAAGTTTTGGGTATAAACATGAGACAAGTATTGTAATCTGTTGATTAGTAGATTTTCTCCGTCGGTTTTTGACCATGTGGTTTTTTACTCACACATTGTGGGGGTTTTCCACATAAAATTCTGGTATTCTTATGGTTGCTTATTTTCTATATTATTTTGTGTGTTTAGTTCATATGTACAGGTTATTCCGCATCTTTTTGGCGTGCATCAACCCCTTCAAGTTTTTGAATGGGTGAACAAAAATCAAAATGGGAGTATTTTTTTCCTTTTTCCGTCATAGGAGACGAGGAATAAGACGAGGTGTTGATGTTGCGGCTTGCACAACAGTGGTTATTGGCTGCTTAGCATGCAATCTTTGGGCTACTGACTATTTGGCATAATGATGCTTGCTATCAAGGCTTCTGGCGGCCGTGACTCTTCTGCTTGCGTATGAGTCTGTAACTTGGTGTGGTGTTGGAGCAGAGGTCGTTTGCATGGCATGGCTAGCACGATGAGGACTCGAGAGGTCTGTGTGGGAATGGTAAAGAAAAGAATTTTTGTTTGGGGATATTAGGAGAAAATATTATGTTAGTTATAAGACGAAAGACCCTTTTTTAATCATGTGGTTTACTTAGATAAAACCCCTCGTCAACATACGAAGGCACCTACTTTAGGAAACCCATTACAGTTTCTCAAATGTGACAATTTTGTTTACGAACTGCCATTGTAAATGCTGACACAAAACCCAAATTGAGGTGTATGAAGATGGTGTTTCAATCATTGTGGTGGTCCCACTGAAGGCAACTATATATTAACCTATTTTTTTTGTAGATAATGATCCTAATCACATAGAGGTTAAAATTCACTCTAGTTGGATATGTGAATTATCCGACGAACTATGAGAAGGCTGGAAAAGATGTATCCAGAATCAACTTAGTTAAGGGCATTATGGGTATGTAAACTTGCAAGCAAGCGCGGAGTCAGGGGGCAAGCAGGGGCCGCGCCCCCCCAAAAAAAATAAAAAATCAAGTATTGTTATGTATGTACATGTATATATGTATATTGGTATTAATATATATATTATCGAGTATTGTTTCCATCAAATAAGTGTCTATAGCGTACTGGATTGTTGATTGAATTTTAGATCCATTCAAATCAAGTGCTCAAGTTCAAATCCCACTAGCGTCATTTTTGTCAATTTGTTGCAAATAACTGCTGATATCGTTTCAACTATATATTAGGTCATATATAACACAAACTTCTAGTTAGCCTATTGGATTGGCAAAGACTGCATTGTGTGTGTCACATTTGGTGGTTGTTATTTCCAATCCCAACAAAAAAAAAATTCATCACATTTTTAGAATATCTACTGCCCCCCAACTATAAAGTACTGGCTCCTCCCCTGCTTGCAAGGTTGTATTAGAGTTTCAAGTAAGTTTGAACGGATGTCTGGAGGTAAAGTTCTATGTGAGATAACAATGTATATGTCATACACAATTTCATCATAATAGTACGTTTAAAGGAGCAAAATTATAGTTTTTTTTATCAATAGGTTTTTTTTGGCTGAATGGATGTCTATTTACTGACCGCAATCCGCATGCCAGCTAGACCAATGGAGAATCCCCTCCATAGTGTTGACGACAAAATACCGCAATAAGCAAGCCAGCTAGACCAATGGAGAATCCCCTCCATAGTGTTCCAGTCGGGTTTCGAACCGGCGACTTGTGGTAAACAAATGTGACAATTTTGTTTACGAACTGCCATCGTAAATGCTGAGACAAAACCCAAATTGAGGTGTTTGAAGAATCATTGTGGTGGTCCCACTGAAGGCAACTATATATTAACCCATTTTTGTTGTAGATAATGATCCTAATCACATAGAGGTTAAAATTCACTCTAGTTGGATATATGAATTACCCGACGAACTATGACAAGGCTGGAAAAGATGTATCCAGAATCATCTTAGTTAAGGGCATTATGTGTATGTAAGCTTGCAAGGTTGTATTATAGTTTCAAGTAAGTTTGAACGGATGTCGGGAGGTAAAGTTCTATGTGAGATGACAATGTATATGTCATACACAATTTCATCATAATAGTAGGTTTAAACGAGCAAAATTATAGATTTTTTTTTTATCAGTAGGTATTTTTGGCCGAATGGATGTCTATTTACAATCCGCATGCCAGCTAGACCAATGGAGAATCCACTCCATAGTATTGTAGACAAAATACCGCAATACGCATGCCAGCTAAACCAATGGAGAATCTCCTGTATAGTGTTCCAGTCGGGTTTCGAACCGGCAACCAGTGGTATCAACATCCTTACAGGCTTACCAGCTAACCAACTCAGCTAGCTGGCTGGTACACAAAATTTCAAATAATTTCATCTACAATAAGATTGTCATAGTTGAGATCTTATTATCTCATGGAATTTAAACGTATAGGATGAAGTTTATGCATGAGTGGATCTCTGAATGTTATGTATTTATTTGAAAGAACAAAAGTTTCCAACTTGTTTGTTAAATTGAAAATGTCGGTAGTTCCATTATGTAACTCGGAAACCATTTGATTACTTTAGAAGCCAATCTCCTAAAACGTCTGTGTTACTAATGTCGGAATGGTTGTATAATATATTTATAAACCTACTGGGTGTGCTTATTTAACTAACGGAAGCCTTTAACTGGTCGAGCTTCCTTTATAGTGCACTTATATAGAGACCTTGACTTAGTTAAATCCCTATTCTGATTAAGAAAGCCACAATCTCATGCGTGGCAATGTATTCTTATGTCGATTGGATGAAACTTGGCTGCAGTTAAAAACATATGCTTTCCTCAATATGTTTCACCTACTGTACTTTTGAATTCTAATCACCGTCTAGAAAGATAAATAAGATTTTATATAAATGAATCTATTAAAGGTTCCGTAGGATTCATCCATGTAAAAACAGTATTCCGATGTCAAACTGAATCCCAACAAGGTGGTGTTTGATTTTAGAACATCATTACAAGCAACAACAAACAATTGTAATTTTATTGATAAGTTTACAAGCCAAGTTAACAATCACATAAAAAATAGCACAAAAAACAGAATAGGAGATACTAATAAACCGAGTTAAAAAACTCAAATTAGATTGTTCTCTTGAAAAAGAGAGACATTACTTAAAAATCAGCATTTTGCTATCCTCTAGATGCACATTGCTCTTCTAGTTGATCCTTTCATGATGCTCCAATAGTAGATCATCTTACTCACATGAAGATGAAGATGGTGCAGCTCAGCAGGTGTTATGTTACGACCCCACCTCCCGATAACCCCCAATTAAAGGAGACCGAGAGGTCGAAGCCGCACCCATAACTTACAGATCAAAGGTTCGGCAATTAACCAAGAATAATTATCAAATTTTAGCCTACTATACTGAAAATCTGTAAGAAAATAAATTTGTGCATACCTTTTTGAAAACTTGGATCTCTAAACTTCAATCCATTTATAGATTCTATCCTAGCTAATCCTCCTTGTATTTTACTTCATGTATTCTACAATATGACGGTTTACTGTTTGTCCTTTTGGCTTGTACCTAAAATGCCGACAAACAAAACGTTGGTCAGCCGAAGCTGGTATGTGGGGGAAACAATAATTATGTAAATACGTTAACAATGTAATCATTCAATTAATCATTTAACAACCAAGATTACATTTTAGATATAACTCCGCGATCCAAGAGTACCCTATCCTCTATGTTGTCCCCATTAAACCCCTCATGATCCACTTATAAGTGAACCAATTTCTAGGGTTGAGTCACATGGCACTACCCTTACGTAGCCCACTCCTTAACTCATGGTAGGCTAATGAGTCTCACGGCACTACACGTAGGTAGCCCAGTTTCTAACTCTCGGTAACCTAGACCTTGCTCTAGGATTACCCCTTTTTTCTTAGCCTTTTCAAAGCAATAGAGGTGGACCCGGATCTAGTCAGTTATATACGCACATTTATAGTGATAATCATAGTCACTTTATAGTTGCATGAAATAAATAAACATCCAATAGTTATTTTCAAGCAACCGATTAAAACTTCGAGAATCGCCGTGAAACTAGAGCGATTATTCATAAGCGTAACCACATACCTGATTTGATGTGTCCTGCAGATTATTCAACATATACTTCATCTATATACAATCAAGCCAATCAACAGATCCAAGCAAGTAATTCAATCATCACATAATTCCTGAAAAGAATATGTACTCTATTTATTACACACTTTATGAAGAATCTATTTTATTGACTTGGATTCTCTTTCTAGGGTTTCTAATCTGCATTAAGGTTTCAGTAACATTCATTAGGGTTTCTTAGATGAATTCCTCAAACTTTATCCATTTTAGGTCAACAAACCCTAAAATACTCTTTTCCATTTATATGAACCTTAATTGCTCAACTATTCATTTTAATAGTCTTTTATACCCCAAATTGACTTAGGATCATCATACCCCTATTTATTCATGGATTTGAACCATTAAAACAATTAAAAGACATATTCTCCTAAATTAGGAGTTTTAAGCTCATTAATGCATAATCATGCACGAAACCCTAAATTAAGACAATTATATAAAAAGATCACCTTTTTAGATCCTATTTTTACTTTTATTAACACCATGTTAATCTCAACTTGAATTATCCATTGAACAACATTAAATCCATCTATCATCAAATCTAAGGGTTTTTCATTAATTGAATCATTAAAGATGATAGCTTTATGTACTTTTCAAATTTCAAGCATATTTACGCACATAATCTATAAACTAAACTAATTATGTACAAAGATCATCCTTTTCGATCTTAAAGTAAATTTTTACAATTAACAGGTTATTATCAACTTTAATGATCCATTAAACCCTATTAAACACTTTATTCATTTCAAAATAGGATTTCTTAATCTTTAATTCATTAGAGATGATAACTTACACTACTTTTTGAATAGCATACAAAATTAGGCTTCAAACATAATTTATTTGTATTTCTCTCGTTCTGAGGATAAATTTTCATATAAGACTTGTTTTAATCCGAGTTACAAATCATGAGATATGATTTTTGCAATAAAACACTTACCACAGCCAATGAGATTGTGCCACGTCATCTCAGCCATGCAACGTTGCTTTGGGAAACATTTCGAAAAGACGACTTTACCCTTGATAAGTTACACATATTCTACAGCCTGTGGAGGGTAGAATTGTCCATCTTGGCTCTCCCTTCTTCAACCTCGGGTTGCTCCAGGGCTGTTGCCCTAGCCGCCGAGCTGCAGCAAGCGTGGACGCGCCCCTTCCTCCTCAGGGCTCGGGGGTTGCCGCCAAGGGCCGCCCCAACTCCGCCACACCTAAACGCAGCTAGAGCACCTCAAAACCCATGACCTAGCTGGTCGTTTCCGTGCATGACGGGCCTGCAACTGCGGCTGTCATTGCAGCCGTGCTGCTGCTATGGCACTTTGCTTCGGGCATGGCGGCTCCGGTTAGGGTTTGCCTTGGCATCGAGTCGTGACCAGCTACCATTGCAACCGCACTTGGATCCTCCGTTGCTTCAGGATCTCGTGGCTTCTCATGGCGTAGGGTTTAAGGATGCAAACCAATAAAGAAAGAGAACCATGGGACTCCTCTCCTGGACTCGGTCCAGGGCTCCCTTTTTATAGATGAGGGTAACCACGTCCTATGATGCTTGCTTGCAAAGCAATAAAGTCTTTCCTACTAGGAATTAGATTCCTTCATGAAAAAGCAAGCTTCTCTCTCTTAACTTAATCCTTTAATATTCCTTTATTATTTAGGTATGTAGCAAATTCAAAATTCCTGTTTCTTATCCTCTTTATTCTTGCTCTTTAATCCATTAGAATGAATTTCTATTTTCTTTTAATAGAAATTACTTCCTTTTTCATAATGCCACCAAAATCATTAATATAGTATCATATTATCTTTTATTTTGGAAATTTTGGTATTTTCTCTTTCCTCTTCCTTCATTGGGGCTCCTTGTACCCCAAGAAACTCTATTATTTCGAAATTACTTTTTAAGGATACTCATTATCCTTCTAGATGCATCTAAATGCATTATTTCCCATTATCATGTGTATTTCTTATTAAACTGTCTCTTTTTGAGAATTTCTCTTTATTTCTCTTTTATTTTCCTCATTTGGTATTCCTTTTATCATTAGGAATCCTTGGAACACGAAATTCCACAAAGGATCACTCAATTATACCTTTTTCCACTTATTTCCAACATGTTACCATTATTTTCAATTTCTTTCTTCACAAAGAAATATTTAATTAATCTTTTCTTTTCTCATTGCTTTCATCTTGCCACTTTGGACTGCTTAGAATCCAAGGAACCCAAGAGGCAAGAAATCCCTCTTTGGATTTTCCTTCTAGAGGTTTCTATTTCATTCTTTTCTCAAATATTCAATTATTCATTTACTAATTGAATTTCGTTGTTATTTGGGCCCAATAGCCAATAAAGCCCACAACACAAACATCAAGGCTATTGTAAATGAAATCCATTTATTTGAAGAAAATTATATCATTATTTGTTCAAATATCTTTAATATGAGAAATTACATTTCTCACCAAATGAACTCAAAATTTGGGGTTGTAACATGTTAGGTACCATGACTCAATAAATTGCATTAAGAGAAGAAAGGACAGAGAATAAAATCTCTCGTACATGAGTATAACTTCACAGAAAAGAGAACGGCTACATGCGGCGGCAGACGACGGGGTAGCACAGCACGAATGGAAAATTTGTGTCTTACATCTGTGAGATCTGAGATTTGAGATATGTGATTATTCTAAAGTTTAAGCCCAAGGGTCTTCTTTATAGAAGTATCACACTCAATCCTATTCCCTATTTTACAGAATCACACAATCACTCTCGTAGGTATAAAAAGTAATATAAGGAGTTCATTTCCAATTAAGAATAAATATAAGTTGTTCCTTTCCAATATAAAAGAAATATGAAGAGTCTCTTTTCTAATTCAGAAGGAATATGAAGAGTCTCATTCTTAATTGGAAAGCATTAACTAAACAATTAATTACTTAATTAATTAATTAGTAATCTATTTGTGCAAAAAGGAGAAGCAATGTAAAAGATAATTTTCCTATCATATTCCTAATTTTTACAAAAGACAAAAATCACTTTTCCTCCACATCCCATATGTATTAGCTGCAACAATGTTATGCTTAACCCATACTAACTATTATTAGCTATTGCTAATAAAGTTCACAATTTCCCATAAAGTCCAATGTGTAGTGTGTTTTCCGACTTAGTCTTTAATATGACACTTTCAATAGGTACCTTTTGGTTTGAATCATGCTTAGTAATTCAACATAGATCCTTGTAGAAACTAGATAAACTAATATCTTGAACCTAAACCTTATGTGCAAGAGTATCGATTGGTAGCAACATTATAAAGATAATGGAAAAAAGAAATAAGTGATGCATTAAAGGCCATCCAACCAAATCAAGAATCATGATTGATATCAGGGAACAACCCCATTCTCTGATTGTGACCTAAACAACATTAATGATGAAGTTGGATTATCCAAGAATGTATAGTTACAATCCTATCCTAGGAATTGACACCATTCATAGAATAATTTCTTACTAATTTGTAGTCGTGGCACTAACATGTTTTCATAGGATAGACATATAGATACTAAAAGCATCAAGTAAATTACATAGTATCAACCAATTCAACTGACAACTTGTAGTTACCACAATGAAGTCAATTTATGGGATCTCCACTATTTTGGTTTGGGTTTCTACTGGATGTGAATCACAAGGGGTTTGAGTGCCATCTCTAAACTGAACTTCTCAACTAAGGTCAATGTAAGACCATTAGTCAAAGGACCATCTTTATTGTCTTTGATACTGACGTAGTCCACAACCATAGCCCCATTTGACACTAGCTCTCTTACAGACTATAGTATGACTAGCATGTGCATGTGTTGTTTTTCATTGTATTTGAACTTTGTATCGTTGTAATTGTTATTGTGTTATGAAAGTAAATTGAAATTGTAGGAAGTGACTTCTTCAGCATATGTAAAGTGGACATAAGCTCATGTAGCCATTCATCTTCCAATCTAGTTGCATCTAAAGCTCAAACTCAACATCGGAGGTTGACCAAGACAAGATGTTTTATTTCTTAGACCTCCAGGCTACAACACCTCCTCCCAACATGAACATTGTAATGATCCCCTCCCCTTATTTCCTTAATAAAACTGGACCAAGAGGACAAGTGGTGATACCATATTTCCAGAATCAAGGTTTAGAAAATAGCTAATAATAATTTAAAATATCATTGAATGGAAAAGTGTTTGATAACAATATGAAGATAAATCACTTAAAAGGAGTTATACTAATAATCAAAGGGAAACTAAGCAAAGCACAAGAAATGTATCTATGTATCTAATCCTCCAGTAGTCTTTATTCATATGTTCTTTTGGTGCTAGCTTTTGGATATTCATTTCTCAAATATTATACAGATTAATCTAAAACACTAACAATCAAAATGAGGATCAATATATTTCTGTACAATGTACTTTATGCAATTAAAAAGTGCACAAGTAGGTGTAACAATGTAATCAAGAATATCATCAATAATAATAATCAAACTTGCATTTTCTATATATCTTCCTAACCCATAGCTGCTTGCTTAGTGGGTACATTAACCCCTTTCTCCATCATTGGATTCCCAGAGTTTGGTCTAGCATTGGACTCATAGTGATCCATCATTGGAATTAGTCACATGTACATCTACAATGTCAGTCACTTGGAAGTCGATAAAAGTGGTTGTTCATAAGTAACCATGTACCTTTCTTCAAAGGTAACTTAGATCCAAGCAAACAGGTGCACTTTATGATCCAACCAATCATTTAACTTGTAATTAAGTTTTAACATCCAAATATTATATTTACATTCACAAAATAACACATAGGTCTGACTTGGGTCCTAAGTTAGCATTTTGGATCGAATTAGGGTTTGCCTTCCCCAACTCAAATTTTCATGTATTTAGGCTCAATGATTTAGGAAAGCCTAATTTGGTATTATGTGAACCCTAATTCTTGTTTTAGTTTCAATTATATATTTTCACCAAATTAGATCAGACTTGATACAATAAGATTCACTAAGAAATTTGTTATCATTAATTTCATGAACTTAGGATTTATATGCATTAAATACCATCATTGTATGCATTACCATATACATTGGAACTTGATACTGAATTAGGCCTTGAAACCTATCTTATTCAATTATAGTGGTTTTCTGATCAATTTCATTATTTTTTACTATCATTTGAGTTATCATAAATTTTGTTGATTTTTATACAAATTAACTAGGAATCAATTGATCATCGATTGACATGCCAGGTGGATAATTATTTATCTGCCCATGACATATCATGATTTAGATCTTGAGATATAAATCTATCTTCCCATTATGCTATGACACTTACATCACATAGATGGGGGCAAATCCATTCTATCCCCCCGTGACTATTCCCTCCAGCACCTACTGAGCAGGAAGTCCACAATGTTATTGTGTGATTGGCGACCAGAACTATAATGACCCTACCCCTACATAGTAGGCAATTGATGGTTATAAGACCCTAAGTTTAGTTTTATTTCCTTAATTTGGATTGGATATCTAATCTATATGTGGTTTTTTCCTTCAGCCGTCTCTTGGATTTTGGGATGACATCTTTAAAGGAGGGGTGATTTATCAAACCCTAAATCTTTATTAACATTTATTCTACTTTTTCTACTTAATAGTGTTCTTTTGAAAAATTAGTGTAAAAATTACATTTTTATTGTTGAATTATTTATTAACATGTCATATGCCAATTTTCATTGACTAGATAGGCTGAAGACAGAAGTTTTGTCTTGAATCTACCCTGAAAAAGGTTAAAATGATGGAATTATGGTAAATAAATCCCTTAAATTAATTTTACTGCTTATAAGTGATATTAGGTTACTAATGGAATCTAGAATAAAATTGAAATCTATATAATGTAATTAATATTAATTTGTAGGTCAAATGTTCAAGATATGCCAAATTATTGTTTGAGAAACAAAATTCAAAGAAAAACTTCATTCATGGACCTCTATGTAAAATACCCAAGCACCGCAAATAGATTTATTAGGAAAATACGACCTGAAATACCTCATAATACACAATTCTTCTTTGAAATTTTGTGGTGTAGTCTAGAGAAGTGATTTTGAGGAGATTTCAGTGGAAGTAGACCTAGAGTTGATCTATCTCAAGTTATTTCCAAATTCAAGTTAAATCTAGCATTTTCATTTCTTCTCTTATTCTTTCTTCTAAGTTTTCTTATTTCTATTGGTGTGGAGAATAACTTCTATAATTAGAGAAAGAAACCCTAACTTATCCATCTTCTCTCTCTTTTCTCATGCTATCGTCTTGGAAGGATCCCAAGCTAGTCATTTGTTGTGATTTTCAACTTTAGAGAAGTTTGGTAGAACTTTTTGTAGAATTTTGGAATCTACCTTATTGGAATAGGGGAGGACGTTTTTCACCTTCTTGTTACAGCAAGGTTATGAGATTTACATTCATTTAGATATTTAAATTTGTAATAAACTCAATATAAACTTTATGATGCTAATTTAACCCTATTTTAGAGAATTTGGCTGATTTTGTAGTAAAATGGGAATTTGATTATGAAATTCGGGATTCATGCTTATTTCCATGAATATATTGACATCAATCATGTTTGAACATAACTTTTGTGTTATGGAATCATTTATAATGAAATCACATATCTTCATCAACTTTTGCCTTAATTTGGCGGGTTTTGGACATATATGATTAAAATGTCTCAAAACTTCATATTTTGAGATGAAATTTGGTAAATTAGTTTTTAAGGACTTATATGATAGGAAATAATTGTTGTTTATTTTTATTTACATCAATAAATATGAAATGACTCCCTTTGTTAGGTATCAATTATTTTAGGTTGTTTTGTCAAAATTTTGATGGATTGAACTCAAAGATAGAGGACACTATCTTTTAGCTATGGTTTTCAAATAACTAATACAAAACATGACAGAAATGATTGTATCTTCTTCTATTTTATTCCTTTTGGGCTCATTGAGTCTCAAACCACAATGTGAAGGTGAATTATATTAGTTATATAATGCACGTACATGATCCATGTGAGTTTCAAACACAGTGTATTATTGAGGCATAGGTGTATCTAGGTTTGACCTAAATATTCAATAGTGAAACACATGATAAAGTGTTCCATTAGTTAGATTTATTCCTATTAGTTATGAAACTGGGATGATCAAATGCAAATCCCTTCCAATGTTGTTTATTCTATGATCAATTCATCTAGTATACATGCAGTTCAATCCAATTCAGTTAGATCAGATCAATAATATTCAAAATGACAGCTTAGTAGTTTCACTAGAGCATATTCCATTTTAATATATTCCTATCTATTCATATTATTAAGTTCATCTGAGGTTCAATATTCAAAAACTATAGTTCAATTGTATTCTTTTCTAGAGTATCAAAATTTCATAGCATTGTCCATTATTGTTTCAGTAGTAAAATATAGTGTTGAATACAGAATGAAAAAGGAATTATTCTATTACATGCTAAAGATAAGGAAAATTTCGTAAACTATTATTTAGTGAAAAATGTTGATTTGATGTTTGAACTGTGTATTTAGAGAGTGAAGTAGACATTAGATGCCATGAACATTGTATCCTTCATAGGAGGTCTACGTTATGGGGGGAAATCTGATTTTCAATTAGAGGTATTTTATCCAGATTGAGGTAATCCAAAGAACATCGGTAGGGTGTGGGGGTCTAGGAAAGTGACGGTAAACTCCTTACAATTTTTTGGTACCCAACATGAATTGGGGATGCTAGTGGTACATGTTTTACGAGTGGTGGCACTCAGTAGACATCTTCAATGGGTCTACTTGTGCACAACAAGTCTAAGGGCTTTGACCCCCCACTTGAGTACCTAGGCTAAGAGGAGTAGTTGAGATATGTGACCACTCCCATTAGCCATCATGAGCTAGATGTGGCGAGGTTCGCTACATACGAGGTCTTACTCAAGCAAAAGACTTAGGAACCCAAACATGCTTCTAAGTCTTATATAGTGAGATAATAGCTTGTTGTGATGCTTACACATGTTGTGGGACACCTCATGTAGGTCCACAGTATTAATAAATTGTTTAAAAGATTAAGAAATTAGATCCAGGAAATTGATGTTCAGAATATAACTTTAGAAATGTATTGTTTCATTATTCTCAAAATTTATGTTGATGAGTTTTACATTAATGCTAATTCAGTTTAGTATATTATGCTTGTTTATATCTTCTTAAGTTTCAATCCACTTAATAAAGAATATGCATATTATCTTTCTATTTGGGTGAATTTCCATTCACTGAGTGGGTAAGCTCACCCCTTTTCCACAATTTTTAGAGGAATCATGTGGATCTGAAAAATGACAATGACATAGTAGACCTTCCATCAAAGTTAAGAAAGTTAATTATTAGATTAGTTAAGTTTAGTCGGTCCCTACTACTCTAGGTACTTGTATAGAAGTCAGAAAATTGTAAATAATAATGTGTAACTTTATTTCCTTAACGATAGAGGATGTATTCAATTGTCATGCCATATGTACATGGAACTATGAGAAACAAAATGAATGTTTAAATATATATCTCTATCATTGAGATCATATTAGAGTAATCACATTTTAGTTTCCCTTATATAGTTGTTTATTTTATTGATTGTTAGCGAACAATGACTTTGAAATATAAAAAAAGTTAAGGGTAATATGAGTATTATGTTAAATCCTCAACTTATGCCCTAATATCATGATTAGAGGTTATCTTGGGAAGCAGGTGTAACATCTTGTTTCAAATATTAGGTTGAATCATTAGGGACCATTAGGGTAGAACGTTCATGGTCATAAGTGTGGATGTTAGGAGGTGATGTGGCTATAGCTCTATGAAGTCTGAGTATGTGGATACTTTGGCCTGGTATTCAAATATGTAGGTTGACCATTATTAAGCTACTCTACGTATTCTTCTCTGGATGTCGTGGCCAGATATGTAGAGGGAAAATGGTCTAGAGAGAAACCATAGAAATATTAGGGTTAGAAGACTAGAAAGTAATGAAGGATTTAGACCATAAATATAGAATGTGATACATCATTTATTTTTTATTATTTTTATTAGATATCAATTAAAATTCTCTTATGTATTTCAATTCAAATATTTCATTTTTAGAAATATATGTGGTTCCTTAAGACCTTTTTACACTAAGAAGTTACCTCAGTTTTTATTTACATTCCTTGAATCAAGTGGACTAGGAATGATCTTTAAATGAGCTTTCCCTAAGTCAATATTATTTTTACATGTTTGAGATGAATTGGAGTTGGTTAATTATGAGTAGCTATTGGCTTAAGGACTACAAGTTCAGCCTAGTAAAATGGCAGGACGCATTATTGAAATCTAATTATTCCTATTAATTAATCTATTAAGATTAATTAAACTATGGAGAGGTAAAATTAGATTGTAGTGGGAATGTGTATGTACTATGATATTTAAATAGAAGGGAAATATTCAAATAATTTATAATCAGTAGGAACTGATATCTATGATCCAACTTTGGGACATCACATAAGAAACCCTAAATTGGGGATAAAGGAAGAAGGAATTCAGATTCAAGACATTGATTAGTAATATCATACAAAATAAAGAAGAACGAATGGATGAAGAGACCTAAGTCATATAACTAATTGAGGCACTTTATTCAATTTGAAATCAAGGAAAGATAAGAGAAAACTACATAGGAAGTTGATATAGAAAGAATAACTTATGAGAAATGGATCAAATAATCAAGTATAGAGCATTTATGTACTCCAGAACAAAGGGAAAATAGAAAAAAAGAATTAAGCATACAACAAGTACATAGAAGTAGATCATTTTCAAAAGAATTAAAATGATGAAAACTAGGTGAACATGTAATTTTCAAGATTAGGCCAAGAATTTCATATTAAACAAAGTGAAATGTTGGATATCATTAGTTTGATTAAGGAAAGAGGGTTACATGATATAATAGAAAACATTAAATGTGTCATTTTATTATGAAGTCTAATGCATTTGTTCCTACTACCGTATAATTCAATGTCTCTATAGAGTAACAACCTCATTTCCATCAGATTTATTCAACTGTTGTAAGTGTTAAAATGGAACTAGTTCTCAAAAGTAGAAGAATAAGTGTAGTAAACAAATGAAAAAGTCATATAAAGGTAAATTGTATTTAGAACATAAAATCTTGATTGAAAGAGAAACTATGTTTGACCCCTGCTTGAGACATTTGATTTGAAAGAAAGGACATGTATTGTATTATGCATAAGACAAAACAGAAGCATGCAGTAAGAGGATGATGGAAAATAATGAAGGGTTTGAAACATTAGGAAATACTATAAGTTATAAAAGAGAGATTGTGAAATGTGAGAAATTATTAAATAGTCTAGTATCCATGATGATGACTAATTAAATATTGATATGAGTGAAATATCTAGAGGGGGTGATTAGAGCTTTTGGTACTTTAAAATTTAATTGAAAACATAAAGCAAAGAAGAAGGGCAAAACAAGGTAGACACCTCAATTTAAAGTGGTTCCAACATTTGAATCAAAGTTAATTAGCCCACTACCCAATTGTCTCCAATTGAGATTTTGAAAGAGATTCATTTTATTTACCTCACAAGGATGTTAAAACAAAAGACAACCATCTTCTCCTCGAAGTAGCCTTCACCTTGAAGTAGCCTCAACCTCCTTGAAGCAACCTTCTTGAAGTAACCTCAAACCCTTGGATCAACCTTCACCACCTTGAAGTAGCTCTACCAACTTGAGATAGCCTTCATTTAGTAGTAGCTTCAACCTCATTTGAATCAACCTTCTTGAAGTAACCTCAAGCAACCTTGGAACAACCTTCTCCACTAAAAGTAGCTCCACCACCTTGAGATAGCCTTCACCTAGAAGTATCTCCAACCTCCTTTGAAACATCCTTCTTGAAGTAACCTTGAGAAACCTTGGAGCAGCCTTCTCCACCAAGAATTATCTCCAAGAAACCTCCATCAAACAACCTCCTACACTTAGAGTAGTCAAGGAGAAAAAATACAATACAAAGGAAATAGGTTGAAAGAAAGAATTACTTAACCAATGAAGTACATTTTCTTAATCCATATATCTAGCGTATAGATATCTTATCCACTTAAAATGGATGTTTATATGTGGTGGCTAGGAAATGGTAGATATAGGGGATAACATTAGAGCTTGAGGAACAAGATAGAAAGTGATTCTCAACTTTGTTGGTCTCTAGAATGGATGATCAAGTGTAGCTTGTGTGTTTTGGGTGTCCTAAGGCCTCTCCTATTTATATGAATCATTTTCAAGTAACTAGTGATGTTTTAGGAATTCTCTGTAGTGTCTTAGTACTTAACTAGCCGTTAGGAAGAAATTAGTTAGCTAGCAATGGATAAAATGTTCAAGTTTAGAAGAACAATCTAGAACCCAGTCTGATCAATAAGTTTTTTGACCGACCATGTCTCTGTCAAAAATTTCTTCGACTGAGCCTGAGTTGAATGCAAGTGTGATCCAATGTCTATCCTCAAATTGAATACACTCGATCTAATTGTAATGACCACATTTGTGCTTAATTGGTAAATTTGGGTTTACCTGAATGATTACATGGTTGATTAGATTGAACATCGTTTAGACTTGATTCATGATAGTAGCTCAGTTGTAATGTTTCAAACCTAAGAAAAAACTCTAATTATTATTTTAGTTTGAAGAATTAGGGTTTGAGAAATGTAAACCCTAATCGGAAAAATTAGGGTTTTGATAGTACATGAATATGGAATTTGATCAGGATAGCAGTGTGGTCAATGATTTTTCATATTTTCTACAAATTTTGTATTTAATTAAATTTTGGATATGATATGGATAACTCAATCATACATACTGGAGAAAATTTCTGAATATTTGGATGTTCTTTGAATGTGGTTCTCAGTCGAACTATACTTCAACCAAAATGCTGACAGAGTGTTGTTTAGTAGTGTAGTGTTTGATTTTTAATTATTTATTGGTAACATTGAACAATCTGAAATTTATGTTGGAGCTAGGAAATTACATTTTAGACATTATGATAAATTTTGATATTTTTTGAGGATTTTTTACCTCTGAAATAAGCGAATTACAGTAACATATTTATAATAGAAAAGTATGCTAAAATACGAAAAAGTATAGTGAGGGGTTAATGTGTAAATTACCCAAGCATCTAAATGGCTCTATATGATCAAGATAGCACCAAAGTAGCTCTCATACTTCGTGATCCATTCAAAAGAAACAAAATCCTAGAGAGAGAGGGAGAGTTAGGGTTTGGGAGAAAAATGTTGTGGAATTGCTTATCTATGTTTCTCTATCCGAGATATGATGAAATCAAGTAAGTTTAGCATCTTTGCATAGCCTTTCATAGTGAATATTATTTCAAATGTCAAGATTCCGTCCCTCCTCTTATTTGATTCGAAATGGTATCAAATATTCCCCTTTTCTCACTCTTTCTTCATAATCCCCCATTTCTAGGGTTTTTGGGTTGAAAGGAAGAACAATCTGGTGATTTGTCAGGGTTTTGGTATGAATTTGACATTTTCATAGATGATCTGTGTTTTTAAGGTTTTTTCACACCTTAGGGGAGTGGGTATTTCCTTAAAATAGTATATTTTATGAAAATGAGTTAAACGATCAATAATCTTTTATTGTTTTGTATGCGACTACAAACCCTAAGCTACCATTTTGACCTAGCTTTTGTAAGATGATATGAAATAATATTATTTCTCTATTGTGATGGATTCCAATTGATAAATCACACTAGAAATGAATACAAATTATCTAAATGAGAATTCCTAAAGTAATTGTAGAGTTTATATGAAAATAGCAAAATCTAGGGTTTTCGACTATGACTAAATTTATTGTATAATTGAATAAAGATGTTTGTCTATATGAATCTCCTTGGTTACAAAAGATTGTTTTATTTGAATGTGTAGTACATATATGTTAGATAAGATCTTGTATTTAATTTTATGATATCAACGTTTGCTTGATATATCAGTAAAGTGGGTGAAACCCTAAATGAATGGAAAGTTGGAAGTTTGAGAATAGATTTATGAACTCAACTGATGTGACTCTTTATTGTTATAAATTCATTTATTTAAGGTTATTGTTGATGCATGATATTTTAATTAATAGATTGGAAACCCAAGTTAAATTCATACCAGGGTTTCATATGCATGACTAATTGAAATGAATTATGTGATCATTCAAGTTTCTAGCTGAATATCATTTTATATGCATACACATTTTGATTTGTGTTGCAAAAATCTCTAGCTGAGTTAATTGACATGAAATGCATAAGTTGTTATGGTAATTTAAGAAAAATAGAAAAGGAGTTTCCCTAGATATGGATGTTGTTGATGCCATGCCTGAATATGAGAAATGTTGAATGTAAATGTTTATATCATTAGACATGATATATGTTTGAACATATGAGAATTCTTCTATGTGCATGAAAATTGAGAAACCCTGATAGAAGGGTAATCAGTATGTTAAGCATCTAAGAAATGAGAAACCCCAAGAAAAGGGCAACCAACATTTTATGCATTCAACTAAGTATTATTAATGAATTCAATACTATAGCCCAAGTAGTAAGTAAAACTACAATAGTAATAGTAGATGCCCTGAACACTATAGAACCCTCCCTGGAGGTCTATACGGAGATGGGTGAAACAGGATATGGACTATCAGATATAGGCAGAAGTAGCCCGAAATTGAGTATCTGACATCAACTGATTGGATATCAGTGGTACTTTAGTTGAGTGGCATAGTACCCAACAATAACCAAAGATCCTGGTGATACTATTTCAGTAGTAGGGGTATCCAATAATAACTAGAGATCCAGTGGTACCCACCAATTGAAGTATACAACCCTTGTGGACCTACTTCTTCTAGTAGTTACTCCATTTTGTGTGTGATCCCTAGTGGAACCACATTACGTAGAGTTCATGCTTTTTAGCCTAGAGGCACCCCTCCTGAGTACCCAGGACACGGGGCCACCTTTTATGGATGCCATTTAGCCATCATTAGGTTAGACATGGCAACCTTGTTGCAGACCGAGGTAGCTAGTAGTAGTCTTAAGGTCTCGGGTTTACCTTAAGACTTGTAAGTTAATTCACACATCAGTGAATTTTTCTTGGATGGTACAATCCAAGTGAGTTCAGTGGAAAAGTAAAAACAGGAAAGTTAATTGAGTTCAATTGAGTTCTGATAAAGAGTACAGTAGTTAGATTAGTTGGTTATGTTTTGTTTGCCAACATAGTAGTATTCAGTTCAGTAGTCTAGTCAAGCCAAGGTTAATGAAAGATTACAAATAGATTAATGAGAAAAAATGTTTAGATATTTGTATATTACTACTGATGCATTATAAGATGAATGAGAGGTTAACCAAGTGTGTGTAGTTATTCAATTATTCTTTGTATGTTTTTGGAGTATTAGTTTTCTTTGTGGTTAATCAAGCAAGTTCATATATTGATTCACTATTGTAGATATCTAGTGTATTCTACCATATTTATGTTTGTGAATGATCAGTCTCTTTAGATCTTACTTCTGTTACAATTGATATTAGTTGCAAAATAGTATATTTATAATTTTATCAGTTCTTTAGACTGTTTCTTTGAAGTACTCATTCACTGAGCGAGTAGGATCACCCCTCTACTAACAAATTTTTTAGGGATAAATCATAGACTAAATATGTCATTGCATTAGCATAGATCTATCAAAGGAGTTAAGTTCATTTGGTCCCTGTCACTCTAGGTCCTTGTATAGAGTTGAGAGAGAATTCTAAATGATGATTTGTATCTTTGTTTCCTTAATGATAGAGTAGATATTTGTTTATCATGTTGTATATACATGTAAGTGTGAGGAACAAAATGAATGACTTGATGTGTATCATTAATGTTGAGTTCATATTTGAGTAATCAAGGTTGAATTCCTTTGTAAAGTTTGTTTATGTGATTGAATGCGAAAAGAAAAAAAAAGTTTGAGATATAGGAAAAAGTAAAAGTTGGAAGTGAACTTTGTATTAAGTATAATCCTCAAACTTATGCCCTAATTACATGATTTATGGTAATTGTGGGATGTGGGTGTAACACTAACAGTCATATGATGTGTCGGACGACCATATTTTTGACCAAAAATGACTTAGACCAAAATCTGTGTAATTTTTTACCGGTTCTCTAAATGATCAATAGAAATGGTTCTCAATCGACTATAATTTTGACCAAGGGTATCTCTGTCAACAAGTTTGTTGACAGTGGGTGTCACTGGTGCAAGCTATTGAACCACCTATAAAATGGTTGTTCTTATTAAGGATAGTGCCTCTAATCTCTAGGGGGGTCCTAACTAAGTGTTATGAGTAGATCGAGGAGATCTAATGCTTGATTTACATGATATCTAAGTACTTGTACATTATATACTAGTACAATTTCTTACATTGAGTACAATAATGCAAATATTAAGCATTTAAAAACATTGATCTTCAATTATACACATGATATGATCTCCTCATCTTCTTGAACACTAAAAATACTCAAGTAGCATGTTAGATCCATAAAAGAATGAAATGTTTGTCACATCAAAATCAAAGGGTATGATAATGTCCAATTTAGCCAACAATCTCCCCCTTTTTGAAGTTGACAATAATCCCTAAAATAAAGCAAAATATATGAAACAAAATGAGTTTCCATACATGTGAAATACCTGAGATGAATCCTTTAATCTCATAAGATGTATGCTAGTATGCCTAAAGACATATGGAACATGATATCCATCTCTTATGGAGATTTAGAACCAATTAATGTCAAGCTAAGAGATCATGAAAATATTTTATTTTATTTTATTTCTCCCCATTTTTAATTTCAAAAAGATAATTGTGAGTGTAAATTAATAAGACTCCCTCTTAATTGATTGCTCCCCCTTAATTTGTTATGTCTAATAAAAATGTCAAATTTAAACACAAACTAATATTAATTTCTCAATCATTTACAAGGGATGTTAAGTCCTGAAATGTTTTGAGATTCCTTTAGGCTCATTGTATGATCAATAAGTATATCTCTAACCAAATATAAGGGATGTTAAGCACATATTTGTATAGAAAAAACAATATAAGAACAATATCAAAAAGATGTACAAGTCATATCCGAATGAGTTTGTTTTCATGAAAAAGTAAACTCAAGCAACCTCACTTTCATTAATAATGTACTCATTACATAGATTTTACTACTCATGACACAAAGATAACAAGATAAATATCACTTGAAAGAATATAAGATTACATCAACTTCATGATCTTTCACATAAAATGGAGTAACACCATAATATATTATAATTAAAATCAAGAGAACCCTCTTTGTGAGAGCATATGATTCCAAAAATGTAGGTTCTCGATCAAACCAGAAGTGAGCGGCTATGTCTTGTAGTTGTATTGGTGAATATTGGGTATGGGTAAGATCATTTGATGGTTGTGGTGGAACTTGGGTATATTGGATGTAAGGATTGAATGGATAAATTCTCCTAGAATATTGTGTATAAGGATAAGTGTAAGGAACATTAGGGGTTAAGGCTTTCATCCTTTGATTTAGGTAGCTCATATCATCGTGAATGTAATCTAGGTTCCTCCCAATTTGGTATGTGGTTCCTTTGAGATAGGATGCATAATTGGTATGATTTGATATGGAATATCTAGGAGGAGTAGGAGGTGGAGGAATGTCTTCTGTGGATGTTTCTCCTTCATTCCTGGCTCTTTTATGCCCAAATTCAATCCCCATTTTATCAACAATGTTTTCTGTGATTATTTGGGGATGTCTATCACATTTGTAACCAAGTCTTCGAAACTTTTTCCAAGGGAATGTTGAATTATTTGATAGATGAAACTGACATAAGGTGGGTTCCTAGAAAAATCAAACATGTTGGAAATGATGATACGAATGAGTTTAGTGGGAATGTTTTCAAGAAAGGAATAAAAAGGGCACATCCTAAATTGGGGATTTTTTATTTTTTTTGCCTCTAGAATAAATATTATGGGTGATAATATGATTCACTATCCTAGCCTCAGGGGTTATAGAAGTGGCATAATAGGTTACCTTGTGTTAATGTGATGAAGTGTTAGGAGCAAAGATGGACTTTTTAATATCACTAAGACTGACAGTTTCTTCTTCGATGGAAAACAAGGAGATGGGATTGTTAGTGGTTAGGTTTACAAACTCTACATACTCCTCAACATCTATGTTTAACATTTCTAGGATGTTACTTTATAGAAATGAAAAGATAGACCATAAACCATAGAATTGAAGGAGTAGGGGTCATTGGAATCTCTAACTAGGTTGGCATAGAATTTGTTTACAGCTTGGGTAGACCAAAAATGAAAGGAGGGGATAAAATATTCCTTCAACTTTTTCATCTTAAAGAGTTGAGAGAGATCAAGAAGGGTGACAAATTCGTTGTGTTCCACTGGACTATGAGGAAGAGGAGACTTGGATTTGAGCTTTAGGTATCTTTCTCCAAAAGTTGCATCATTGAAGTTGATGTCGTTGATGATGCTCAATCCTGGAGTTGGTGCGCGTCCCTTCATTGATGCTACTTGCTTCTTGCCAACATGAGAAGAAGATGCCATCTTGCATAAAATATGGTGGAGGAAGATGTATATATGATAAGGGGACGCAGGTTTCTGAAAGAGAGCTCTAAGGAATGCTAGAGAGATGGTAGAGAAGAATGCTTTTGATTTGTGAAGAGAATGGCCGACTTGGGGGCTATTTATAAAAAACATAAATGTTCTTGGTTGACCGAGCCCTCAATGACTCTCCTTCCCAATGGCTATATAACGAGTAGTCGTTCTAACTTTAATTTGGATTTTTTGCAATGGTCGAGGACTCGGTTGAGAATTTTGTCGATCAAGGGACCTGTTGTTCAAAAAAATTTGGCCGAAGGAAAATCTAGAATATTTTAAGCTAGGATGTGCATAGTTGACCAAGAGTCCCACCGAGAGAAACTTGTTCAAGAATTTTGTCGACCAAGAACCTACTCGGTCCAGTATTTTTTGACCAAATTTGACACTTTGAGCAATATTTTTTAATGGGAATGAATTGTTCTTGACTAAGTATTTTTTTTCATGATACTAAATTATTGTAGATAAATATTTAAAAGAATAATTCTATTAGTGTATTCAATAAAATTGTTGAGTAAAGGTGCTGAAATATACATCTTTAGGAGAAATGATTACTTTAAATTGTTCCAAACCAAGAGGGTTTCGTGAAAATATCAGCTAATTTATTTTCAATATCATCATGATGAAGTATTACACTGTTGATTTTATCAAAGTAATCATTTTATAGGAGAATTTCAAGATTCTTATGAATCAATACATGTAAAGGATTGCATAGTGATAATTTTTGTAATACATATTTACAGTTGATTTTGACTTCGACTGAGGCGCCCCTCGGTCTAAGTGCTTGTCGACCGAGAGACAATTCTGTAGGTTTCCAATGTAGTGTTTTAAAGATATGTCACTTTCAATTATTTTGTTCACAATTAAATGATGAATCACTTAAATTTATACAAATTTAAGCTTATTTTAGTTGAGATAAGACATTATAAATTGCAAAATGAAGTCTAGGTCAAATATCAACTAATATGTTCAACATTTCTAAGTTGGAGGTTTTAGAACCTAAACCAAGTCAACATCCTTGTTTTTCTTGTATGAACACAAAACTGAATAATAACCAAAATGTAAAAAGTGATGAAAACAAATAAAATCAAATTTCATTTCTCTTCTGAGCATTATGATCACAAGCTAGATTGTTTTTAGGAGCATACATGACCTTGGTCTTAGGCACTTGTTTCTTTCTAGATCTGGTCTTTTGATAGGATTTATCATTATAGCCTAGACCTCTTCTTTCAATTTATCCAAAGAAGGTTTTCAAGAATCTGTCAAGAATATTATTACTCTTTAGACTATCAACATGTTTTTGTAACTCAGCAATTTCATCAATTTTCTTTGCAATATCTAGTTTTTCTTGATCTAAGCTTGAAAGTAAGGAATCTCTTTCTCCAACAATGATATAATAATTTGAATGAGAACATAGAATATGTTGAGTTTGATAATTATTTATCATAGCAAGCAATTCAACATTTTATTGAGAAAGAAGATTATTGTTGGTTTCTAGAGCAAGCAACTTGATATTGTAATCATTGATATATGATTGCAAGGTGTCTTTTTTAGACATAAGATTTTCATTTTTAGAAGTAAGATCATACAATTTAACATGATAATCATCATAAGTTTTTGTAAGCTTCCTCAGTATTCTTTTACAATCAACATATTTATCATGGAGTTCTTCTAAACTATTAACTAGCTCTTCTTTAGATAAATCAAGAAGACTTACCTTATTTTCTTCTTCATATGTTGTTTCAATGAGATAACTTACCTTGTCTTCTTTAGCCATGAGACATTCTACTTCCTCTTATCCACTCTCGCTATCGTTTCTTGGCTAATCCCAAGCTACTTTGTAGGCTTTTTCTTTCTTCTTGGTAGAGGATGTTTTTTTCTTCTTGACTTTATGACACTCATTGTTTAAATGTCCCTTTTTTCTACATTCAAAGTACCTAAAGGAAGAAGAGGAAGAAACACTAGAGTTTTTTTTTAGATGTAAATATTCTATATTGCTTACCATTTATAATGAGTGCATCCTCTTCTCCATCACTTAACTCATCACTTTCTTGATTTTTGGTTTTAGCCTTGAACTCTATAACCTTCCTTTTTACTTTTTTGATCTTCCAAATCCAATCTTTATTCTTCTTCAAGAGTAACTTCATGAGTCTCTAGATTTCCAATGAGATGCTCCATATTCAACATGGTAAGGTCTTTGGCTTCTTCAATGTCTGTCCCTTTCAGATTGTACTTAGGAGGCAATGATATAAGAATTTTGGACACTTGATCTTCCTCACTAGTATACTTACCTAAGACACCCAATTTGTTAACAATAGAAGAAAACCTTGCATACATTTCACTAATAGATTCATTAGGTATCATACAAAATTGTTCAAACATTTGTCTAAGCATGTTAATCTTGGTACTCTTAAGTTGAGTTGTTCCTTCATGTGTAACTAAAAGTTTATGCCATATTTCATAAGCGATTTCACATGGAGATATCTTATTAAACTCACTCACGAATGTAGAATAATATAAAATGCTTACTGATTTTGTAATCAATTGAACTTGCTTTACTGTATCAGGATTCCATGTCACATACTCCGTATTAGGAAGCACATAAGGCAACGAGACCATTCTCCAAAGCTCCAGTCTGATCCCTTGGATGTAGAATTGCATCCTTCTTTTCCAATAAGTGTAGTTGCTTCCATCAAGGGTGGGTCCCGTCTTACATAAGTTCCTTCAAGGTTGAGGTTATGTAGAACATCATACCCCATTCAAGACTAGTTAAGGATTCTTAAATACCTCCTCTAATACCAATTGAAAGATCTAGAGGGTGGTGTGAAAGAGCTTTTGGTACTTTAAAATTTAATTGAAAACTTAAATCAAAGAAGGAGGACGAAACAAGGAAGACACTACACTTTAGAGTGGTTCCAAAATTTGAATCAAAGGTTGTAAGTACACTACCCAATTATCTCCAATTGGGATTTTGGAAGTGATTTATTTTATTTACCTCGCAAGAATGTTACAACAAAATACTATCACCCTCTCCTTGAAGTATCCATCACCTTGAAGTAGCCTCAACCTCTTTGAAACAACCTTCTTGATGTAACCTCAAGCCCTTGGAGGAACCTTCACCACCTTGATGTAGCTCCACTACTTTGAGATAGAATTCACCTAGATGTAGCTCCAAGCTCCTTTGAAGTAGCCTTCTTGAAGTAACCTCAAGAAACAATGGAACAAAATTCTCTACCAAGAAGTACACTACTACAGAAATAGCTTATAATGTCACATTTAGAGGTGTCAGTTATTATCAAAAACCGACGCCTAAACCCTACAGCGTCGGTTAATTACAGAGACCGACATATATATTTGAAGATCGGCCAGACACGGGTATCACTTTTTATTTAGCGTTGACACCCTATAATGAATCGACGCCTAAAATAGCCCACCAAATCCAATTTTTCAAGCAAAAAAAAATTACCCCCAAAGTTTCACATATGACGTCGGGTTTTTGACTTAATAACTGACGCCTAATGACTATAAAAATGACCTCCAAAGGTCATTGGTTTTTATGGAAAAACCGACGCTGATAAGGTTTCGCGTGCCGTCCCCACAAAAGTTTTTCGGGTTAAGATTGTCCAATGGACGTCAGTTTTTTCTGACAATCGACGTTGATGTGTAATAGGTGTCGTTTTTTTAAATAACCGATGCCTTTGTTAACTTAATAAGCCTCGCACGATCGATGGAGAAACAAACTATGCCCCATTTCTCTCTGTTTCAGCGCCACGAGCCTCCGCCCGAAGCTGTTGTGCCCCCTTCTCGTCGCCGCTTCCTGATCAAGCTGATCGCTGCTCCTCACACCACCGTAGCTGCCGCCCCCTGCTGTCTAGTTTCTCCCTCCCACCCGCTAGCTCCTCACACTGCCGCCGCTGACGACAGGGATGCCTAGCTGCTCTCTTCTTCCACCACACTGCTAATAGGTAGGATGCTGCCTCTTCTTCTTCCTCCACCCCTTCTTCTTCCTCCACCTCTTCTCCTTCATTCTCCCTCCTTTCCAAATGGATAAAAGCAAGGCACGGTCGACCTGTGGGATGGACACGAGTTGCTGTGTTGGCCTACCATGGCCATGCTGGCCAGCACATCCATGGTCATGTCCAGCTCACAGGTTGTGCCTTGCTTTTATCCATTTGGAAAGGAGGGAGCGGGAAGAAGAAGATACATTTGCAATTGAATATTAATGCTTGACCTAATTCTGTAAATTTTGATGCATGTTGAATTAAGATATTAAAACCCTAATACACATTTCACCATAATCTTGAATTAACTATATTTCTGAAATCTTGTGATCAATCTATCTAAGATATTAAAACCCTAATGATAAATCTCTAATTTTGTAGTGATGTGTCGCCCTAACATTTACATGAATCCTTGTTGTATGATGTAGATTGATGATAATGCATGAGCTAGTTTGAAATTTTGAAATCAATTATGAATCTCTCCATCCCTAGGTCATACTAATTTACGTGTAATCTCTATCTTGAAGATGAAATGCATGGACACTTGAAATGTTGAAATCAATGTTATAGAATGACAAAACATGCATTTGTTGGCCTAGAAACTCATCCAAGATTTACTCATTAGGAGTAAATCTTAGATAGTCCCCAGTTTGGGACTGTTCTTGAATACCTAATCTCACTTAGGATGTAAGTGTATAATGTGTATTGGGTTTTCAAGAAAATTTCGGTAGCATTTCCCTGTTTGTTCTCTATGTACATATGTACTTAGAGAACAACAGGGAAATGCTGCCAAAATTTTCTTGAAAACCCAATACACATTATACACTTACTAGTGAGATTAGGTGTTTAAGAATGGGATAGGTGGTACATAGTTATTATATATAAGAATGACAACACATGTATTTGTTGGCCTAGAAACCCGTCGAATATTTACTCATTAGGAGTAAATCTTGGATTGTCCCCAGTTTAGAACTGTTCTTGAACACCTAATTTCACTTAGGATGTTTTAACCATGAATAATATATAAGACCTTAAAGTAACCTTAAAGTAACCTTAAAGTTTTAACCATAAACCCTAATCTTTTAACCCTGGACCCTAATTGTTTTCTAATATATACTTGTTTTCTCTTTGATCATAGAATGGATAGATCATGGATGTCCATTCCAAATTGCTGCACCCCTGAGTTTATTTCTGGTCTTGACCAATTTATTAGATTTGTCGAGGAACATAGGAAACAACCTGGAGATAGGTTCTACTGTCCATGTTGGCATTGCGGTAACAACTTGAAAGTCAGCACTGGTGACGAAATCAAAAGTCATGTCATGTGCAACAGGATTGTACAAGGCTATACAGAATGGCACTGGCATGGAGATATTTCAAACTTGAAATCAGTGGATGTCGATAGCAGTGCTTGTGTGGAAGAAGACATTTCCTTCGACGAGGTAGATGTGAATGAACCAGTTCCAGTAGACATCGTTGATGTGATGTTGGATAGTTGTGGGGTAGAGCACACCGATCCACCTCCCATGTTTAGAAACATTGTGCATGATGCTGAGATACCGTTATACATAGGTTGTAAGTTTACAAAGCTTAGCGTTGTGTTGAGATTGTATAAACTGAAAGTGAAAAATCGATGGAGCGATAAAAGCTTCACGTCATTGTTGTCTTTGTTGAAAGAAATTCTTCCTGAAGGAAATGAGTTGCCAATCTCAACATACTGGTTAAAGAAATTGTTGTGCCCAATGGGAATGGACACCAAGAAGATACACACATGCCTGAATGATTGTGTATTATTATAAAAGGACTATGTGGATTTGAAAGATTGTCCGAAATGTGGTGCGTCAAGGTATAAATTGACGACTTCGGGAGAGTCCAAAACTAGTTCTCCTACCAAGGTGATGTGGTATCTACCTATAATACCATGGTTTCAACACTTGTTTTCCAATCCTATTGATGTAATGAATATGAGGTGGCATGCAGATGCTAAGAAAAATAATGATGGGATCCTACGACATGCGTCTGATTCCCCACAGTGGAAGAAGATTGATTTATTGTACCATGAATTCGGTGAAGAAGATAGGAATCTAAGACTTGGGCTTTGTACAGATGGGATGAATCCATACGGGACATTGAGCAACCAACATAGCACTTGGCCAGTTATGCTTGTTATATACAATCTTCCTCCCTGGTTGTGTATGAAAAATAAGTACATTATGTTCTTGTCTTTTATATCGGGCTCTAAACAACCTGAAAATGATATCGACGTTTATCTTGAACCTATGATTGATGACTTGAAGAAGCTCTGGGGTGAAGGCGTGATGACCTATGATGCTTCACGAAGAGAGACTTTTTCTTTTACACACTATGTTGTTTTGCACTGTGAATGACTTTCCAGCGTATGGGAATTTGTCTGGATATAGTGTCAAAGGATCTAAAGCGTGTCCTATATGTGAAGAGAACACTGATTCAATATGACTAAAACATGGTGGCAAGACTGTATATCTTGGTCATCAAAGGTTTCTTGCAAAATTTCATCCATATCGTAGGTTGCGTAAAGCATTCAATGGACAAAATGAAGAACAGAGTGCACCTAAACCTATATCAGGGGAGGATGTTTATGAAAGAGTAAAAGACATTGCCAATGAATTTGGTAAGAGATCACAATGTACGATGGCCACACAAAGTGACAAGTCTTTATTCAAGAAGAAGTCAATATTTTGGGATCTTCCTTATTGGAGTTCTTTGACAGTCAGGCATTGTATCGATGTCATGCACGTTGAGAAAAATGTATGTGATAGCGTCATCAGAACTCTGTTGAATATACCAGGTAAGACTAAAGATGGGATAAAATCTAGAATGGACCTATGTCAAATGGGAATAAGGACATAATTAACAGAAGTAGTTAGTCGTGATCGGAGAACATACTTACCTCACGTTTGTTACACATTGTCTAGAAAGGAGAAGAAAGCTTTTTGTGAATGTTTGGTAAATGTTAAGGTGCCACAAGGTTACTCATCCAACATCCGTACATTGGTATCAATGAAAGATATGAAGTTGATAGGTCTTAAATCTCATGATTTTCACACTCTAATGCAACAAATATTTCCCGTGGCAATTCGATCTATATTGCCGAAGCATGTACGGTTTGCAATCACCATACTTTGTTTCTTTTTCAACAGTCTGTGCAGCAAAGTTATTGACCCTGATACTCTCGATAAATTGCAAAGAGAAGTAGTTGTTACCCTATGTCAGCTTGAGATGTATTTTCCTCCTTCGTTCTTTGATATCATGGTACATCTTGTTGTCCACTTGACTAGGGAAGTGAAAATGTTGGGACCAATTTTCTTGCATTGGATGTATCCCTTTGAACGATACATGAGCATTTTTAAAGGTGATGTTCAAAACTGTTATCGGCCTGAAGGGAGTATTATTGAGGGTTATGTGGCAAGAGAGGTTATGGATTTTTGCAATGACTTTCTGAGTGCGAATGATGCTCCTTTGAATGTCAAGAATATTGAGGAGCATTTTGGCAAAGGAATTTTGGGATCACAGGTGAAAGTAATCAGTCGTGAGCAGTTGGAGCAAGGTCACTTATATATTTTACACAACATCGACGAAGTGTGTGTTTATATCGTGGAACATACCAATTTCATCAAGAGACAATATCCTCAATTTTATTCAATGTGGCTTGCTAGAGACATAACAAGACATTTATTAAGTGGTGTGAAGATAAAGTCTTACATCAACTATCTCAAACACCAGATAATCTTATTGAAACCATCAAATGCCTCGCCTTTAAACCAAAATTGAATGTTATGTCTTATGTAGGGTTTGACAAAAATGGATTCTCATATTACACAAAGCGTCAAGATGATAAGTGTGTCGTCCAAAATAGTGGGGTCACCCATCAAGCATCTTCATTGTTTTTTGCAAGTGTAAAGGATAAGAGTACACATGAAGTTAAAATGTCGTATTACAGTGTCATTGAAGACATATGGGAGTTTGACTATGTAGATTTCAGAATTCCACTCTTTAAATGTAATTGGGTTGACAACAACAAAGGAGTTATAGTGGATGAATTGGGTTTCACATTAGTGAACTTTGAAAAGATTGGCGAGAAGGGTGAATCATTCATATTGGCATCACAGGCGAAACAAGTATTTTATATCAGTGATCCTGCAAATGATAAATGGTTGGTTGTTCTTCATGGTAAAAGATAGTTCATTGAAGATCCTATAGATGAAGAAGAGTACTATGATAAGTATGATGACTCTAGTCCATTCTTAGTTGGGTTGCCAACACCACCAAACATTGAAGCTGGGGATCACAATGACTTGTATGTTTGTGGGGATCACAATGAAGGATTGTTAATTGATAAAAGATCACAATATTAGAGACATGAATGTTTATATTTTTTATATGTTTAATTTTTCAGAATGTGAACTTTACAATGTGAATTACTTTACAATGTGAATGTGGACTTTACAATGCGAATTACTTTACAATGTGAATGTGAACTCTACAATGTGAATTACTTTACAATATGAATGTGAACTTTACAATGTGAATGTGAACTTTATAATGTGAATTACTTTACAATGTGAATGTGTACTTTACAATGTGAACTTTACAATTAGTGTTACTTTACAATGTGAAATTTATAATTTGAATGTGAACTTTTAGATGGCTGAGAATTCCCATGATGACCGTGTTGATTATCACCATGAGGGTGAGGACGTGCTTGCGCCGCCGGAAAATGTAAGTTTTAAGAATATATCCCTGAGGTTTCTATCTATATGTTCATTTATAATTATATCATGTAAGTGTGTTTTTTATCAAATTTTAGGTTGTTGATGTACCCTTGAAGAAATTACAACACTTGATGAGCAGCAAAAGAAAATTGAGAAAGTGAGTTGCATCACATTGATGAATAAGTTAATACATCAAAGAGGCAATAGACCCAAATTGGCTGTGGATTTCGATCATGTAAGAAATCCATATGGAGTGAACCACAACTCATTTGTTTCATATCTTGGGGTTCTTACTCACAGCCATTGCAGTCCTATCCTAGAATCCTGGCATAAAGTTCCTAAGGTGAAGAAAGACCACATATGGAAGGAACTAGGCGTGAGTTATTATTATTTGTAATTCTATTTGTGTAGGTTACTAATTTTTAGGATACTAGTTAATAGCAATTATATTTAATTTGCAAAGCATATTTCATCTAGATGAAAAGTTGCATCATAAATGTGTGATGCAACGCTGTGGGAGGGTCCTAAGGAACTATAGGACCAATCTCACCCGAGATTACATACGCCATGCTGATAAGTGGTTCTTGATTGATTTCCAATTCTAGACATTGATCACTATTTCACTAACTCTATACTATTAATTTTTTTTGTATTCTCTTTAAAAAATAAATTTAGGCAGAAGGAAGCCACAAAGCAATGGAACTACCTAGACCCCAAAGACTGGGAGGCATTTGTTACCCAAAGAAAAATATATGAATTTAAGGTATTAAGTGCCACTCCCAATTTAATTAATATATGTTTTCATGTATTCATCTATTCAAGATTAACCTTTAGTGTTACTAACCAAATCAATGTGCTAATTTGTTGGGTTTTAGAGGCAAAGAAGCAGCGGAAACTAAAATTTTCTCTCTAAAACCCAGAACAAAAGGAATCGCGTCAACGTCTATACAATAGGAAAGACAGTTTGTGGATGCATACCTTGTCTCGAGGCTTGCTCGACGACAGTACCTCGCGCCTTGTGAAGTCTTCACCTCTGGTCTTGGACGGTGTCTGTGCAGCTCCTGGTCACACCAAGACTGAAGACTCCTGGTTTCACCGGGACTGTCAGGATTGATAGTTGTCCTCCGAGCGACAGAGGTCTCCCGCCTCTTTAGTCATCCACATGGAGCCTGGAACTCTGATCTCCTGGTCCCACAAGGAATTGGAAGGAGTCGCACCCTCCTGTCAGCGTACTAGTCACCAACACACTCTCCTGCCACCAGTCACTTTCTACAGTTGTCTTTCCCTTGTTGTGCCTCCCTTTTCGGGTAGCACTTGCTCGGGCTCACTCGGTTACCAAAACCAGAGAGAATGACAACTTTGCAGAGCAACTAGTTTGCACTGAGTTGTACTTTGAGAAGCCCCCAATACCCCTATATATAGGAGGGTCATGGGACAGGGTTCTCCATCCCGGGCAATATGGGACTAAAGCAGGAGTAGAAGGGTTCAAGATTTTCCAAAATAACAACCAACTCGCAACCTGAACTGATCGTTTCATAAATGAAACGGTCGGTTGGGGATCGGATCCGGTCGGTTGAAAACTCAACCGATCGGTTGGGACCCATGAACTGGTCGGTTCACTTCTGAACCAGTCAGTTTGTGGTCCTGATTAGTTCCCGATTGACTTTCCTTCTTTTGTTTCCAATTGGTATCGAATACCAATCCTTGTTCCAATCAAATTGGGCAAGTGAAACGAAAGGAAATTTCTCACCAATCTTACTTTCCCAACTTGCCTGGTTGCAACAGTTGAACCGATCGTTTCAACACTTGAAGCAATCATTCACCCTGTTCATGAGCCAAACGACTCACCACCTGAGCCGATCGGTTCACCAAGCTGAGCCAATCGGTTCATCACATGAGCCAATCGGTTGGGAGTGCAGATTGTGCAAAATCAATCAATTGCGGTTTCAATCAATCTGATACTCTAATCAATTAGTCCAACACCTTGAACACTATGATACTGAGATATCAATTGATTGAGTGTTTAATTAAACTACTAAACTCCTTTAGTAATCAATCTAAACATTGTTTGTGGACAAAACTCCTCTTCCAGGTTAAATCCTATGTGTGTGACCCTACAGGTCCATTTCACATTGGCAGTGAAAGTCCATAACACTTATGACCTCACAAGAAAAGAGCGGTGCCTAGTCACACATCAGTGCTACCCAAATGAAATAGAAAGTTGGAGAACAACTTTCAATCCTACAATCTGTGAATGGTGTTACAGTGAATGTATAATTCCTTTGTCACAAATATCCTGAATGAACTCGAGGCATGGAACATTCATCCTGTCAATGTTCATTCATTTCCTTGATCTCAGAGCCGACTCAGTGAGATGTGTGTGACATCAATATCACATATTGATTCACACATGCATGTGCATGCCTTTCTCAATCCTACTCATCAAGTGGCCAAGGACATCAAACTCCCTCAGGAGGGACAAATCCCATATCTATCACTCACCAATCAAAAGCCCCATGTGTTAAAGCTACCCAATCATCACCTTTATAACAACCCATGTTTCATGACTGCGTTTAATGATGTCAAAGTGTACCCAACAACATGTGTTGAGTGTAGTGATTTCAGGTCTAAGAATCACACTCACTACCATCATTATGAGAGCTGACTGTGACTACCAAGTCATGGTTCCATGTGTCACTCTCACAGTGGGTCCGCGCGGTACCTTGTTCTCTAACAAGTACCTATGTGCTTGGTTTGATATCACTATATCATGACTAATAAGATTCTATCATCAACCAGCACACAATCTAGTCTTTAGTGTTATGGATGTCTATGGTTATTTCCACAATAAAACTGACTAGGGACCAAACAAGAATGTATACTCTTAACATCTGTATGATCTCATTGTTTAGGTCCTTAACCTAAAAGCATATGTCATTGAGTAAAATCATTCTTTAGACATCTATCATGTTACACTATCATCTCAGAAACAATTTAAACATATAGATCGGAAATTGCCTTTATTATTATTCAAATCATTTACAAAGTATCCCATTACAATCATCATATGACTTGCTCTATGGACATACATACCAACAGACTCCCACTTGCACTTAGAGCCAATCACCAAGGAACCTCAGTCCTTGTGACCTAGCATGACCATCATGCTTCTGCTAAGAAAGGGCCTTAGTCAGTGGATCAGATATGTTGTCTTCAGTTGGTACTTTGCAAATCTTCACATCTCCTTGCTATACGATCTCTCATATGAGATGGAAGCGCCGCAGTATGTGCTTGGACCGCTGATGTGATCTGGGTTCCTTAGCTTGTGCAATAGCTCCATTATTGTCACAATAAAGCTCAATTGCATCACAACTACTAGGAACTACACCAAGTTTAGAAATGAACTTCCTGATCTACACAACCTCCTTTGCTGCATGTGAAGCAGTAATATACTCGGCCTCTATAGTAGAATCGACAACTGTTTCTTGCTTGGAACTCTTCCAACTCACAGCTCCATTATTAAGGCAAAATACAAATCCTAATTGCGATCTGTAATCATCTTTATTGGTTTGGAAGCTTGCATCAGTGTAACCCTTTACAACTAGCTCTTCCTCGTCGTCGTAAACAAGAAATTGATCCTTAGTCCTTTGTAAGTACTTGAGGATGTTCTTCATGGTTGTCTAGTGAGCATCCTCGGGATCTGACTGGTACCTCCTCGTCATGCTGAGAGCATACGAGACATCTGGGCGTGTGCACAACATAGTGTACATGATGGATCTGATGGCTGATGCATATGGGATCCCATTCATACGCTCCCTCTCTTCACAAGATTGGGGACATTGAGCTCTAGAGACGGTGACTCCATGTAGCATGGGGATGTTGCCTCTCTTTGAGTTCTCCATGCTGAACAGCTTCAACACTTTGTCAATGTATGTGCTCTGACTTAGTCCGAGAAGCCTTCTAGATCTATCTCTATAGATCTTAATTCCTAGAATGTAGGATGCTTCTCCTAAGTCCTTCATTCAGAAAGTACTCAAAAGCCAATTCTTTAGCTTCTCTAAGGCTAAGACATCATTCCCCATCAAAAGTATGTCATCCACATACAATATGAGGAATGTGGTCGAGCTCCCACTAACCTTCTTGTACACACAAGGTTCATCTTCATTTTGAATAAAGCCAAACACTTTGACTTCCTCATCAACTCGAAGATTCCAACTCCGAGATGCTTGCTTCAATCCATAGATTGACCTTTGTAGCTTACAGACTTTATTGGCATTCTTTGGATCTACAAAACCTTCAGGCTGTGTCATGTACACATCCTCATTTATATTCCCATTAAGGAATGTGGTTTTAACATCCATCTGCCAAATCTCATAGTCATAATAAGTTGCAATAGCAAGCATGATCCTGATGGACTTAATCATGGCAACTGGAGAAAAGGTTTCGTCATAGTCAACACCTTGAACTTGTCGAAATCCCTTCACAACCAATCTACTTTTAAAAGTTTGCACATTGCCATCCATATCAGTCCTTTTCTTAAAGACCCACTTGCACCCTATGGGTTTTACTCCTTTGGGTGGTTCCACCAAAGTCCATACTTTGTTGGAGTACATGGATTCCATCTCGGATCTCATGGCTTCAAGCCATTTCTCAGAATCTGGTCCCTCCATAGCCTCTATGTAGGTAGTTGGATCATCATCTATGATCGACTCTCCACCTTCTTGAGTCACAAGGTATCCAAACCTCTCAGGTTCAAGGCCGATCCTACTAGATCTATGAGGTCCTTGTGTTACCTGAGGAGACTGAGATTCCACAATACCTTGTGAATCTCCTTTTTCCTGTTGTACATCTACCGGTTCAATGTTTTCTTGTTGGGCTTGAACTTCTCCAAGCTCTATATTCCTCCCACTGTTTCCTTTGGAAATAAATTCCTTCTCTAGGAATACAACATCCCTGGCAACAAACACTTTGTTGTCAGTAGGGTGGTATAAGTAATATCCCCTCATTTCCTTGGGATATCCAACAAAATAACATTTATCGGATTTGGGTCCAAGCTTATCAGGAGACATTTTCTTGACGTAAGCCTCACAACCCCAAATCTTCATAAAAGACAAAATGGGATGCTTCCCATACCATATCTCATATGGTGTCTTTTGAACCGATTTAGATGGTACATGGTTAAGTGTAAATGCGGCGGTTTCAAGAGCATGACCCCAGAAGGAAATCGGAAGATCAGTAAAACTCATCATTGATCGCACCATATCCAACAATGTGTGATTCCTTCTTTGAGACACACCATTATGTTGTGGTGTTCCGGGCGGAGTCCATTGTGATACAATACCACGGGCTTGCAGAAGGTCCTCAAACTCCTGGCTTAAGTATTCTCCACCTCGATCGGATCGAAGTGCCTTAATACTTTTACCAAGTTGGTTCTGTACTTCATTCATGAAATCCTTGAACCTTTCAAGGGTTTCTGACATATGCTTCATCAGGTACACATAGCCATACCTACTGAAATCATCAGTGAAGGTAATGAAGTACTGATACCCATTTCTGGCATTAGTTGTAAAAGGCCCACATACATCAGTATGTATGAGTCCTAATAGATCACTAGCTCTCTCACCTTTACCGAAAAAGGGAGTCTTGGTCATCTTGCCCAACAAACAAGATTCACATGTCTCTATTGATTCATAATCAAAAGAGTCTAGATAACCATCTTTATGGAGTCTAGAAATGCGCTTCTCATTTAAGTGCCCTAGACGACAATGCCAGAGATATGTTTTGTTTGAGTCATTGAGTTTTTGCTTTTTGGTGTTTATGTTGTATACACTTGTCTCCAAATATATCAATTATAGACCATAAGACATTGGGGCACTTCCATAAAAGATCCCATCTTTAGAAATGGAACATTTTCCATTCTTAATAAGAAATTCAAATCCATCTTTGTCCAAACAAGAGACGAAAATGATATTCCTATTCATGGTAGGTACATAATAGCAGTTCTTCAACTCTATTATTAGCCCACTTGGTAGAGTTAACTCATAGGTTCCTACGGCACTGGCGGCAACTCATGCCCCATTGGCAACACGTAGTTCAACCTCGCCTTTCCCCAAAGGCCTACTTCTCTTAAGATCCTTCACATTTGAACAAATGTGAGATCCTCATCCGGTATCAAGTACCCATGATGAAGAAGTAGTAAAGTTAATCTCTATCATGTATACACCAGAAGTAGAGATCTATATCTCTGACTTCTTCTTCCATTGTTCCTTCCATCCTCCCCATGTAGAAGAAATCAGTTTGGCGAGAGAACCCTTCTCTCCCTCACCTTTCGTTCCATTGATCTCTATCAATGAACTTTCTTTCTTCTTCACCAATGCTTTAAGCGTACATAGAGTGGATTTAAAGGCTCCTGGTATATCTGGATTGTGCAGAACACTTCTCACAGTCCTCAACCAGTTATGGAATTTATTCTCAATTAATTTGCCCATTTTAAAAGATGATTCCGTTGCCATTCTACAAGAGAAAATTGAATTTTTTCAAAACTCCTTTTGATTTGATTTGAATAAAATTTGACGATAGTTAATTAGACCTTTAATTAATTATTGCTCCCATGATTTTGACTCAAATTGATAGCCCTCACCATCAATTTGGAAGATTACATCGTACAATCTTCTAGTGGGTCAAGATCCAGAAATCCTCTGAGCCGTGGACCAGCTAGGGCTATCACCCACCACTCAGATCTCCCAGGTAGGCAACTCTTGTCAATTGCATCATATGCAGCTCTTGAAAGATGTCATATGCAACTCTTTGCCATGATCATCTCCATGCCTCAAGGTACTAGATCCCATCTAGATCACCTTTTTAAGTCTGACCCAAAGCCAACACGATGAATATGCATCCTGCTAGGGCAGACCCACACATTCATCCTTCACACTTCTATGAGATAGACGGTGCACCACGCTAGGGCATGCCCACACTTGGTCGATCAAGCTTTTCACGTGTGTCGCATTTGGAGGGCATCTAAAACTTAATATTTAATGAGGGATTTGGTTTTTATATACATCTACATATCCAATCACCACAATATATAGTACGTATCATATACATGCTATATCCCACAGAACACATAAAAAATGATAAAAGCAATGATTATGGCCATCCTATTGTGATTCCTCGAGCCAAGAGGAATCACGGTCATCTAGGTCTACATCACATGCAACCTGTACAAGATGAAATCTGTGCCTGCCTTTCTGGGTTTGATCAACTCATCTCCATGACTGATCATCTCGCCATCAAGTTGGTTGTTCAGGTGCCACCAGCCGATCGACTGGCACCTCCAGGTGATCGGTTCACCGGTCGTCGTGCATCTCCTTAGGTCGCCACCCGCTCGTCTCGCTCCTCGAAACGGTCGTCTGGAACACCAACCGATTGGTTCAAGCCTTGAACTGATCGTCTCAGGTCATACGCCAGGTCGTTCTCCATTCTTTGACATAACAAGAAATAAAATCTATCCTATTTAAAATTGAATTGTGAAACCCCGAGTTACATTCAGGGGGAGCAAAGGTAGGAAAAGAAATCTCAAATTATTTCGAGTTACATCAGTAATAGGAGAAAGGGAATCGGTGCGTAGACCGAGATGCAAGAAACCACATACAACCACACACAGATATAGGGGTTTATAGGACATAACCATGCTACACATCCACCACAAAACTCGTTTAAGGGCGACGCGTATCGAGTGCATATCTTATATGTATATTTGGGATTTGTGGATTGGACATGCATAAAGCCAATTTTATTCGCATCGTATGCAATAAATAAAGGCGACAAACCAAAATCAATCATATCGATAATCCTAAAATATAGAGCAGTTGACGTGGCTTTGATACCACTGTTGGGTTTTAGAGGAGGCAGAGAAGCAGCGAAAACAAAAAATTTCTCCCCAAAACCAAGAACAAAAGGAATCGCGTCAACGTCTATCCAATAGGAAAAATGGTTTGTGGATGCATACCTTGTCCCGAGGCTTGCTCGGCGATAAGTACCTCACGCCTTACACGGTCTTCACCTTCAGTCTTGGATGATGTCTGTGCAGCACCTGGTCACACCGGGCCTGAAGACTCCTAGTCTCACCGGGACTGTCGGGATTGACAGTTGTCCTCTGAGAGACAGAGATCTCCCGCCTCTGCAGTCGTCCACACAGACTGCCTGGAACTTCGATCTCCTGGTCCCATAAGGAATCGGAAGGAGTCGCACCCTCCTGTCGGCGTACTAGTCGCCAACACACTCTCCTGCCACCAGTCTCTTTCTGTAGTTGTCTTTCCCTTGTTGTGCCTCCCTTTTCAAGTAGCACTTGCTCGGGCTCTCTTGGTTACCAAAACCAAAGAGAACGACAACTTTGCAAAGCAACTGGTTTGCACTGAGTTGTACTTTGAGAAGCCCCCAATACCCCTATATATATAGGAGCGTCATGGGACAAGGTTCTCCATCCCGAGCAATATGGGACTAAAGCAGGAGTAGAAGGGTACGAGATTTTCCACAAAAACAACCAACTCGCAACCTAAACTGATCGTTTCATAAATGAAACGGTCGGTTGACAACTCAACCGATCGGTTGGGACCCATGAACCAGTCGATTCACTTCTGAACTGGTCGTTTCGTGGTCCTGATCAGTTCCAGATTGACTTTCCATCTTTTGTTTCCAATTGGTATCGAATACCAATCCTTGTTCCAATCAAATTAGGCAAGTGAAACGAAAGGAAATTTCTCACCAATCTTACTTTCCCAACTTGCTCGGTTGCAACAGTTGAACTGATGGTTTAAACACTTGAAGCAATCGTTCACCCTATTCGTGAGCCGATTGACTCACCACATGAGCCGATCGGTTCACCAAGCTGAGCCGATCGGTTCATCAAATGAGCCGATTGGTTGGGAGTGTAGAGTGTGCAGAATCAGTGAATTGCGGTTTCAATCAATCTGATACTCTAATCAATCAGTCCAACACCTTGAACACTATGATACTGCGCTATTAATTGATTGAGTGTTTAATTGAACTACTAAACTCCTTTAGTAATCAATCTAAACATTGTTTGTGGACAAAACTCCTCTTCCAGGTTAAATCCTATGTGTGTGACCATGCAGGTCCATTTCATGTTGGTAGTGAAAGTCCATAACACTTATGACCTCACAAGCAAAGAGCGGTGCCTAGTCACACATCAGTTCTACCCAAGTGAAATAGAAAGTTGGAGAACCACTTTCAATCCTACAATTCGTGAATGGTGTTACAGTGAATGTATAATTCCTTTGTCATTGATATCATGAATGAACTCGAGGCATGGAACAGTCATCCTGTCAACGTACATTCATTTCCTTGATCTCAGAGCAGACTGGGTGAGATGTGTGTGACATCAATATCACATATTGATTCACACGTGCATGCGCATGCCTTTCTCAATCCTACTCATCAAGTGGCCAAGGACATCAAACTCCCTCACAAGGGACAAATCCCATATCTATCACTCACCCTTCAAAAGCCCATGTGTCAAAGCCACCCAATCATCACTTTTATAACAACCCATGTTTCAGGACTGTGTTTGATGATGTCAAAGTGTACCCAATGACATGTGTTGAGTGTAGTGATTTTATGTCTAAGAATCACACTCACCACCATCACTGTGAGAGCTGACTGTGACTACCAAGTCATGGTTCCATGTGTCACTCTCACGGTGGGTCCGCACGGTACCATTACGACCCCACCTCCCGATAACCCCCAATTAAGGGAGACCAAGAGGTTGAAGCCGCACCCATTAATCTCGGATCAAAGGTTCGACATATAACCATAAACAATTATTAAATTCTAACAGACTATACTGAAAATGGTAATAAAATTTTTCTTTTTATACCTTTGAAGAGATTGGAACAAACTAAACTTCTAACCTCAACTGAACTATTCTAACTAGTTCCTCCTTGTTCTTTAATTCTTGAATTCACAAGGTGTCATTTTACTGTTTGTTCTTTTCATTGTACCTAAAACTCCGACAAACAAAACGTCGGTCAGCCGAAGCTGGTATGTGGAGGAAACAGATAATGTTCAACTATGTTAACAATATAATCATTCAATTAATCATTTAACAATCAAGATTGCATTTTAAGCCATACAACTCAATCCATACATATTCTCGAACTCTGGGCTATCCCTGTAGTGGTCATAGATTTCACCTCTCTTTTAGGTAATAGAGTCGCATGGCACTACCCGAAGGTAGCCCAATATCTAACTCAATGTGACTTGATGGTCCTACCTCCATGGTAGCCATGTACTAAGTCATCCATAGACCTGATGGACCTACCCAATAGGTAGCCATGTACTAGGTCATCCATAGACCTGATGGACCTACCCAATAGGTATCCATGTATTAGGCCTTTCTCTAACCTAATGGACCTACCCATAGGCAACCATGTACTAGGTTAGCTATTATGCCACAGAGAGAACCATGATCTGAGTTTATAGGCAAATACATTAAGTGACAGTCATAGTCACTTTATAATTTGCAATATGAACATCCAAGCAGTTTAGTTGCATTCAATGTGATTAAACGTCCAAGAAACCATCGGAAAACTAAGCGGTTATTCATAAGTAACCACATACCTGTCTTGGAGATCTCAAGCAACAATTTATCCAAATCCAACTAGATGTCCAATCAAGCAAGCCAATCAATCAATCAAGCAAACATTGATCCTGAAAGCATGCATAATGTCTAATTGTCACATGCATATCCCAAACAACTCCTTATTGACTTGGGACACCTTTCTAAGGTTTCTAAGTCTCATTAGGATGCATTAGGATTTCTTAGATCAATTTCTCAAACTTTATCCTTTTTAAGACAACAAACCCTAAAACAACTTTTCCACTCATAAAAACCCTATTTACTCAAATTATCCACATTAAGGATCTTTTATGCTCAAATTGGCTTAAGATCATCACATTTCTATTTTATTTGCGGATTTACACAATTAAACCAATTAAAAGACATATTCATCAAAATTAGTGTTTTCAAGCTCATTAATGCATAATCATGCACGAAACCCTAAATTAAACCAAATATATAAAAAGATCATATTTTTAAATCCAATTTTCTCTTTCATTAACAACAGGTTAATATCAGATTGAATTATCCATATATCATCACATCTAAGGGTTTTTCCTTAATTGAATCATTAAAGATGATAACTTTATGCCCTTTTCAAACTTCATGCATATTTAAGCACATAAACCCTAAATTAGACTAATCACGTACAAAGTTCTTCCTTTTTGAACTCAATGTTCCTTTTTACATTTAACAGATTAATATCAACTCTAAAGATCAATTAAAACCTATTAAACACATTAATCATATCAAAATAGGGTTTCTTAATCTTTAATTAATCAAAGATGATAATTTACACTACTTTTTGAACTATGATTAGATTCAGGCTATAAAACTATTTTTATTGGATTCCTTGTGTTCTTCTTATCAAAATTCATATATTATATGTTCTCATCGGAGCTACCAATTAGGAGTTATGATTTTTGGAAGAATTACCTCACTTGGGCTAATGGGGAGGCGCCACGTCGCCTTGTTCCCATGCAACATTGGTTAGTTGGAAACATTTCAAAAAGTCTGTCCTGCCCTTGCTTAAGTGGCCGCTGCTTTGTTGCTCGAAGGGGAAAAGATGTCAAACACCCCCTGGTTCATCTTCCTCCTTGCGACCCTAGGTTTGGGCGCCGATCTGCAGCAAGGTGCGGCTGCCTCTCTCCACCACGGACCTCGACGGCCGCCGGAAACACTTCCTCCACCTCTGTTGTGCCTTGGCGCACACAGGGAGCCTCCGATTAATGGTTGAGGTGGCTGGTCCTACGCACACCAAGGCCGCGACCTGCTGCGGTTTGCAGGTCTTCGACCGCGAATTGCACGAGGTCTGGAGCATGGAAAGGGTAACCAATCGTTTAAGGATTGTCTCGAAAACTTTGCACCGCCTTCGATACCCATTACAGCTTCTTGGGGCCCATGAAAAAAGCAAACTCTCATGTCTAGGGTTGGTAGACAAAAATAAGAAGGAGAGAGAAGATTCATTGGGATTAACCTGATCTCGTCCAAGGGCTCTACCCCTTATATAGGGGAGAGTATTCACGCCCTACATCATTCATCCATGCATTAGCAAAGCCTTTTCCCAATAGGAATATATTTCCTTCATTAAGAAGCTAGTTTCTCTCTCTCTCTTAGTATTTCTCCTTCTTTTTATATTAGGATTTCGAAAATTATATAGTTTATCTTCTTTGTTCTTGCCTTTTCCTTTATTGGCACAAAATTATATTCTCTTTTCAATAGAAATCATTTCCTTTTTCATAATTCCATCAACATCATTAATAATGTATCATATTATCTTTTATCTTGCAAATTTTGATATTTTTTCTTTCCTTCCTCTTTATTGGGACTCCTTGGATCCCAAGTCACTCCATTATTTCGAAATTCTTTTTATTGGATACTTATTATCCTTCTTAATGCACCTATATGCATTATTTTGCATTATCATGTTTATTTCATATTTAAATACCTCCTTTTGAGGATTTCTTTTTATTTCTCTTTTATTTTCCTCATTGGCATTCCTTTTATCATTAGAAATCTCATGGATACGAAATCCCACAAAGGATAACTCATTTATTTCTCTTTTTACTTGCTTTCCACATATTACCATTATTTTCAATTTATTTCTTAATAAAGAAATACTTAGTTAACATTTTCTTTTCTCATTGCTTTCGTTTTGCAACCTTAGACTCCTTGGTATCCAAGGAACCCAAGAGGCACGAAATCCTCTTTGGATTTGCCTTCTAGAGGTTACTACATATTTCTTTTATCCATTATTCAATTATTCATTCACTAATTGAATTTTCTTTGTTATTGGGCCCAATAGCCAATAAAGTCCACAAATCAAACAACAAGGCTATTTTAAACGAAATTCATTTATTCACAACAAATTATACCATTCTTTTTTCAATTATCTTTAATATGAGAAATTACATTTCTCACTAATTGAACCCAAAAATTGGGGTTATAACATCCTTCCCCTCTGACAGGAATTTTGTCCTCAAAATTCATGCAAGCAAACAAACAATTCAGGATAAGACTTTTCCATGTCCATCATTGGCCCCTATGTGGCTTTACCGTACTCATGGTGTTTCCAAAGAACCTTTATCATCACATATTCTTTTCTCTGAGTTCTTTCATCCTGGCGTCTATAAACTACACAGGTGACTCAGGCCATTTTAGCCTCCCTTGGGGCTCACTAGGTTCATTGCCCAGCACATGGTCGGGGTACCTCACATAGTGCTCTAAATTGGACACATGGAAAACATTTCCCATTACTCTATCCTGAGGGGTAGGGTCAAACCTAACCTTCTCCGCCCATCCATCTCTAATGGACCCATGTATCAGGGACTCAGCTCTCTTAGTTATAACTTAGAGGGGTCGAATTTTCATATCACATAATCTCCCACAGTGAACTGCATGTCAGTCTACTTTGCATCTGCTCACGACTCTCATCATCTCTAGGCTCCTTTCAGCCCTTGCACAATAAAAGTGACTTCATCTACACACACTGTGGTCCTTTTCTAACCATCATGTGGCCCTTTCACCAACATCACCTTACTGAAGTGGTGACCGACACAACCTCCCTTACAGAGCTTCATATAAAACCCGATACTGGCTATGGTGGTCATTGTCACATCTTTCATAGGATAGGAACTGTCTCTAAATATCACCATGAACGAGCACACATGCCCTCATCAGACCCTTTAGTCTGGATCATATTAACCATAGTTAGGGGTGATAAACTATACTAACGTTGAGTTCTTCATGTACCTACTTCCATTTTATGAATGTGAACCTTTAGGTCAAACTCACGAACCTTTGAACTTGCTTCATGGTGTAGTTGAACCATCTTTCAACTGGATATGTCCCTTAACCGAACTCTTCCTTTCTCATATTATCTAGGTAAGGCGACCTACCATAACCCACATTGTATCTCGACCTTCTTTAGCCCAGGGAAGACCTATCACAACATCCATAGTGTCGAGATCCCATTCCCTCTCAGGGACTCTTTTGTCCTCTATATCGATACACTGGGTTACTGGGGTTCGTCCTTTACCTCTTGGCTTTCATGGCCATAAACCACATGCAACTTCATCTTAAGCATCCAAAGTGCTTTTGCCATTTTCCACGGTGTATGGTGATCTTCAACCATGATTTCCTATATGTAATGATTCTTTCAAGATCAAATCCTCTAAAACCCTAAACGACTCTAGTCAGGGTCTCGTCACCTTCTCTTCCAAAGAAGTGCATCTGAGGTTCTACCACTGTCCTTTCATTACATCAAGGACTAGACTGGCTAACCAAACAACCCTTAACTTTTCAACGCATCTTGTTACATCTGAGTGTTATCCAAACACCTCTCCTTTTCAAACTTAGGGTTAGCCAAACAACCTCTTCTAGCTTCTAATCAAACAAGTCAGATGTATCTCAACCAGAGCACCCATTACCACTTCACATCCTTAGGTAACATTACACTTCCATGTATTTCACTGATCATGTCACCTCAAACTATATGTTTATCTTCATAAGAACACTCTCTGATTCCATCATCATGGTGATCAAACTCAACCTGGTTTAACTTGTAAGTTCCACATAGCTCATGATAAAAAAAAACATCCTCATAAGGGGACTACCTCATTTCTCTTAGTGTTTACAAACCATCCAAGTATCATTCACTTTACCAGGGTAGATATCTTCTCTATCCCCATTTCCCGTGGCAACGTTCCAACCTACATCATCTCTTATCCTTGGTGTATGACATGCATAATGTCCTATCTCTCACCCCCATAACAAGAGGAAATAAGCATTTGGCTGCAGTCCAAATATAGAGTTCTTCCTGTTCCAAGAGTAGAGATGGTACATCCCACCTTGCCAGTACACCTTTAAATCTAAGTTGCAACATGCCACATATGTCTCTACAACACAGACATCATGATATCAAACTAGTCTTCAACCTACTGAGGTTTATATCCTTGGTCATCTCCTCTAGGTCTATAGGGTACCGACTCTTTTGGGGTCATCCCTCTTCCCTCATGCATCAAGAGAGTGCCCTACTCATCTGCCCTTTGGGTCCCATGAGTTCATGAAGGTGATCAATCTCCTAACCCATGGCCCTCAAACAATGATAGATGTTACCTCCCGACCCTATGGTCATGTGCAACTGGGGAATTAGGCAACTCCTACTTTCATCGGTCTTATCCCTACCTGACCCTAGGATAGACTTAGGATTCTCCATTACAGTCCATGTTCACTTAGAACCTTACCCAAGTCTTCATCATCCCTCTTTCTACATTCATGGGCTGACTCTCATCCATTCAAAGGCATCATGGCAACCTGCCTACCTTGGTCAAGCCCCATACTGGTTACCTCCATGGTAACACATTCACATTCAATAGAGATGGATATCTATGGGTCTGTAGATTCAATCTCATACTATGTATCTTTCACTTAGCTTCTCAAGATCCTATGAGACCTCTTTAGGTTACTTGAACCAACAAAACTGATATACACCCTTCCAAAGGGGTCCCTTTCCCAAGATGGGAGGAAAACTATCTCTAAAGTCACAAAAGCTCTTTGGTCTAGGGTTTACATCCACACGAGCCTACTTAACCCTAGAAAGCCATTAAGGCATGAGCAGATCACTTACTGTACCATGCTAGGTCATACTTGTCATCTTTCCTCAATGTTGGATCAAGATCATACCTTTCTTTATCATCATCCTAGTTGTAAGGGGTTCATCAAACACACCTTAAACTTTAGGGGCTCCCCTTTTCCTCTATACATGAGGATTACCATGCTCGCTTCTATAGGAACTCAACTTCTCATTATGAGCATTAGGTATACCACTTCCCCTCTTAGGCCTAGGAACCCTAGGTCCACTTTTAGGTGTCAAACTGCATGCCCTATCTCTTAACTACGAACCAAGCATGCAAAAGGCAGGATACACACTTCTTGTCATCCATCAACTCAAGCAACACTTAGGGTTGGGTCCTCCTAAAGATAACTAAGATATCATCAACTTTCAGGGATCGATCATGAGGCAACCACTATCATCCATTGTTTTAGGCTTCCAACCTTCTTGCTGGGTTTCCTTCTCTCTCTAGAGCTAATCCTACATCCAACCTCACCATTAGGGTTCCTATCTTCATGAAGGATCAACCTCAAAATCATGCTATACATGGGTGAAGCCTATCTTCGAACTTATGGTTGCTCAAGATCATCCATAACCCTTTATGCTCTATCATAATTCCTTATTCAGGGTTTCATCCTGCTGCCAACATTATCACGTGCCCTAGGTGCCAGCTATACCCTACTTGCACAAGCCCATAGGGTTTCTATGGTCCTTCACTAACATCGTCATCTAAGGAGCTATCCTTTACCCTAACATGCACGAACCTTCCCAGGGTTGGGTTTCCAAAGGTGCTAGGTCACCCATGGATCATATGGCATCCCAAAGGCATGTCCTTTTAAAAACATGGTCCAACTCATCTCTCTCTAACCTTCACTTAGGGTTAGGGTTAGCATCATCCTCTGAGGATGTGCCAGGTTTCTACTTGAAATGGAGATCTTTATCTCCAAGACTAACTTATCCTCCTGTCAAGAAGGTCTAGCCTCAAGACTCTTCTCAGGACATGACAACTTATGTCATACGACCTAAGCATGTATCTATTATTTATTTTGCGCATAATCTATTAAGCTTATGTCCATGACATCTTATTTACATGCCTTTCATTAATTTAGTGGAGGATTCCTTAAACCTTATTAACCTTACCCATACCTCAAGAGGGTGAGGAGAAGAAAGAAAACCCTAATCCTTTAGGTCCTTATCAGAATTTTGTAATGAGAAGGGATGAATAAGATGAGAAGTCCTAAAGGTATCTTATTTCGATTCATACCCTAAGACTTTGGCCAGGTGGTCACACAGGTCTGGTCTGGGAGTCCTCGTGTTCCGACTAGCGGTGCGGAGGAAAATCTTGCCATCCCCCGGTCGTGATCCCTTTCTAGACACCTCCGTCTTTCAGATACTCCTCTAATAACTCCCTTGGGTTCTATGGAGTTTGTAAAATTTAATAATTATTAATGGTTAACTGAGGAACCCATGCTCTGATACCAAATGTTACGACACCACCTCCCGATAACCCCCAATTAAGGGAGACCAAGAGGTTGAAGTCGCACCCATTAATCCCAGATCAAAGGTTCAACATATAACCATAAACAATTATTAAATTCTAACAGACTATACTGAAAATGGTAATAAAATTTTCCTTTGCATACCTTTGAAGAGATTGGAACAAACTAAACTTCTAACCTCAGCTGAACTATTCTAACTAGTTCCTCCTTGTTCTATAATTCTTGAATTCACAAGGTGTCATTTTACTATTTGTTCTTTTCATTGTACCCAAAATGCCGACAAACAAAACGTCGGTCAGCTGAAGTTGGTATGTGGAGGAAACAGATAATGTTCAACTATGTTAACAATATAATCATTCAATTAATCATTTAACAATCAAGATTACATTTTAAGCCATACAACTCAATCCATACATATTCTCAAACTCTGGGCTGTCCTTGCAGTGGACATAGATTTCACCTCTCTTTTAGGTAATAGAATCACATGGCACTACCCGAAGGTAGCCCAATATCTAACTCAATGTGACTTGATGGTCCTACCTCCATGGTAGCCATGTACTAAGTCATCCATAGACCTGATGGACCTACCCAATAGGTAGCCATGTAGTAGGTCATCCATAGACCTGATGGACCTACCCAATAGGTAGCCATGTACTAGGCCTTTCTCTAACCTAATGGACCTACCCATAGGCAGCCATGTACTAGGTTAGCTATTATGCCACAGAGAGAACCAGGATCTGAGTTTATAGGCAAATACATTAAGTGATAATCATAGTCACTTTATAATTTGCAATATGAACATCCAAGCAGTTTAGTTGCATTCAATGCGATTAAACGTCCGAGAAACCATCGGAAAACTAAGCGGTTATTCATAAGTAACCACATACCTGTCTTGGAGATCTCAAGCAACAATTTATCAAAATCCAACTAGATGTCCAATTAAGCAAGCCAATCAATCAATCAAGAAAACATTGATCCTGAAAGCATGTATAATGTCTAATTGTCACAAGCATATCCCAAACAACTCCTTATTGACTTGGGACACCTTTCTAAGGTTTCTAAGTCTCATTAGGATGCATTAGGGTTTCTTAGATCAATTTCTCAAACTTTATCCTTTTTAAGTCAACAAACCCTAAAACAACTTTTCCACTCATAAAAACCCTATTTACTCAAATTATCCACATTAAGGATCTTTTATGCTCAAATTGGCTTAAGATCATCACATTTCTATTTTATTTGGGGATTTACACAATTAAACCAATTAAAAGACATATTCATAAAAATTAGGGTTTTCAAGCTCATTAATGCATAATCATGCACGAAACCCTAAATTAAACCAAATATATAAAAATATCATATTTTTAAATCCTATTTTCTCTTTCATTAACAACAGGTTAATATCAGATTGAATTATCCATCTATCATCACATCTAAGGGTTTTTCCTTAATTGAATCATTAAAGATGATAACTTTATGCCCTTTTCAAACTTCATGCATATTTAAGCACATAAACCCTAAACTAGACTAATCACGTACAAAGTTCTTCCTTTTTGAACTCAATGTTCCTTTTTACATTTAACAGATTAATATCAACTCTAAAGATCCATTAAACCCTATTAAACACATTAATCATATCAAAATAGGGTTTCTTAATCTTTAATTAGTCAAAGATGATAATTTACACTAATTTTTGAAATATGATCAGATTCAGGCTATAAAACTATTTTTATTTGATTCCTTGTGTTCTTCTGATCAAAATTCATATATTATATGTTCTCATCGGAGCTACCAATTAGGAGTTATGATTTTTGGAAGAATTACCTCACTTGGGCCAATGGGGAGGCGCCACGTCGCCTTGTTCCCATGCAACGTTGGTTAGTTGGAAACATTTTGAAAAGACCGTCCTGCCCTTGCTTAAGTGGCCGCTGCTGTGTTGCTCGAAGGGGCAAAGATGTCAACCACCCCCTGGTTCATCTTCCTCCTCACGACCCTAGGTTTGGGCACCGATCTGCAGCCAAGTGCGGCTGCCTCTCTCCACCACGGACCTCGACGGCCGCCGGAAACACTTCCTCCACCTCCGTTGTGCCTTGGCGCACACAGGGAGCCTCCGATTAACGGCTGAGGTGGCTGGTCCTATGCACACCAAGGCCGTGACCTGCTGCGGTTTGCAGGTCTTCGGCCGCGAACTGCACGAGGTCTGGAGCATGGAAAGGGTAACCAATCGTTTAAGGATTGTCTCGGAAACTTTGCGCCGCCTTCGAGACCCATTGCAGCTTCTTGGGGCCCATGAAAAAAGCAAACTCTCATGTCTAGGGTTGGTGGACGAAAATAAGAAGAAGGAGAGAGAAGATTCATTGGGATTAACCTGATCTTGGCCAAGGGCTCTACCCCTTATATAGGGGAGAGTATTCACGCCCTACATCCTTCATCCATGAATTAGCAAAGCCTTTTCCCAATAGGAATATATTTCCTTCATTAAGAATCTAGTTTCTCTCTCTCTTAGTATTTCTCCTTCTTTTGATATTGGGATTTCGAAAATTATATAGTTTATCTTCTTTGTTCTTGCCTTTTCCTTTATTGGCACAAAATTATATTGTATTTTCAATAGAAATCATTTCCTTTTTCATAATGCCATCAACATCATTAATAATGTATCATATTATCTTTTATCTTTTAAATTTTGATATTTTCTCTTTCCTTCCTCTTTATTGGGACTCCTTGGATCCCAAGTCACTCCATTATTTCGAAATTCTTTTTATTGGATACTTATTATCCTTCTTAATGCACCTATATGCATTATTTTGCATTATCATGTTTATTTGTCATTTAAATACCTCGTTTTGAGGATTTCTTTTTATTTCTCTTTTATTTTCCTCATTGGCATTCCTTTTATCATTAGAAATCTCATGGATACGAAATCCCACAAAGGATAACTCATTTATTTCTCTTTTTACTTGCTTTCCACATATTACCATTATTTTCAATTTATTTCTTAATAAAGAAATACTTAGTTAACCTTTTCTTTTCTCATTGCTTTCTTTTTCCAACCTTGGACTCTTTGGTATCCAAGGAACCCAAGAGGCACGAAATCCTCTTTGGAGTTGCCTTCTAGAGGTTTCTACATATTTCTTTTATCAATTATTCAATTATTCATTCACTAATTGAATTTTCTTTTTTATTGGGCCCAATAGCCAATAAAGTCCATAAATCAATCAACAAGGCTATTTTAATCGAAATCCATTTATTCACAACAAATTATGCCATTCTTTGTTCAATTATCTTTAATATGAGAAATTACATTTCTCACCAATTGAACCCAAAAATTGGGGTTATAACAGGTACCTTGTTCTCTAACAAGTACCTATGTGCTTGGTTTGATATCACTATATCATGGCTAATGAGATTATGTCATCAACCAACACACAATCTAGTCTTCAGTGTTATTGATGTCTATGGTTATTTCCACAATAACAACCGACTAGGGACCAAACAAGAATGTATACTCTTAACATCAGTATGATCTCATCGTTTAGGTCCTTAACCTAAAAGCATACATCATTGAGTAAAATCATTCTTTAGACATCTATCATTTTACTCTATCATCTTAGAAACAGTTTAAACATATAGATCAGAAATTGCCTTTATTATTATTCAAATAATTTACAAAGTATCCCATTACAATCATCATATGACTTGCTCTATGGGCATACATACCAACATAACTAACTAGGCCCTCAGTGAGGCACAAAGAGTAAGGCGTGCACTGAATGTGCATGACCACACAATGGGTCCAAGAGGATATGCAGGCATTTGCCAAATTCTACAGGCTAAGTCTGCTCAGCCTACTGGTACTCAGGAGACTGCAGAGTCCTCTACTACTACTCCCACGCCTCTGCCTCGCCATGCTATGTGGATAGCTGGGATGCAAAATAAGAAGGGAGACATACTGAAGCCCGCAACTGCTGAGGCGATTGCAAAAATGGTAAAAATAAACTCTTAGAGCAATCGATCGATATTGATTATTGTTATGTTTACTTACTAATTTTTGTTGATGGTGATTAGCGGGAGCTGCACAAGTAGAGGAAGGAAGGCAAGTTCATCCCTCAGGGCACAAGGGATGAACTAATAGTTGCTCTGGGTAGCCTAGAGCATCCTGGACATGTTTGGGGTGTAGGTACTGGTATGGGAATCAAAGCATTCATTGGGCCATCCCAGCGCAAACCTATCCCAAAAGTAGGACTTTCACAAGCTGAGGTAACCTATTCTTATTTTAGAATGTTATTTCAAAAGGGAATTCAATAATCAGAAGCTAGAATTTCTTTTATCCATGTATAGGTAGATTCATTAATTGAGAAGAGAATCCAAGAAGCAATGGCAAAGTGGTAGGCATCTCAGCCTGCCACTCAGACAGTACTTGTGGCGGGCCACTCTTGTCCTACTGTAGAAGTGGATGGGAGTAATCCTATAGACCCACCACCTAGCACGCCCTTTGTAAGTATTTTTATGACATAATAGCTAGTTTGTTCAAGATGATATGTTTGTGTATATATGCATATAGCATTCTTTACGTAAATTTGTAGCGGTTGAAGCCATGCCGACTAAAAAGTCAAGAATATATTGTTGCAGAGGTGTTGACTTACCCACCACTTAAAGGGTGCATGTTTCATGGGTATCCAATACCATATGGTGTGGTACGTGTGAGCCCGATACATGTATTCCCCAACTGGATGGATCTTGCACTGCCTCATGCAAACCCAGATGCTAAAACACTTGGTGAGGTAGTAGGTGGAGTGATAAAGTGGCCCGAAGCGGATGTCCTCTATACTGATATGGTATGATAAATTTCCATTACTTTAATTTGTTAATGTGTATATATGAGTCAATTGATCTTAAATTATATATACAAGTCAAAAAGACGAGACCTGCTATATCTCAGCCTCCACCTCCTCGACTACCAAGTTGGCTTCCAAGGGACCTACATACCTCGATAGGTCCTAATTGTAGGGGTGTGGCAGTATGGATCGGCGAACATGATACTAATTGCCCTATAATTATTACTATTCTGGAGGATGTTGTAGATAAATCATACAATAACAATCTATTTATACAAGTTTAGCATACACATTATTGCATACATAATACGAGTTCTGCATACGTACGTATTAATGCATAGGTATTAATGCAAGTCAATCATACGAAAACAAGATATTTATACAAGATATGTTGGAGTTGTTTAGTTATCAATGGCTGAACACATCTATGATAGAGTTGTGGATATGGTGAGATCTTTTTTATACATCCATATACCTTGTTTTATATACGATGATCTGGTTTCTTATATATTAATGCATACATAATACATGTTTTGCAGCCACTTACACAAGATATGTAGAGATTTTGGGTTTTCCAATGTGGGATTTTTGGTTCCATCTTTGATTAGTCTTGTAGATACATACCCTTCTTTAGTTACTTAATACTATTGTGATGCTTTTGAATATTTTGGTAAAAATAATAAGATGGTGATAATAGCTCCATTCAATGTCGAGTAAGTTTACTTTGCTTATAATTTGGACTTAGAAATTAGATCTAGGAATTTGATGTTCAGAATACAACTTTAGAAATTATTGGTAGTTATTCTCAGTAATTTGTATGATGATGAGTTTTACATTACTGCTCATTGAGTTTAGTATTTAATGCTCTCTTATGTATGCTTAAGTTTCTATCCACTTAATAATCAATAATCATATTATCTCTCTATTTAGTGGAATTTCCATTCATTAAGCGAGTAGGTGCACCCCTTTACTCACAATATTTTTGGAAATCATGTGGATCTAAAGAATGATAATGTCATAGTAGATATGTCATGAGAGTTAAGTATTATATTAGGTAATTTCAGTCGATCACTGTCACTCTAGGTCGTTGTATAGAAGTGTGAAAGTTGTACATGATAATGTTTAACTTTGTTTCCTTGACGACAAAGAATGTATTCTATGTACATGGAACTCTGGGAAACATATGATGTTTAAATATATATCTTTATTGTTGAGATCATATTAGAGAAATAAAATGTTAGTTTCCCTTGTACAGTTGTTTATGAGACCAACTATGAGTAAGCAAAGAGTCTAAAATATTAAAAAAGTTAAGGATGATCTTTGTATTATGTTAAATCCTCAACTTATGCAATAATCACATGATTAGAGGTTATCGTGGGATGTGAGAGTAACAATGGCTTATTGTCTCATAACCTTCACTAGATCCTTGAAGCCAGACACATCGATCAAGGTGGCGTGGAGCATGAGATAGGGGTTTATAGAACCAAGTAAACCAACAAAGGAGAAGATGGGTGGATACCTCAATTCATGGCAAACCAATGTCGTGGTAAGCTTCATGGGAGTCTACTGATGATTCTTGTCTACTAATGATGCCTTGCAATGGGCAAAGATGTGATCCCAATGAAGATCTACAAGATTTAAGTTCCATTATCATGTAATAGGAGGTAGAGGTTTCTTTGCTTCTTCTTGCGGAGCTTCTAGCCAAGCCAATTGGCCCGGGGTGCTTTAGATGATTGTAACATTGGTTGAGTTTGTCAGAGACCTAAGAAGGGGAAACTGGAGTAGTTTTCAGCCAATTGAGAATACTTTTGAGTGCATGAGAGTATGAGGGTGCCAATGGTACCATTTATATAGGAAGGGATAGAGTATAAGGGGTAGTGGGTCCAACCCTAAATCACTGGATGGTCGGTGACTTGGGCATTATCGCATCACAAAATGATAACGGTTAAGAATTGGGTCATTGGGTTTGTTATTCTCTCCTATTTTCAATGGTACTATTTCAAGGGGAAATAATGCAGAGGTGAGGGAATTTGGCTCAGAGAGGGAAGTCTAGGCATTGTTGGAATTGGATAGGGAGGTGATGATGATGATGCAATCATCAGATTGATGTCCAAATTTTTTGTCACATTGAAATGTCCCCATCAGACAGAGTTATGTCGGGTGATATTCATTTCAATATTATTTCCATCTGATTATTTCTAGAATTAACTCACTTATTGATTTATTTTGATAATCTTGGAGGTTTCTAGAAAATTCTAAATGCTCCATAATTTTAAGGGAATCTTTATCTCAAGATTCTCTCAGCTAGTGCAAAGTTTGAGGGAAAAATATGAAAGCTATATGTCTGGATCTTGGTTTCCAAGTAATTACTTGATTTTATTATCTATATCATATATATGCCCATTATAAACTCAAACTTGGAAAGTATCCCTATTTTTAGTATTTTCCCACGTTGGGTTAATGTTAGGGCCCAATAAACTCGTTGATTTCCTTCCAGTTGACAATCAAACTAACCATGGTATTATCACATATTATCTAGGCAATTATTTGATATTCTTCCAACCTTCTAGACTATTGAGATTTCCTTCATATATTTTATCATAAATCATTAACATACTATTAGAAACAACCAAACACACAAATTCTTTTTATAGAGAAATGCATTCACAAACTAAAATTTCGAAGCATGGCAAAGAAATCAAGGGTTTCTGCAATATTAACATATTAGTACTTTATTTTCATATACGTGAAACAAATGCATGAATAATTAAGTGGTAAAATCCTTCACTCCTGATTAGGATTTTTTCCCTCAAAATTCATCCTAGGAAGCAAAGAGGTGAGGGTTTGTCTTCTCCATGTCAGTCTTTAGCTCCCATGCAGCTTCATCCTTGTTGATATGGTCCCAAAGAACCTTAACCATCTCAATATTATGTTTTCTGAGCTACTTAACCTTTAAATCCTAGATCTTCATAGGTGACTTAGGTTAGGACAACCTTCCTTTGAAACCTATTGGGTTCATGTTCAACATGTGAGCAAGATCTTTCACATAGAGATTTAGGTTGAGCACATGGAGTACACCATCCATATTGATATACTGTGGAGGTAGGGAAAGATGGTAAGCAACACCACCAATCCGTTCAAAACCTTGAACAAGTCCACACACCAGGGACTCAACTTTCCTCTACTTTTAGCTACGACTCTGAGAGGTTGGATCTTTTGAAAGGCATGATCTCCTATTCAAAAGTTTAGTCATATCTGCTTCACATCTGCATAAGACTTTTTCCGATCTTTGGCCTTCTTCAATCTTTGCTTGATCAAAGACACCTTCTTAGAATATAAATGTTGGTATGTATGCCTAGAGAGGCAATCATTTGATGATTGGGATGAGGAATTAGATGTGTGATTTGATAATTAATTATAAATGGCAAGCTTCCAATTTTTTATGTTTCATTTAGTTATGAGATAATCATGGAACATTATAAATGTTTAGAGAATCATATTACTCAATGATGTATGTATTCAAGTTACTAACCTAGTGGATGCGATCATACATATGTTAAGAGTACATATACATATTCTCATTATGTCCCTGATTGGTTGTTATTGTGGGAGGTTGATGGACAACAATAATATGTAATATTAGAGTGTGAGTTGGTTGATAAATAAATCACATTAGTCATGATATGGCAATATCAAACCAAGCACATAGATACATGTTAGAGAATAGTGTATCAGATAGACCCATTGTGAGACTAATACATAGAAGCCATCATCATGGAAGTCATAGTCATCTCTCACAGTGATGGTGGTGATTGTGGTTCTCAGACCTGAAATAAATGCACTCATCACATGTCCTTAGGTACACTTTGGCATCATCAAATGTAGTCCTAAAACATGGGTTGTTATAACAGTGTTGATTACGTGACTTTGACACATGGGGACTGACTGTGAGTGATAGGTATGGTATTTATCCCTTCGACATGAGTATGATATCCAAGGCCTCTTGATTAGCAAGACTGAGAAAAGTATGGCCATACACATGTGACTCAATATGTGATATTGAACTTACATATATCTCATGTAGTCTACTTTGGTTCAAGGAACAAGATTAAATAATAAGAGGGTGACTGCTCCATGCCTGTAGTCCAATCTAGATATTAGTGATAAAGGAACTATACAAACATTGTAACACCATGCACAAATTGTAGGTTGAAGTTTCTCCCCAACTTTCCATTCACTTGAGTAGCATTGATGTGTGACTAGGCATTGCTTATTGCTTGTGATGTAATAAGCTAGTTATGAACATTCACTGCCAACATGATATGGGACCTATAAGGTCACACACAGAGGAACTCATCTAGAAGTGGAGTTTGATCTTGAATGATGATTGAATTGATTGCTAATGTGTTTATGTATTTCAATTTACTCAATGTATCATCTTACTAGACTGCCAAATGATAAGTTTAAGTGTTGAGACTGTTGTTTAGAGTGTTAGGTTGATTATATTGTACATTGGTTGGAATTCTTCCTGATCGGGGCTGATAGACACCCATCTCACTTGTGTGAAATTTTCGTCTGGCATGCTACAAGATGCCCATTTCACCTGTCTGATATGCTTGTCTAGGATGGTGTGAGATACCCATCTTGTTTACACTAAACGCCCATTTTGGGAGTGCAATTCGATTGCACAAAGGATTGGTGCTGATGTCAAGTTGAGTACTAATTGGAATTTAATTGTCGACATATATGCACAACTAGAAGGTGCAAAATGACCATTTCTCTTCGCAAAATGACTATCTTAAGTGCGAGATGACCATTTTGGCACACAAATTTTGTGAAACATCCATAAATTTTAAGAAAATTCAAGATCTATGAGTCCTTTCCAGTCCCACTTTAGTCTCACACTAGTAGGGGACTCGAAACCCTAACCCTGACTCCTCCTATATATAGAGGGGTGTTGGGGGATTCCCAAAACACAACTACTACACATAAAATTGAGAATCAATTGCTCGGATAATTATTGTCTTCTTTGCTTTTGGTAACCACAAAAGCCTAGGCAAGTCTAACCCGACTAGGGAGGGATAGCCATTGGACAGAAATAATTAAGGATCAATGTAGTGGGAGAGCCTTTTGGTAACTAGTACACCAGTGGTAGGGACAACTCCTTCCTGTCCATTCCTATAGGATGACATGAGTTCTAGTTGGTTTGTGTGGACTACTCTAGAGGTAGGAGTCTTTTAGCTACTATTAGGAGGGAAACATCAACTTGTAGTCTATGGCGAGATCTGAGGAGCCGCTACAATAGTTGCATGTGTCAACTGTCCATGGAGGAGCAGTCAGGCTTGTCCAAGAGCATCCAAGAGCTGCACAGACACCGTCTAAGACTAAGGGCACATCTACATCGACAAGAATTGTCACTGGACTTGCTCCAGGACCATGTATATCTTCATGAAACCATCCTTCTTTTTGCATAGTTATTGATGCGATCTGATAGTTAATGGGAAATATGTTGGTAAATTTTTTGTTTTCACTACCTACTTGATGCCGCATTTCCCTACAATGGTATCAGAGACACAATTAATTATATTTTGGGATAACTGATATGGTCAAATTTTGGTTTTACTGTGTTTAATTATTGAATACAATGTGAAAATTTAAACTGGTTGATGTGCACATCTACCTAAATCACCACATAAAGAACCCAAACATATATATATATATATATATCTGTGTGTGTGTGTGTGTATATATATATATATATATATATATATATATATATATATATATATATATATATATATATATATATATATATATATATATATATATATATATATATATATATATATATATATATATATATATATATATATATATATATGAAATGATATATATGCAATTTACATCCATCGCCATAAAATCAGTTTTGATGATGGTTTTGAAGCATGGTTATGGCTAAAACCCCATATCTATGTGTGCATGGTTGTGGTTATTTGTTCATGCTGTTAATCGGCTTGCGTATCGAGCCTCTCTTTTCCTTTCAAATGTAAATTAATTGTCTTCTTCCTATTTGCCCTCATATCAAACTCGAGGTTTTCCTCATATACAATGTAATAAGAAATAAGATAGTTTTAATCTATGTCTCGACATGAGATGATGATCTACACAAGACAAAATGACTAGCTCATTTGATGATCTAATTGAATAGAGGACCGAGGAGGCCAGACGACAGGAGGACTAACTAATCAATTGGTGGCCCAACTAATTTCCTGGAGATGTTTAGACTCTTTTTAAATTTGAGAACCAGATGAAGATTTCAGAGAGAGCCCAACCGAGCAACCAAGAAGCAAGACGACTGGTTCAAGAGTTGAATCGATCAACCCAGATTGGTTCAAGCACATATCTTCACCAAAAACATGTTGCATGTTATGTAGACCATAGGTGGTAGTACTTCCTTTTGTCTCTAAGAAATTACATTAGTATGGCCATAACCATCGCATGTGTGTTTTATTTATTGCATATTCTTATTTATAGTTGTAGCATGTATATGATATGTACTATATATGTGATGATTGGATAAAGTATATGTATTTATACAAATAAACTCCCTCAACTTAAAATATTTAGTATAAGATTGCTTCCATTAGCAATACACATGAAAATTTTGATCTACCAATCGTAGATTTGCATAAAGCATGGTGTGCCATCTATCTCATTGATGTGTTATGGTAGATATATAGATTTTCACAAATAATGGTGCATGCCTCTCATATTGGCTATTGTGTCAGGCTTAACTGTTGACTTGGAGAGCCCTAGCCCAGACGCATGTAGATGATTATGGGAAGGAGTTGCACATATCAACTATTGAAGAGTTGCAAATGATGCCATTGGCATGATGGCCTGCCTAAATAGTCAGGTTGTGGGCGATCGACAAATGCCGAATCATGACTTGATGAAATATGGATCTTGGCCCACTAGAATATTATATGCTGCAATGTTTCGAATTGATATTGAGGGCTACCAGTATGAATAAAATAGTGGGAGGGGTAGTTAATTAAAGACCTAATTAATATCGTCAAATTTATCAAATCTAACCAAATCAAAAGTGTTTTGAAAAGGTTGCAATATTTCTTTGTAGAATAAAATGTCAAACACAAACAAGTTCAAATTGCGTTCAATCCTTTACAAGGACAAAATGGGATAAAATTACACAATTGGTTAGGACTTTGAGAAATGTTCTCATCAATGAGTGAAAGCTCTATGTCCTTGATAGGCCAATGTCAGAGGAACCCACTCCAAATGTGCCTAAGGATTAATGGATGCTTATTGGAAGCATGCCAATGATGCCATAGACATTAAATACCTTATGCTATGTTGTATGAACTATGAGTTGCATGAACAACATGAATACATGGACATTCTCGAGATAGTAACACATTTTAAGAATCAAGTAAAGCAAAACAAGGTATAATTTGAGTGCAAACTGACAAAGAGAGGTCCAGTAGAACCCCATATGCTCAATATGATTGGACATGTGGAATAAATGATATTTATTTTAGGTTAAGAGTTGACCATGAATATTATTATGCAAGTGTTGCATGAATCATATAGTCAATTTGTCAAATGCTTGGTTTGTTGATGCCAATGCAAGCAAGAAGAGGGAAAAATATGTGATGGTGATCAGTGTGAGTGAGTCCTAGGGCAAAAGCAAGGATAATAAGTGTTATGAGGCTAAGCTGAAGCCCAAGTCTTCTGGACTCAATATATGGAGAAGGGTAAGTGTAAAAGGAATCTGCCCTTTTGTTGTAACCTCAAATTTTGGTAAAATTGAATGATATAAATGTAAAGCATGATTTGATAAATAATCCTCCCCAATGGTATTATTGGTGGAATAATAATATGAATCATTCATATGGTATGGGTTCTTGTAGCATGAGTTAAAGTAATAAAAGGAATTTTGAGTATTTGGTGGTTTGCAATAATCTATTAAGGGAGTCCTAAAGTAATGGACAATTAATATTGTTAAATATACAATTATGTGGAATTCTCAAGAAAAGAGAATTATCGTGTAAAGAAATGTTAATAGCTTTATAATTTTGGAAAAATAGAATTATGGACAAGTTTCCAAAAGAAATAAGATACGTAACGGTTTAGATAATTAAAAGAGTAATCATCTAACCATTATTGGCAACATAATGTTTACAGAAACAATTAGTGTTATTATGATGTAACTTTTGTATATTAAAAAATATGACTTGGGAAATATTTTGATGACTTTCCATGGTATGAGGATAATTAGTTTTAAAGATATACTAAAGAGAAAGATAAAAGGATAATCTAGATCGAATTATCCAATGTTACCATATAAAGAAGGGATTCCTTTATGACTTTTGGGTGCGAATTCCAAAATAGAAAGGAGTAGGTAATATACTTAATGCATATTCACAACATTTGGCCGTGCTTTGCGAAGATAAGGCATGTTGATTAATGCTTTTGATCACCTTGTTCTCTAGTGAATCATGGAAATCTTATACATCTCACAACCGTTTGTCTATAAAAAGGGAAACTCATAGTCCGTGTAAATCCATCCCTCATGTGTCGCAGGCTTCAAAACCTCTCTTCGTTGATGCCTTGCTGACCTCCTTGCTACCATTAGGGTTTCCTAGATCATGCCACTCTACTAGGGTCTTCGTCATACTTTCCCTCACCTCTCTATTCCATACGCGGGGAATCCATCGAAATGCTAACGAGGTTCCATGCCACGAATCTCCTTGATGCCTGATAGGGCTGGAGCACTTTGGTGATGCCACAGAAAGACTGGACGGCCCTTCAGTGACCTCATCAAGCAGGGAGTCTTATCCGCATCCTGCTACACAACTATGTTCATGTGAAGAGCACAAAAAGGTCTTTGGATGCATACATGTGAAGACGAGGTGAATGAGTCGGGGTTGCGACCTGCAGCGATAGCCGTTGCTTTACCTAGGAGTCTAGCCATTGGCAGAGTTGGGAGAGAGAGACCTAAAGCGGTGGTGTCAGTATTGCAGAGTGGTGGAGGAGATGGAGGTGCCTGTGCGGACCTGCCACACCCACACACGATCACACGGTGGCAGTGAGGGAAACGCATGAAATTAGAACCAATGCTCTTCCCGGAACTCCCCTAGACACCTTCTCGATCTGTTGCGTGGGACTACCCTGGGCGTCGGTGAGGGCAGGGCACATGCGGTGCTGGAAGAACCAAGGGGGGGAAGAGATGGGTGGCACCTTGCATTCTGAGGACGGTGGCGGTGGGAAGTGGCGAAATGCTACCGGCGAGCTGATGGAGGAGTCATGGCGGGTGGCAGTCTACAGTAGGAGGAGCTAACTTGCTCCAAGACCTGGGTCATGGCACTGTTGGTGCAGGCCGGAGAAAGGGGCAATCAGGCTCTGAGAGGGGCAACATCGGTTGCAACATCAGAGATGGTGCCTTTGCATAGGCTCTGTGGTGGCGTCTTGTGTGAGGAAGAACGGTGGCGGTGATGTTATGTTGGCGAGGGGGTTCAGCCACTAATCATCTGTGACTACATCATCTTCACTGCGACCTGTGCGCAAGGAACCCACATCTATAAATGTTACGTGAGGAAGGAAGGAGATGAGTCAAGAGGGGGTATGGCGGTGAAGGGGGAGCAGACCCTGCAGGGGTTGGTGCCTCCAACCACCACGGTTGGGCATCGAAGCCGGCACAGATGACAGCGCCAGATACTTGACCCGCAAGGCACGGATGAAGGCGGGGGAGAGGCCCCTGACCCAAGCAAGCGGAAGAAAAGGGGGGGCCTTGGACCGTCTGGTCTAGGATTGAGCCCAAAACCACTTATCCCGCTAGGTGAGGAGTTGAGGGGAATGGACCAATGAGGAACCGCCACATCATCCTTCCTTAAAGGTATAATTTCTGATCTTGCATAATCTATAGAAAATGCTAGAAACACCCGAAAATAGCGAAACTATATATCAAATTGCTCAGAAAAATGAGAGTAATCCAAGGAAAATATAATTAGAGTATGATTAACCTTCCTGTTCTAAAAGTATATACAATACATGTTTAAATGTGTTTAATGTAAAGGAAGACCTAGAATTGTTGTGATATGATGCTTAATTGTGTGGATTAGGTTATGTTTAGTTAATACCTAATCTTGTCATGTCTAAAAAGGAAACACTTGATAATGATGAATACATAATGATTCTAGATTAATGATCTTATTCGTGCTGATTTAGGGTTTTAAAACCAATATCGACATCTTGCTATGATCTAATGTTGATAATATGATCTAGGTATCATGAATAGTCTAATATTCTTAAGATGATAATTAGGATTTAACCTAATACGCATAATTGGGTTTGTAACATTAGAAACCATGATATGATGGAAGTAGGGTTGGTATCCCTAATCCTTGGTTTAGGAGAACAACTAGATCTGAGTAATGTAATGTGAATACATGGTGACACATATGTAGTATGTATATTTCAGATTAAATGCTTTATTGCTTGGATGTTTGGATACACTCTTAAAGTATATGATGTTCTGCATAGTTTCTGCAATGGCATAAGGTATGTGGTTACGCTTATGAATAGATGTATAGAATTCTGAGATTGCCGATGTTTCTCGATGAGATTGAACGACAAATAAATTGCTTGCTTTATTATTTAGTTCTGGCAAACTATAAAGTTATGATGAGTATCATGTAAATAAATAACAATTTCTAAACCTTGGGTTGGACTGATCTTAAGCGTAATGCACACGAGCCCCAGAGGGACAGTAATTACACCTAAGGTAGTTGACTAAATATGGGTTAGAATATGAAATAAGTTTATGTTCTTAAATGCAAGATAAAGACGTTTTCTTCTATGTGTACTTGTGATTATTATTTGAAACCACGTACCAATATAGAAATATACTGACTGCGTATTTGTTTGTCGGCATTTTAGGTATCAAATATACTTGGTTCATTGACATGAGGGTACAAAAAGATGTTGAAAACACTACAGTTTAATCATGAAGGTTTAGTCTTAATGGTTTATCTTCACACATGTAAAAGTTAATTATGTTTAAAAGTTATGTAACTACTTAAAGGAGCTTTTTATGTAAACATGTAAATATGTGTTCATTAATGGAAATTGTTTACTATTTTGTATTATTTCTTGAATCTAATCCTGGAAGTTATGATTAACGATCTACGACTTTAAGGTCTTTTAAACACTCAAAAGTGTGGGTCGTTACATTTGGTGTCAGAGCACAAATTCATCAACTAATACTTAATAGTTTATGATTTCAAATAATCCTTAGAAATTTTAAGAGAAAAATTAAGTTCCTCATCTCACATTTTCGTCTACTTCGCATCTCTTTTCTTAAAAGCCTTGAAAAGAAATTGTTAATTAGAGAAGTAAAATGTAAAAAGAAGTAACCTTTTGTGTAGGTCCCTCTAGATAGGGTAGACACTAGAAAGATACATGTATGGGTAAGCCCTTTCATAAGGGAAGGCCTTGGATTAGGGTATGAAAATCCTAGAGAGTCTAGGGATGTGGAAACTCTAAGAGGTAGAGTGTAGTCCCTAACCCTAACCCTAAAAAAAACCATAATCTTAAATAATGAACATGGTGTGGTGGTATGGAACACTACCCATGTAAAACATGAAATTGGTAATCAACATGGTGTGGTGGTATGGGACACTACCCATGTGAAACTTGAAATCATGAATAAGAAAGATATGGGATGGTTTAGGTAACCCAGTCTCCCATGCATGTGTGCATGTGGAGCATAAAACTTATGTGATAAGTCTTAAGAAATAAAAACCCAATAGTTGTATATATAAGAAAATGAAAAGTTGGAATATAACTTGCTCAAACTCCTCATGTTGTCTCTAGAAGTTTAGTGATGGTGGCCAAGCCTCAGGAGGGGAAGGACAAGGTAGCACCAAGCCCTGGAGAGAAGTTGACTCAAGTTCATTGAATGGACAAAGACCATGAGGGGGTATTCTAGAGGTTGAGCAAGTATGGGTTTATATGTTATAATGATAAAAGTTATCCCTAATGAAAGAAAAAAAAAGATACATATGAAACCTTTAGGGTTAGTGTACCAAACTGGGGTGGGTCAACTCAAGAGTGGGAAGATGACCTACGAGGGAGGAAAAAACCTAGATCTTGGGATCAGGTTGTGGCTACAGAGCCTAACCCCCTCCTATGAGCCAAGAAGACACCCTAGGCTAGGACTTTCCCTTAAAAGGTAAGTGAATAAACATATTTAAGAATTGAGATAACCTTAGTCCTCACCTAGAGGAGTGAAGAGTTAAATATTAAAAAAAATGAAAGTACTTAAATTCTTTGAACCCAAGGATGCCAACTCTGAGTGACACAACTGGTCAAGCCCAGGAGCAAAGACCAGTAAGGCACCAAGCCCAGGAGGGAAGGTGACCTAAGTGGACGACCAAGCCCAGGAGAGAAGACTAGGTAGGCACCAAGCCCAGGAGGGAAAGTGGCCTATGTCCACAATGCAGTTGTTTAGCCTCAAGCCCCTGGTGGGGAAGATCATAGAGGTCAAGCTCAGGAAGGAAGACTGACATGGAACCAAGCCCTGGAGGGAAGGTGGCCCGAGCCCAATGATGGGACGACACTGCATTATGTGTACTCAAAAGAGAGAGATGAAGGCAATCCAGGTTAAAGAATTAAATAAGAAAATAATGTGCTTAAAAGATGTGACATCTCAAAAGAAACCCTTATGGAGGGTAGAGTCCTAATGCAATCCTAGGGTAAAGTAGGGTGTATTAGAGGTACATAGAACCGATGGGTTGGGAGTTGATAAACCTTGAATGCACATGACCAAGTGGTTGGGAGGTAACAGTTGATTTGCCCTAGGCCTATGTCTCAAGAGGTTGGCCACCTCCTTGATGTTCATATGGCTCAATAGGGTGAATGTAAAGACACTCTCTTGATGCATAAGGATGAGATCACCCCAAAAAGGTACCTATACCCCTAGAGACTCCAAGGATTTGGCTAAGGCTCATAATGATACATGAAATGTAAATATAAAGATATAAGGAAGTCATGAAAACTTGAGAGAAGTTGTGCGCTAACTTAAGAGTAAGAAAAGGGACACTTGACTTCATGGGATATAAGAATGTTGTGAAATTGAGAGCAAGTAAGTTTAGAGTCATATAGAGTATGATTCAACTTAATATGTGAATTTGAAAGGTAATGTGTGGATGTACTATCTCCGCTCTTGGAATGGAATGAACTTTGTGTTTGGGCTGCAGCCAAATGCTTATTTCATCTCATTATGAGGGAGGGAGATTGGATAGACACACATTATGCTTAAAATTGAGAATAAATATCTTAATATGAATGTGTAATGACATGAACTAGGGTTAGAGGTGTTACCTCACTCTTGTGTTAAAAGTAACGAATAATAGGTTGGAAACCTAGGTGAAAAGAGAAGTCACCAAGTAATAATGAAATCATCAATTGATGATAATATACATATACTAGACATGTGGATATACTTGAATTTTAATTCAGGTGTCAATCTTAATAATAAAATGAAAATTGTTTTACTAAAGAAAAGTTTTTAAAGACATCTAAGTGGGGAGTTAACCCTAAGCCATGAAGATAATATGAGTTATCATTCACCTAGGCTTAGTAGACCTGAATTTTGAGGAAAAAATTCCTTTTAAGGAGGGGTGAATGTTATAACCTCAAATTTTGGTAAACTTGAATGATATAAATGTAAAGCATGATTTGATAAATAATCCTCCCCAATGGTATTATTGGTGGAATAATAATATGAATCATTCATATGGTATGGGTTCTTGTAGCATGAGTTAAAATAATAAAAGGAATTTTGAGTATTTGGTGGGTTGCAATAATCTATTATGGGAGTCCTAAAGTAATGGACAATTAACATTGTTAAATATACAATTATGTGGAATTCTCTAGAAAAGAGAATTATCGTGTAAAGAAATGTTAATAGTTTTATAATTGTCAAAAAATAGAATTATGGAAAAGTTTCCAAAAGAAATAAGATACGTAATGGTTTAGATAATTAAAAGAGTAATCATCTAACCATTATTGGCAACATAATGTTTGCGGAAACAATTAGTGTTATTCTGATGTAACTTTTGTATATTATCAAATATGACTTGGGAAAGATTTTGATGACTTTCCATGGTATGAGGATAATTAGTTTTAAAGATATACTAAAGAGAAAGATAAAAGGATAATCTAGATCGAATTATCCATTGTTACCATATAAAGAAGGGATTCTTTTATGACTTTTGGGTGCCAATTCCAAAATAGAAAGGAGTAGGTAATATACTTAATGCATATTCACAACATTTGGTCATGCTTTGCAAAGATAAGGCAAGTTGGTTAATGCTTTTGATCACCTTATTTTGTAGTGAATCGTGGAAATCTTATACATCTCACAACCATTTGTCTATAAAAAGGGAAACTCATAGTCCGCGTAAATCCATCACTCATGTGTTGTAGGCTTCGAAACCTCTCTTCGTCGATGCCTTGCTGACCTCCTTGCCACCATTAGGGTTTCCTAGATCATGCTGCTCCACTAGGGTCTTCGTCATAATTTCCCTCACCTCTCTATTCCATACGTGGGGAATTCGTTGAATCGTTAACGAGGTTCCATGCCATGACTCTCCTTGATTCCTGCTAGGGCCAAAACACTTTGGTGATGCCACAGAAAGACTGGACAGCCCTTCAGTGACCTCATTGAGCAGGGGAGTCTTATCCACGTCCTGCTACACAATTGTGTTCGTGAAAAGAGCACAACAAGGTCTTTGGATGCATATGTTTGAAGACGAGGTGAATGAGTCAGGGTTGCGACCTGCAGCAATAGGCGTTGCTTTACCCAAGAGTCTGGCCATTGGCGGAGTTGGGAGAGAGAGACCTAAAGCGGTGGTGTCAGCATTGCAGAGTGGTGGAGGAAATGGATGTGCCTGTGCACACCTGCCACACCCACACATGATCACACGGTGGCAGTGAGGGAAACGCATGAAATTAGAACCAATTCTATTCATGGAACTCCCCTAGATGCCTTCCCGATCTGTAGCGTGGGACTACCCTGGGCGCCAGTGAGGGTAGGGCACAGGAGGTGCTGGAAGAACCGAGGGGGGGGAAGAGATGGGTGGTGCCTTGCGTTCTGAGGACGGTGGTGGTAGGAAGTGGCGACATGCTGTCGGTGAGCTGAAGGAGGAGTCACAGCGGGTGGTAGTCTGTAGTAGGTGGAGCTAACTTGCTCGAGGACTTGGGTCATGGCGTTGTTGGTGCAGGCCGGAGGAAGGGGCAATCAGGCTCTGAGAGGGGCAACACCAGTTGCAGCATCAGAGATGGTGCCTTCGCAAAGGCTTCGTACTGGCGTCTTGTGTGAGGAAGAATAGTGGCACTGATGTTATGTTGGCGAGGGGGTTCCGCCACTGATCAGCTGTGACTACATCGTCTTCACTGCGACCTGTGCGTAAGGAACCCACAGCTATACATGTTACACAAGGAAGGAAGGAGATGAGTCGAGAGGTGGTATGGCAGTGAAGGGGTAGCAGACCCTACGGGGGTTGGTGCATCCAACCACCACAGTTGGGCATCGAAGCAGGCGCAAATGACGACGCCAGACACTTGACCCGCAACGTAAGGACAAACGCAGGGGTGAGGCCCCTAACCCAAGCGAGCGGAAGAAAAGGGGGGGGCTTAGACCGGCTTGTCCAGGATTGAGCCCAAAACCACTTATCCCGCTGGGTGAGGAGTTGAGGGGAATGGACCAATGAGGAACCGCCACATCATCCTTCCTTAAAGGTATAATTTCTGATCTTGCATAATCTATAGAAAATGCTAGAAACACCTGAAAATAGCGAAACTATATATCAAATTGCTCAGAAAAATAAGAGGAATACAACGAAAATATAATTAGAGTCTGATTAAGCTTCCTGTTATAAAAGTATATACAATACATGTTTAAATGTGTTTAATGTAAAGGAAGACTTAGAATTGTTGTGATATGATGCTTAATTGAGTGGATTAGGTTATGTTGAGTTAATACCTAATCTTGGCATGTCTAATAAGGAAACCCTTGATAATGATGAATAAACGATGATTCTAGATTAATGATCTTATTCGTGCTGATTTAGGGTTTTAAAACCAATATCGACATCTTGATATGATCTAATATTGATAATATGATCTAGGTATCATGAATAGTCTAATATGCTTAAGATGATAATTAGGATTTAACCTAATACGCATAACTGGGTTTGTAACATTAGAAACCATGATATGATGGAAGTTGGGTTGGTATCCCTAATCCTTAGTTTAGGAGCACAACTAGATCTAAGTAATGTAATATGAATACATGGTGACACATATGTAGAATGTATATTTCATATTAAATGCTTTGTTGCTTGGATGTTTGGATACACTCTTAAAGTATATGATGTTCTACATAGTTTCTTCAATGACATAAGGTATGTGGTTACGCTTATGAATACATATATTGAATTCTGAGATTGCCGATGTTTCTCGATGAGATTGAACGACAAATAAACTGCTTGCTTGTTTATTTAGTTCTTTCAAACTATACAGTTCCTATGAGTATCATGTAAATAAATAACAATATTCTGAACCCTGGGTTTGACTGATCTTAAGGGTAATGCACACGAGCCCCAGAGGGACAGTAATTACACCTGAGGTAGTTGACTAGATATGGGTTAGAATATGAAATAAGTTTATGTTCTTAAATGCAAGATAAAGACATTTTCTTATATGTGTACTTGTGATTATTATTTGAACCCACGTACCAGTATAGAAATATACTAACCGCATATTTGTTTGTCGGTGTTTTAGGTATCAGATATACTTGGTTCATGGACATGAGGGTACATATAGAGATGTTGAAGACACTACAATTTAATCATGAAGGTTTAGTCTTAATGGTTTATCTTCACACATGTAAAAGTTAATTATGTTTAAAAGTTATGTAACTCCTTACAGGAGCTTTTTATGTAAACATGTAAATATTTGTTCATTAATGGAAATTGTTTACTATTTTTTATTATTTCTTGAATCTGATCCTGGAAGTTATGATTAACGATCTGCGACTTTAAGGTCTTTTAGACACTCAAAAGTGTGGGTCGTTACACCTTTTCACTTGAAGGATAAAGAAACGAAAATGCCACCATTATCACTTGTTTCGACATTGGAAAGGAATTATCCTCTTCATAGAGGATCTCAGGAAGAAGATAGAGATAGAGATCTCCACTTCAGTACTTGAGAAGAAGTAAGCTAGAACTATGCAGAGCAAGGGTGGCTTCCTTTACAGTTCAGAATTGTCATTCATGGGCACATAATAGAATTAGAGAATTCCCATTTTGTACTCACCATTAATGAAAGAATTATATTTTTTGTATGAAAAGAACATTATGCTTCATTTTAAAAAAGATATGATCTTTTATGGCAATGCCCTATGTATGAAAAATTATACTTAATATTCATAAAGACAAATGTGTAAGACACATATTTAATGACTTGAAGACTCAAACAATTGAATACATATAGCATTGTCATCTAGAACACATAAATGAGAAATGAATTTTTAGAATCCATATGATGATTATCTACACTCTTTTAGTTATTGAACCAATAGAGTCATGCATGACTTATTTGTGGTGTAATATGACAAGAGAATATTCACAAAATGTAGTGGGAGATTGACTATTCCATTACGACTAGTACATACTGATGTACATAGACCTATTTGGATGAATGCTAAAGGTAGTTATCAGTACCTCATTATATTTAATGATACAATTAGTAGATATTGAAATTTGTATTTAATGAAATTCAAGTATAAATCTCTTAAAATGTTCAAGGAGATTATCAATGAAGTACGTAACTCACTTGTTAAAGTATTAAGATACATTGATGTTATCAATGTTAAAATATTTTAAACCAAGAGTTTGAGGACATTCTAGAGAGACCCTGATAGTATATCACATTGAACTCCACCTGAAACATACTGATTTTTCAGAAAGAAGGTATCACACCCTATTAAGTCATGGTGATATTATCAATAAAATCTAGCTATCTTACAATTTCTTTTGGGAACATGCTTTACACTAAAGCAATGTACCATCTAAAATGGTTCAAAAGACACCATATGTGATATGGCATGGGAGGTGTCCCGATGAGTCTTTTACAATGACTAGGATTGAAGGCTTATATATGAAAATAGTTTCTTAAATGGGATTTATCCACAAATCACATGAATGTTATCTTGTTGAATAGTACTTATATTCCAACTCGACAACAAAGTGTTTGTTGCTAGGATGGCTGAATTCCTAAAGGGAACTTAGTTCTAAAGGAATCAGTGGGAGTAAAAGTAGAACTTAAAATGTTCAAGACAAAAAAAAAATATAGAACCTAAAGAGGTACAATAGGTGAAAGGAGAATCAAAAGTTGTTGTGGAATCTCATGTTCCTTAAGTAAACACAGAACTCATAGTTTCAGTAGAACACATCTTGAGTTTGAATTATTATGATATATTATAACTTAAAAGGTGGTGAGTTGATCATAGACATCAGTCAATAACCTACCCACAAACTATTGAGGGATAAAATCTAAGAAATAGCTTGAGGCCATAAGATCAATGATGGACTCTATGTACACCAACAAGGTATGCCCTTGCTAGATCCACCTGAAGGTGTAAAACCCATTGGGTATATTTGGGTCTCTATAAGTAGACCAACATGGAAGGGTATATTGGTTGAAAAGAGCTTCAAACAAGTTTAAATGTTGAACACGATGAATTCTTTTCACCAGTTACCATGGTTAAATCCATCTGTATCATGCTTGATGTTGTAGCTTAGTATGACTATAAGATTTGACATATGGATGTTTAAACCACATTCCTTAATTACAAAAATTAAAATGATGTGTACATGACACAACCTAATGGTTTTATAAATCTATTAATGCAAATAAATTCGATAAGCTATAAAGGTCAATCTGTGGATTCCATTAAGTATTAAGAGCTGGTATCTTGTATTTGAAAAGATAGTGAAAGGGTTTGACTTGAGTCAGAATGAAGATGGAATCTGTGATTATAAAAGATTTAGTGGGAGCATATTGATATTCCACATAATGATGTGGAATAATGTCCTTATCCTATCAATGTTAAAACCTGGCAAAGAAACTACCTTCTATATGAAGGATTTAGGCAAAGCATCCTATGTGATAGGGATTGAGATCTATAAAGATAGATCAGGAAAGATTTTTGACCTAAGTAAAAGCACATACATTAGTAAGATGTTGAAGGGTTCAGCATACAACATTCAATGAGAGAAAATGTATCCATGATCCATGGAGTTAGTCTCTCAAGAGTCTACTGTACCAATTCTTATGAAGAATAGGAACACATTGATAGATTCCATATGAATTCACAATTGGATCTATCTTGAATGCAATGTAATGTACTTATCCTATTATCTCATATGTATTGGACATGATGAGAAGATATATCATTATTTCGTATGTATTGGACATGATGAGAGGATATTTAGTCATCTCATATGTATTGACATGATAAGTGGACATACATATACCTACCTAGCAATCTCGTATGTATTGGACATGACGAGAGGGTATATGCCAAATACTAGTGAGAGTTATTGAACTACCATGATGAACAACCTTAGGTGTTTTCGAAGCACTTAAAGGATTGGTTTCTTGGTTATGGTAATAAGGAAGAGTTGGATGTACAGGGTTACACCCATTCAAGCTTCCAAACTGACAAAATAATCACAATCTAAATTTCTGTTTGATGGAAAACGAGAATTGTAGGCTAGAAAGAGTTCTGAGCTAATGGTAGTTGTTAGAATCTACAAAAAAATATGAGTATCTATGTGTTATTAGAACAATAGAATACTATATGGATCAAGAAGTTCATATGGGTGAACTTAAGTGAGGTTCCAACCATTAATGACATAGTAGAAATATTGATGAAAAAAATGGAGATACTAGTTAGGATGAGAATCTCAGATAGCATACTACAAAACTTCCATCTCATACGAGTAGTCATACAGTGACGAGATGTGAAAATTGCTAAATACCAACTTAAAGAAAATATTGCTAAACCCACTATAAAAGAAGTTACGTAGCAGAAGCATGATGGTCATGTGGGGTCACTTGGGAAGATATCCGTGGGTGATTGGTTCTAAGTGCAAGTGGGAGTTTGTTCGTATGTATGCCCAGAGAACCAGTCATATGATGATTGGTATGAGGCATTAGATGCATGATTTCATAATTAATAATAAAAGGCAAGCTTCCAATTTATTATATTTCAATCAGTTATGAGATATTGATGGAACACTATAAATGTCTAGAGAATCATATTACTCAGTAACATATGTATTCAAATTACTAACCTTATGAATGAGATCATACAGATGTTAGGAGTACATATAGATATTCTCATTATGTACCTGATCAGTTGTTATTGTGGAAGGTTGAGTAGAAAATAATAACACATAAGATTAGAGTGTGAGTTGGTTGATGACTAAATCTCATTAGTCATGACATGGAAATATCAAATCAAACACATAGAGACATGTTAGAGAATAGTGTATCAGATAGGCCCATTGTGAGACTGATACATGGAAGCCATCATCATGGAAGTCATAGTCAGCTCTCACAGTGATGGTGGTGGTTGTAGTTCTCAGACATGAAATCACTGCACTCATCACATGTCCTTGGGTACACTTTGATAGCATCCAACGTGGTCCTAAACCATGGGTTGTTATAACAATAATGATTGTGTGACTTTGACACATGGGGACTGAGTATGAGTGATAGATATGGGATTTGTCGCTTCGATAGGAGTATGATATCCAAGGCCTCTTGATTTGAAGGACTGAGAAAAGTATGGCCATATGCACGTAAGTCAATATGTGATATTGAGCTTATATATAGCACATGTAGTTTGCTCTGGTTCAAGGAATAAGATTTGAATAATTATGAGGGTGACTACTCCATGCCTCTAGTTCAATCTAGATATAAGTTATAAAGGAACTATACAAACATTGTAACACCATACATAAATTGTAGGTTGATGTTGCTCCCTGAATTTCCATTCACTTGGGTGGTAGTGATGTGTGACTAGGCACCACTCATTGCTTGTGATGTCATAAGCTAGTTATGGACATTCACAGCCAAGGTGATATGGGACCTATAGGGTCATGATGCAGCCCTATTTTCGGGCTTCAACTTGTGTCTTTTTGCTCTTCAATCACATCAATACCTGTTAGATTGCATGTCATTCCCCCTAATATGCTTATTTGTATAAAATGCACTTATGGACATTATTTGCATGTTTTTCAGGCATTTGGACCACACTTGATGGAAGAGAGAGAGAAGGGGCGATGCTAGGGTTCCTCTCCACTTGGAGAGGCCCAAACTGAAGTTTGATGCTCCCTCGACCTACCCCTAGTGGCCAAAGATCAATTTAAGCAAAGAAGTCCAAGAAAAGCCAAAGATCCAAGTTAAAGTGCTGACCCAGGACCCAGCACGGCCGTGGTACCACAGAACGGCCGTGCTAGATGACTTAGAAATTAACAGGCTTAACATCCAAGTGAAGCAGGGAGCACCACGGCCGTGCAGAGCACCATGACCGTGCAATGGGAGGACACCACGGCCATGCACCACAAAACGGTCGTGGCGCAGCAGAGCAAAACAGTCGTGCAGCAGCACCACAACCACATCAACCAAGACCACCACGGCCGTGGCACACCACCTCCACCACGGCCGTGTTGACCCACCACGGTCGTGGCCGTTTTGACAAAAACCTTGTAACTGTGCAATTTAATTCCCACGACCATGCCCCTACACCACGGTCGTGGCCTATCCTACCCACCATGGCCGTGGTACCCCACCATGGCCGTGCTACTCACAGAATCCAGCCATTTTTCCACTACTTTCCCCATTTTCCCCCTAACTTAACCTAGTGCTCCCCCCACACCTATATATACCTAGGTGGTGGCTGGGGCACGGGGTTGGCTACCTTCTACTCCCATTTTCGCTCCCTTGTAACCTCCACTCCATTCCACTTCACCTCCACCTCAAATCCACTCCATTTCACCATTTCCACCACATAACCCCCCATATCTAAGCCTTCCATCCACTTCCCACCACCATTTTACACCATTCCATCCAAGACGAAGGAGGATGACAACCTTGCAGCTGCTGGAGAGGAGGAGTCCTTCGTGTACACCGAGCTCCATGGCTACTTCTTCCTCTATCTCCTTTCTTTTTGTGTTTTCCATTTCTATGAGTAGCTAGGCCCCTGTGAGTGGGCTGTTTAGGGGATATTATGTTACTTTGATACCATGTTGGGGCAAAATGACATGTAAACGTTGTAATTTCATTTGTTAATGATTATATTCTATTTCTATCTCTTTCTCCACAGATTGCTTGTTGGTTTGTGTGTGAAATCACCTAGGAATTTAGGCAAATTGCTTGTCTGTGTGAATTTTGGGATTTGCCCCTAGGTCCAATTCTTGGATCCCTAGGTTGCCTCCCATCTTCCTACATCCTAATCAATCTCCCTAAACCTAAGTGAGAGATCTAAGTAGCTAGATTAGGTAATTCTAGTGCAATTAGCATGGAGCCTTCTCAAGGCTAGAATGTGGGGGAATTGGGGTCCAAAACCATAATCTCACCTCCCCATTACTACCCTCGGCCCCTAATTGCCCTAGGAATGCCTAATCTAGAAACCTAGACTTGATTAGACTCTAATTGATTTGAACCTAATCCCTAACCCAATTGAGCCTCATAAGGGTAGTAGGGGGTGTTAGGGATTGGTTCCCCTATGCACTACCTAGCATATCCATGGCCAGTTAGTAGCTTAGGTTAATTCATTAGACTCTAACTTGTTGTTTGGTTTGGATAATCTAAATGGAATCATAATGTTCATATGTCACCCCCCAACTTAAGTGATAAGTTCATACCCCTAAACAACCCACACATCTCTTTATTGCTTAAAACCCTAGTTTTGTGCTTGCTTAGCTTAGTTAGCTCTTTTCCTTGCTTAGTTAGATTCTTGCTTTACTCTTGTCTTGTTCATGTCAGTTTAGCTCTTTAATTGCTCTGTTGCTCTTCTTGCTTGCTTTAGTGTAATTTGCCCTTTTCATACCTAGTTTAGTCCTTTCTTTCCTGCTTAGTCTTAATCTAGTCAAGGGTTAACGTAGATTGCATTCCTGCCTTTAACTGCTTTTTGTTCATCCTTAGTTAACAATCAAATCAACCTTTAAACCCTTAACCCTAGTCACCGCAGTAGGAACCTAGCCAAACTAACCTATCTCTAGTGCCCCCTCTTTTCCCTGTGGATCGACCCTATACTTGCCACCTTCCTATACTACGACACGACCCTGTGCGCTTGCGGGTGTCGTTGTTTTAGTAGAAGTAGGTGTGTTATTTAGGTTTATAAATTTTGAAAGCAAACCCCCATCCACCGTGCATTCCGACCTCGTGGGGAGCATCTATTCAATTGAGTAGTGTGTTAGCACCACTAGCGGAATCGCACCAAGATTTTTGGCGCCGTTGCTGGGGAATAGAGGCGCTCGGCCTAGCTAGTTAGTTTTGCTTTGACTTTTCCTACTGCCCTCATCATTGCTATTCTTTATTCATTTTTATTTGCATTTCTTGTGTATATTGGTTTACTAACTTGCTTTCTTTTGTTTGGTTGTGCTTTGTGCATGTGACAGGCCATTCGGGAGGAAACAAGATGGAAGACCAAAGTGCACCTCACAAGCCACTTCAAGACTACTTCATGCCTAGAAACTACAAATCGCCAATTGCAAGCATGGTTGATCAAATGCCAGGGGAGCAATTCTCTATTCCTCTAGGTCTTCTTGGGCTCCTACCCATCTTCTACGGCTCAGAGAGTGAGAACCCCTACAAGCACTTGGACTCCTTTCTTGAAGTATGCTCCACCTTCAGGACGTCGACGGCTAGTGATGATACAATTCGGTTGACCTTGTTCTCTTTCTCCCTCAAAGATAGAGCCAAAGACTGGTATGACTCAAGAAAGTACATCATGAGTTGGGAAACAATGAAGAATGCTTTCTTGAGACAGTTCTACTCTATTGCAAGGTTGACACAAATGCAGCGTGCCGTGACAAGTTTTAGTCAAATGGGGGATGAGCAGTTTCATAATGCATGGGAGAGATTCAATAAGCTGTTGAGAGAGTGTCCTCACCATGAGATCCCTTTGTGGCAGCTAGTTCAATCATTCTACTCTGGTTTGTCTCTAAAGGACCAAGACACAGTGGACTCTTCTTGTGGAGGAGTTTTCATGGCTAGGCCACCTGAGGAGATATGGCCTTTGTTTGAGCAGTTGGCTGAAGGATCAAGAATTCGGTCTTCTAGCATGATGAATGAAAGAGGGTATGCCTTTGGTGTGACACCCCCTACTCATGATGACTCAAGCCCGCAAGTGATGAAGATTCTTGGTGACATGGTGAACTTCATGAAGAACCATGTGACAAATGCTCCCTGCCACCCGGTCAATTCTATTGAGTTCTATGGGGAAGAAAAGAAGACACCTCACTCCTATAGATACCAGGAACCACAAAGTCCCACATACAACTCAAGGTTTGAGGAAGATGTTCTTTCTAGATTGAGAGTGTTTGACGACGTTCAAAGGGATGTTGCAAGGTTAGAAGAGAGAATAGAGCAACTATCTTCTATCATCGCTCTCCAAGAGGAAAAATTGTCTTCAAGACCCATCGTGAGCCACCATGAAGCAACTGGACCCATGCCCTCCTCTGAATATTTCTATAGTCCACCCCCCATGCAAGTACACCCCATTCACTCATTCCAAGGCTATTCCCAGCCTTACACTCCTCCACCACCTCCCTTACCTCAAATCTCCCAAAAGTTCACTTTCCAACCCCAATTCTCTCACCCCCCTCAATTCCCTTCTCCACCTCAATTTCAACCCCAAGTGTCACCTCCACCTCCTCCACAGCCACAACATGCTCCCCCTCTTCACCATGAGCAAGGTAGTGCTGTGACAGTTCTAAGGAGTGGGAAAACTCTTGAGCAGCCCGCAAGTCAAAGAAAGGTTGATAAAGCAAAGCAAAGGCAGCCAAGTGGTGATACTGTGATTGATATTGCCGAAGATGATGTTGTGATACCGCATGTTGAGTTTGGGATTCCATGTGATCTGCCACATACCCCTTTTGTAGGTCCTACCATCCCTAGTGTTCCGCCTCATGTTCATGAAAGTGCGGCAAAAACTAGTGATCCTCCATTCGTAGAAGCACTAGATGAGACACTGGAGTTGAAAAGGAGGCAAAAGCACAATGTTGACATTCTTGAGGTGTTTCTCCAAGTAAAGGTGAACATTCCATTTTTGGATGCTATTAAGCAAATCCCATCATATGCCAAGTTCCTCAAGAACCTATGCACCGTGAAAAGATGGTCAACGGGGAGGATTCCAAAGAAGGTGAGACTGAATGAACAAGTGAGCTCCATCATACAACACTCACTTCTCGTGAAGAGAAAGGACCCAGGAGCCCCACTCATACCTAGTTACATAGGGGGACATCGCATAGACAGGTCCTTGCTTGATTTGGGATCTAGCGTGAATTTGATGCCATATCATGTCTATGTTGAACTGGGATTAGGCAAGCTGAAGCCGGCACATTACACTCTCCAGTTGGCGGATAGATCCATAAAAGTGCCTAGAGGTAGAGTGGATGATGTCTTGGTGATGATAGACAAGGAAAAAGGCGCGGTGTTCCCGGCGGATTTCATTATACTTGATATGGAGCCGGAGGATAGGAAGATTCCCATCATCTTGGGGAGGCCGTTCTTATCTACAGCTGATGCTGACATTCATGTACGCAGTGGCACCATGACAGTCTCATTTATGGACTTGAAGATCAACATCAACATGTACAGGACCCCAACCCGACGAGTCCCGAGATAGGGATATTGGACATGATCACTTCACAAGTCCAAATGTGCAATTGAGAGAAGGACATCAGGGTGAAGAAGTTAATGATGATTATTGTGATCAAAGGGATGAGGAAAACAGATTGAGTGCAAAGGAAGGATGCATGTTTAGCAAGAATGGACACATGAGAATGCCAAATGGGTGAATTTTGAAGAATCACCAAGAAGCCTAGCTGAAGGCAAGAAACTCAGTGCTTGTTGGACGCAACCCACCTAGGTTTGGGAATTTTTGACCCAATCTACATTTTTGATACTTTTGCTTTGTTTTTACATTTTTCCAAGAAAGCACACACACACACTCATATTTGATAGTTCTTGTATAGTTTTGATATGTGCAGACGAGAACAGAGTGAAACGAAGAAGAATAGATGAAAGGTTGACAACGCATCAACAAAATATCAACTTGAGATCTATTTTTGATGATTTAAACAAGATTCGAGTCTCCTACTATTGTTACAGTGCCCAACACGGCCGTGGTACATCAACACGGCCATGGTAGTGCACTCACTTTCAACAAGGATATGATCAGAAAATTGGGAAAATTGACTAAGTTTTGAACTAGGGCAGCACGGCCGTGCAAGGCAGCATGGCCATGGTACATGAAGCCACCACGGCCGTGCCGCACACCACGGCCGTGCAGCAGTCCGATTCCAGCAGTTTGAAGTCAAAATTTGCAAAACTTATTTTCACTTGCTCATTTCTCCGAAGAACAGAACGGTTGTGCTCCGCGCCCTAGCGCCCGTGCAGCACTCCGCCCGCCTTCTCCAGCCATCGAATCCTCACCAAATCACCCCCAAACCATTCCCAATCACTCCCCTACCATTTCCACTACCATAATCTCCAGATCCCACCCATTTCCATCCACAAACACACCACTTTCTCTCCATTCTGCCCCAACAGCCCCGTTCTTCGGAGAATTCCAAAATTTTCTAATTCCACTGCAATTTTCGAGCAAGAATGAAGAAGTTTGCAAGGAAGGCAGTAGCGAAGACTAGGGATGTCATCCCCTACCAAAGGAAGCCAAGAAACAGCCAACCCCAGTTGACGGAGGCGGAATTGGATGCCAAGGTGGAGTATTTTGCTAAAGAAGCCTCCGTACAGCCAGAGCGGGGGGCACCATCTTCATCGCAGCCACCGCCGTCGGCCTCCCGACACTCTGTCTCGTCTGAGAGACCCTCTGCCTCAGCCGCGCGGCCGTCAGTTTTAGCCGCACGGCCGTCCGTCTCCTCTGCGGAAAAACCACAGCCCGAGCCGCAGCCACGACTACGACCACGTCGACGCCTCGTTTTACATGATGAAGATGATACTGAGATGCCTGAAGTTGAGCAGCAACCAAGCCTGCCGCAATGCCCGTTTGCACAGCCAGAGGTTACTACAGGCAGGGCAAAGGAGCCCAAGCACCCTGGATGTCTGACACGCAGAGTGTTAGCTACTCGATATGCATGCCAAGCGTCAATGGAGGCAATGGGGTTCTTTGTCTGTTTTCAAGAATTGATGGAAAAATTGGGGCTTTATGAAATATTGACACTGCAACAGGAGACATACATTGAGCTGACGCAGCAGTTCTTCACCACACTAGAGAAAGCAACCAATGATGGCGAGAATGAAATTAAGGTAACGATTGGGGACAAGAGGTGGAAGATAACCTCAGAGACATTAAATCAGATTTTTTCCCCAAGTGGAGAGATGGCTGCCCTCCTAGATGGAGGGAGGACAGAAAATGACTCTAGTTCTACGTATCAAGCCATGTGGAAGTGTTTCACCGGCCAAAGTACATTTATAGCAGGGAAATCAAAGACAAGTGGTATTCATAGCCCATTTCTCCGCTATGTTCAGAAGGTGTTGGCAAACACCATCTTTGGCAGGTATGAAAATCAAGGCAGTTGCACCAACAAAGATCTTTTTGTGCTTGGTTGGATGGCAAAGGAGAGACATGTGAACCTGGGGGCGTTATTGATTGATCACATGAGGACAATCTCATCTAAGAGCATAAATCCATTTGTAATGGGAGGGATTGTAACATCTATTGCCACTGCCTTGGGTCATGACATGATAGGATATACAAAGGCAGAGGGTAGCAAGTTGGTTGATTTGTATTACCCGGGCCGCTCATCCATGATTACAGTTACGGATCAGAAGATCGTGTACCAAATCAACCCACCCTACCCAAGATTCACATTTGAGTTGCCTTACCATACTCCTCCCCTCATGGCACAGTTTGGACCATCGCCGGATTTTCTGGAAAAGTTGAGGAGGTACGAGGAGGAGAACCCCAGGGGAGAGGCAATCCCTGAGGTGAGGTTTGCAGGGGGTGTAGGAGAGCCTTCACAGGCGGCAGAGCAGAGGCGGACGGCAGAGGAGAGAGCAGAAAGACGAGTGAGGCACAGAGAAGAAAGAATGGGAGCGTTGGAGCCACAGCAACCTTCAGTGAATGCATATGATATGGGTATCATCCATGCACAGCTGGAGAGCATTCAGGCGATGCAGGACAGAATTCTACAGGCACATGAGGGCTTTCAGAGGACACAGGATGCCATGTGGTTGGACCACCAGCATATGCATTACCAGGTCAACCACCTTTATCAGTTTCACAATGCCCAGGCCCAGAGGAACCCATAGTGGGGTGAAGACTGGTGGAGTTCTTTATCAACTTTTCAAGACAGCTATCCTCCTCCACAGTCAGACTACTGTGGCGCCTACTACAGACAGGGAGGATCACCTCCACCACCTCCGCAGTGATCATCTACCCTATCACCCTAGACTTTAGTGTCATGTTGAGGACAACATGGTTCAAAAGTTTGGGGTGGTAGGGCGGTATGCCCTTATTCTTCTTTCACTCATTTTTGCATCTCATCTGCTATTTTACTTTTTGTTTGTTGTTTTTCCTTTCTTTTTCTTGTCCTGCTATCTAGTCTAGAATTTTACTACTTTGCATACCTGCATGCCATGTCGTTTAGTTTCCTGCCATTTTTGTGTAATTTTCAAAAATTTTGCTCTTTTGCCATGCATTGCATATCATGTAGATTTTTGGTAATTTTTGCATGTTTTAGTTAGGATTTGCTTGTTTGCTGCTTTAAGTTCAATAATTTAGGCTTAGATGTGATTGAAAGAAACTTGGCACCATTTTGACCAATTTTGCCCAAATTTGGAACTTCTTGTCTAAAAATTGTGTTTTACCCAATCTCTACTGTTTTGAACTAAAATGTTGACCTTTGACAAATGCAAGTGAATCACCATTGTTTGTTGCTAAGTGGTATCAATGTTTGACTTTTTACATGTGCATCACCTCTCTTAGGATTGTGATTGAATTGGTTGAATTGTGAAATTGAGCAAGATTTGAACGCTTAGTGTTTGTGGAATTACTCGTTTGATATATCAATTCCATTTTGTTCATTCATGTGGTGTGATATCAGGGATGAAGTGTTGGATTAATTCTCATGTAGGATGTCTTATGTGGAAAATCATACCAATGACCCCTCTTTGACCCGACTATTCTTCCACCATCTTCATACCCCTCCGCCTCATAAAAAGATGTCCTAGTGCACATAATTAGCCTTGGCCACCTCCAAAAGTTTGGGGTGGCCATATATTTATCTCCCCGCTTCACTCTATCCACCATATGCCCTATCTACACCAAGGGCAAGAAAAAGAAAAGAAAAGAAAAATAAAAAAAAGGATGCTCCTGTTTAAGAGCATTCAAATAAAGAAAAGATGAGTGTGTAAAAACACTCCAAAAATTTTACCGCAACCATTTCTTCCACTTTCATACCCATTGAGCTAGGAAACATCAAACTTAGATCATTTTACCCTTTTCCGCAGCCACATGGGTCATTTGGTGTGATTTGAGATATAAGACTGAATGCATGAATGTGAAACAACACTCCTAGTCATTCTTGATTAACGCCACCATGAAACAGTTTACCCAGAACTTAATGGATAACTTGTGTATTCTATGCGCTATATTTGAAGTTCATATGCTTTGTGCTCTTTTCATGATTGGACTGTGAAAGAAGGAGAGGAGAGAGGTGAAATGCATGTACTTAGTCATCTTTGATCCCATTCAGCAACAATCGTCTTTTATATTGCATTTGTCATTTCTTTTTGTGAAAGTTTGTAGAGAGATTGAGTTGGAGCATACTTGAGGACAAGTATGTTTTAAGTTTGGGGTGGTGATGTAGCCCTATTTTAGGGCTTCATCTTGTGTCTTTTTGCTCTTCAATCACATCTATACCTATTAGATTGCATGTCATTCCCCCTAATATGCTTATTTGTATAAAATGCACTTATGGACATTATTTGCATGTTTTTCAGGCATTTGGACCACACTTGATGGAAGAGAGAGAGAAGGGGCGATCCTAGGGTTCCTCTGCACTTGGAGAGGCCCAAAGTGAAGTCTGATGCTCCCTCGACCTACCCCTAGTGTCCAAAGATCAATTGAAGCAAAGAAGTCCAAGAAAAGCCAAAGATCCAAGTTAAAGTGCTGATCCAGGACCCAGCACGGCCGTGGTACCACAGAACGGCCGTGCTAGATGACTTAGAAATTAACAGGCTTAACATCCAAGTTAAGCAGGGCGCACCATGGTCGTGCAGAGCACCATGGCCGTGCACCACAAAACGGCCATGGCGCAGCAGAGCAAAATGGCCGTACAGCAGCACCACGACCACATCAACCAGGACCACCACGGTCGTGCCAGACACCACGATCGTGGCACACCACCTCCACCACGGCCGTGTTGACCCACCACGGCCGTGGCCGTTTTGACAAAAACCCTGTAACTGTGCAATTTAATTCCCACGACCGTGCCCCTTCACCACGTCCGTGTCCTATCCTACCCACCACGGCCGTGGTACCCCACCACGGTTGTGCTACTCACAGAATCCAGCCATTTTTCCACTACTTTCCCCATTTTGCCCCTAACTTAACCTAGTGCTTCCCCCACACCTATATATACCTAGGTGGCGGCTGGGGCACGGGGTTGGCTACCTTCTACTCCCATTTTCGCTCCCTAGTAACCTCCACTCCATTCCACTTTACCTCCACCTCAAATCCACTCCATTTCACCATTTCCACCACATAACCCCCCATATCTAAGCCTTCCATCCACTTCCCAACACCATTTTACACCATTCCATCCAAGAAGAAGGAGAAGGATGACCTTGCATCTGCTGGAGAGGAGGAGTCCTTCATCTACACCGAGCTCCATGGCTACTTCTTCCTCTATCTTCTTTCTTTTTGTGTTTTCCATTTCTATGAGTAGCTAGGCCCCTGTGGGTGGGCTGTTTGGGGGATATTATGTTACTTTGATACCATGTTGGGGAAAAATGACATGTAATCTTTGTAATTTCATTTGTTAATGATTATATTCTATTTCTATCTCTTTCTCCACGGATTGCTTGTTGGTTTGTGTGTGAAATCACATAGGAATTTAGGCAAATTGCTTGTATGTGTGAATTTTGGGATTTGCCCCTAGGTCCAATTCTTGGATCCCTAGGTTGCCTCCCATCTTCCTACATCCTAATCAATCTCCCTAAACCTAAGTGAGAGATCTAAGTAGCTAGATTAGGTAATTCTAGTGCAATTAGCATGGAGCCTTCTCAAGGCTAGAATTTGGGGGAATTGGGGTCCAAAACCCTAATCTCACCTCCCCATTACTACCCTCGGCCCCTAATTTCCCTAGGAATGCCTAATCTAGAAACCTAGACTTGATTAGACTCTAATTGATTTGAACCTAATCCCTAACCCAATTGGGCCTCATAAGGGTAGTAGGGGTGTTAGGGACTAGTTCCCCTATGAACAACCTAGCATATCCATGGCCAGTTAGTAGCTTAGGTTAATTCATTAGACTCTAACTTGTTGTTTGGTTTGGATAATCTAAATGGAATCATAATGTTCATATGTCACCCCCCAACTTAAGTGATAAGTTCATACCCCTAAACAGCCCACACATCTCTTTATTGCTTAAAACCCTAGTTTTGTGCTTGCTTAGCTTATTTAGCTCTTTTCCTTGCTTAGTTAGATTCTTTCTTTACTCTTGTCTTGTTCATGTCAGTTTAGCTCTTTAATTTCTCTGTTGCTCTTCTTGCTTGCTTTAGTGTAATTTTCCCTTTTCATACCTAGTTTAGTCCTTTCTTTCCTGCTTAGTCTTAATCTAGTCTAGGGTTAATGTAGATTTCATTCCTGCCTTTAACTGCTTTCTTGTTCATCCTTAGTTAACAATCAAATCAACCTTTAAACCCTTAACCCTAGTCACCGCAGTAGGAACCTAGCCAAACTAACCTAGCTCTAGTGCCCCCTCTTTTCCCTGTGGATCGACCCTATACTTGCCACCTTCCTATACTACGACACGACCCCGTGCGCTTGCGGGTGTAGTTGTTTTAGTAGAAGTAGGTGCGTTAGTTAGGTTTATAAATTTTGAAAGCAAACCCCCATCCACCGTGCATTCCGACATCGTGGGGCGCATCTATTCAATTGAGTAGTGTGTTAGCACCACTAGCGGAATCGCACCAGGTCACAGACATAGGAACCCATCTAAAAGAGGAGTTTGATACTAAATGGTGATTTAATTAATTTATAAAGTGTTTAGGTATTGCAATTCATGCAACATATCAGTTGACTAGACTGCCAAATGATTAGTTCAAGTGTTGAGACTATTGTTTAGAGTGTCAGGTTGATTGTATTGTATATTTGTTGGAATTTTTCCTGACCTCAGCTGCAAGACGCCTGTCTCGCCTGTGTGAAATGGTCACCTGACATTCTATGGAGATGCTCATTTCACCTGTGTGAGATGGACATATGGGATGGCATGAGACGCCCTCATTTACACTGGATGCCCATTTCGGGGGTGCAATTCGATTGCACAAAGGATTGGTTCTAACATTATGTTGAGTACTAATTGGAATTGAATTGCTGACATATGTGCATAACTAGAAGGTGTGAAATGATCATTTCGCTAAGAAAAATGACTGTATAGTTGGGCGAGATGACTGTTTTGGCACACGCAGGTTGTGAAACATCCAGAATTGTTACAAAAATCTAAGACCTACTGGTCCTTTCCACTCCCACTTTAGTCCCACATTGGCTGGGGACTGGGTACCCTAACCCTAACCCCTCCTATATATAGAGGGGTACTGGGGGCTTCTAAGAGAACAACTACAACATAGAAAATTGAGAATATGTTGCTCTGACACTTGTTTTCCTCTTTGATTGTGGTAACCACGAGAGCATAGGCAAGTCCTACCCGACTAGGGAGAGATAGCCAATGTAGAGAAACAAGTGAGGATCATTTTTGTGGGAGAGCATGTTGGTGACTAGTACACCAACAAGAGGGAAAAATCCTTCACACCCATTCCTATAAGACGACATGAGGTCTAGTTGGTCTGTATGGACTAATCTAGAGGTAGGAGTCCTTTAGAGGCTGCTAGGAGGGCAACATCAACTCGTAGTCCATGGCGAGATTTGAGGAGCCATTCCAGCAGTTGTCTGTGTCCGTTGTCCATGGAGGAGAAGTCAAAAGAGTCTGAGGTCATCCATGATTTTCACAGACACCTCCAACACAGAGTGTGCATCTACATGGATGAGGATTTTCATTGGACTTGGTCGAGGACCGGATATATCTTTGTGAAACCATCCTTCACATTACACATTTACTAGCATAATCTACTGGTTAATGGGAAATATGTTAGTAATTTTTTTATTTCCACTACCTACATGATGTCATATTTTCCTATAATAGCTATATCTCCTCAGACCTAAGCAGGGTCCACTCTTTGATACAATTACAATAAAGTGTCTACCGTCACAACCTCCCATAGAAAGATTGATACAAAGACATCATGATGTTGGCTTGGTAAATGTTGTTTTAGGAAAACTCAATTAAGGGTAGATATTGATCCCATGATCCACCACAATCTAGGACACAAGCCCTTAAAAGATCTTCTAGGTTTTAGATCATACATTATGATTGACCATCGGTCTTAGTGTGGTAGATTGTGCTAAACTTCATCCTTGTGCTAAGTTGTTCTTGCACTTTCTTTGACAACTTGGATATAAACTTAGGATGACAATACCATACGATCAAACATAGAATTCCATGTAGATGGACTATAACCTAGGTGTACAAATTGGTTAAGTCTAAAACTTAAGCGGTAATCTTTAAAGCAAGAAGGGTACCAACTTTGTTAGGCGGTCTACCATGACCCATATAACGTCACGTCCCTTTCTGGCTTTGAGAGAACCACAAAAAAATCCATGTTGTTTTGGTCCCACTTCTACTTCTGTATATTAATGGATTGTATTAATCTACCATATCACCAATATTCAACCTTCACCACATGGCATGTGAAATAGCTATCCACAAATGAGGCAATGTCTCACTTCATTCCTGGAAAAACCACTCCAAGTCCATGAATATCATAGTGGTTTTGGGGTGCATGATGTACTTGAATCCATGGGCCTCTTGCAAGATGCAAGCCTTCACTGGTGAATCTTATGAAACTCATATATGATGTTTGTACTAAATTTCTCCATCCACACCCACTTAGAGGTGGGTATAAGGCTTTAGAATCAGGGCCTTGATGTTCTCTAAATCTGGGCTAGCTAATAGGCTTCTACAAGCTTGGTAAACAAGTCAGCGATGACCTATATGTTAGCCAAATGGAGTCAACCTACCAAAGGTTGTAGGGTCCATCTAGAAAAATCCTCAAATCTCATCCATTGGGTGGCCTAATAGGATGCACAAATAAGTCATTTGTGACTGAGGGTATTGGCCACTACATTAGCCTTACCAATATGGTAAGCTATGGTGAAGTCTTAATCCTTCACATACTCCGTTCACCATCATTGTCACATGTTGAGGTGATTTTGAGTCAACGTCTACTTCAATTTCTGATGGTTAGTGAAGTTGATGAAGGTAACTCCATTTAGATAGTGTCTTCATATATTCAGGGCGTAGATGATAAATGTGAGCTCTAAGATTTGAGTTGGGTGGCTCAAATCATTTTGCTTGATCTATCTTGAGGCAAAAGTGGTGACGTGTTGGCCTTTCTCCAAGACACATCCTAATCCCATCTTTCATGTAGGGGATGTAGTAATATTTTCCATCAACTCCTAGATCGTGCTTCACACAGGTTGTACCATACAAACTTATTATTCTTTAGGGTGAGCTTGGTGAGTGGGAGGGTAGTCTTTGGGAAATTCTTTATGAACTGATGATAGAAATCGATCAATACAAGGAAATTATGAATTTCTGATGGGGAATTTAGTGCTGCCTAATCTTGAATCTCCAACACCTTGTCACGGTCCACCACAATGGTTACTCCATATATTATGTGTTTGAGGAATTTAACTCAGTCTATCCAAAACTCACATTTGAAGAATTTCTTGTTGAACTTCTATTTTTTCAGGATATCAGTGACTAGCTAGATGGTCATGGTGTTGTCTTGGTTATCCTAGAAGACTAGGATGCCATCTACGATCATTTTAACAAAAATGACAAGGAAGGTCTGGAACAACTTATTCATGTGGATCATTAATACACTTGGGGATTTGAAAAAACCAAAGGGCATGACTAGAAACTCATAGTGGCCATAATAGGTTTAGAAAGCCATTTTTGGGATGTCTTCCTTCCTAACTCATAATTGGTGGTACTTGGATCGTGGATCAATCTTAGAGAAGACCCATACAATCTTGAGTTGGTCAAATAAGTTGTCTATCTATGTTAGAGGGTACTTATTCTTAATTATAGCCTAATTTATCATTTGATAATAAATGCACATGTCGAGCAGTTTGTCCTTCTTTTTCAAAAAAATAATCAGAGCTCCACAAGGGGATGTGCTATGTCCGATGGATCCCTTGTCTAGTATTTTTTGTAGTTGCTTCTTCAACTCAAGCAACTTGGCAGAAGCCATATTGTAAGGGGCCCTAGAAATTAGGTTTCTTATGGTAGCTAGCCCCATGAATAATTTAGCTTATCTCTTGAGAGGTATTACTTGTAATTCTCCTAGGAACACATCAACATAGTCTTTGACATACTACCTATATTTCTTCTAGAGGGTGTGCCTTAGGTTTTGTCTCATTTACTAAGGCTAGGAATACTAGAAAACCTTTATCTATAATTTATTCTACCAGCAAGATCAACACATATAGACTTGTGGTGGCATCTTTCCTACCTAAAATGGTCAAAGGTGGATGATCAAATCTTTCTATTTTTATTTTATTTTCCCTAAACTCTATCTTTGCATCATAATGTTAGAACCAGTCCATTCCTATAATGACATTGAAGACATTCATATCAAGGAAAAATAAGATCGGTAGGGAGTTTTTTTTTTTTGGTGAACCCAGCGTGTTGCTTCCTTTTTATTGCTTTTTGTATAAACTGTACAGAAGAAGGGAGGGGGAAAGAAACAAGAAAAGAAATTATCTAACTGTATAAAGCATTGGAATCTGAAATAATATGATCCCAAATCACAAGAAACTTCCTCATGTTGTCATGAAAAATATTTGAGTTTCTCTCAGTCCAAATCGTATGAAGAATGCAACAGATCATAATTTTGATATCCTTCCTATTGTGAACCAGCAGCTGCTCCATTGAACCAGGGATGATAGAGAGAGGGTGCAGCACATTGAAATTATTCCATAACAGTTTAGAAAAATCACAGTGAAAGAATAAATGATCTCTCGATTCATTATGAGCATGGCAGAGAGAGCACTTAGAAGCAAAACTAAAGCCAAATTTTTGCCTAACATCATCAGTAAACAGCCTGTTGTGAAAAGCTTTCCAAAGAAAAACCGAATATCTCCTAGGCAGGGATGAGTCCCACACCCATTTCCCCCAATCTGTAATAGGATTTTTAGTTCTTTAGAGCTCCTAAAACTCTCTGCAAGAAACTGTGGATTTCCCATTACACATAATACTATCTTTTGAGGCCACAGAAGGCTTATTCATCGAGTAAAGGAGGTCGGAAATAGTAGAACCACCTCTGATGCTAGGAAAATGCCATTCACCGCCAACAATACAAGAATCAACCTTGCAGAATTTGCCACGGCCAAACATGTTAACCAACTGTTTATCCCCATTACTCAAGAGAGTGGTCTTGCCAGGACACCAAGGGTCAAGCCAAAGAAGAAAGGAATGTCCATCACCTATTTTAAAATCAACCTGATTAAGAAGAAAGCATCGCAAGTTCAACATCCTCTTCCAGAGCCAAGAATCATTAGGTCTAGGGTCTACAGACCAAATAGAGTGCTCATACATGTATTTCTCGTGAGTCCATTTAACCCATAAAGAGTCCTTACTGCTAGCGATGTCCCAAATATTTTTAAGGAGGCTAGCATTCGACCAGTCCTCAATCTTCCAGATACCTAATCCACCTTCAGTTTTTGGTCTGCAGATGATGTCCCAAGAGATAGCGTGCATTTTCCTTGCATCAACTTTATCACCCCAAATAAAATTCCTAATGTACTTCTCAATATCCTCAATAACTGCTTTAGGCAAAGGGAAAGCAGCAGTCCAGAAGATATGGTAAGAAGAGAGAGTAGAGATGGCCAGTTCAATTCTGCCAGCCATTGAGAGCAAACAGGACTTCCAAGAATTAAGCTTATTCTTTATTTTATCCACAATAGGCAAACACATATTTTTGGTTAATCTTCCTGAGAAGAGAGGGAGTCCCAAATACTTAATAGGAAGAGAAGCTCGAGGAATGTCAGTCAACAAAGTGCCTGCACCCTTGCTCAAGAAGATATTGCTCTTCAAAATATTAATCTTCAAGCCAGAAATCCTCCCAAAGATGTTCATTATATCTTCAATACTGTTGAGGTTATATTGATCAGCTTTAGAGAAAATCAAAAGGTCATCCGCAAAAATTATGTGAGAAATGCTAAGGCTTGATTTTTTTGAAGGTGAAATAGGGGACAACAGCCCATCTTCCACAAAGGAATTAATAATAGCTGTAAAACCCTGAAGAGCTAAGACAAAAAGATAAGGAGACAGTGGATTGCCTTGTCTCACTCCAACAGAAGACTTGAAGGACTTGGAAGGAACTCCATTCACAAGAACTTGGAAGGAAGCCGAGGTGAAGCAAACATCAATCCAATTTATCCAACAGGGGGGAAAGCCCATTTTCCAAAGCATAAAAAGAATGAATTCTCTACTGACCGAATCAAAAGCTTTAGTAAGGTCTGCCTTGAGACAAAGAAGATTAGCACTGTTATTACTGAAGTTGCTAAGAATCTCATTAGCAAGGAGGATAGCATCCCCAATTTTCCTACCTTTGATGAAAGCCGTTTGGTTTAAACTGATGATGTCAGGCATGATATATTTCAATCTATCAGCCAAAATCTTCGTTATGACTTTGTAGATGATGTTGCACAGAGAGATGGGCCTATAATCTTTAATAGTTTGTGGATCTTTAATTTTGGGGACCAGGACAATGAAAGATCTATTGCATTCCTTTAGCATTTTTGCATTGTCAAAGAAATTAAGAACTGCTTTACAAACATCATCCCCTACAATGCTCCAGCACTCTTTTAAGAATAAGACATTATAGCCATCAGGCCCAGGGGCCTTGTCACTATTCATATTCTTGATGACCGTTTCAATCTCAACCCTGGTCACCCGGCAACTTAACTTCCTAACCTGCTCAGCAGAAAGGGAAGGAAGCTTCCACTTATCACTCCAATTAAGAGGGTCACAGTTGCAGCTATTGAAAACATTCTCAAAATAATCTGAAATATGACTTGTTACCAAACAGGAGTCAGAACAAGACTTATCATCAATCATGAGAGTATAAATAGAGTTACTCAGCCTCCTTGTATTCAGCGATGTGTAGAAGAATTTAGAATTTCTGTCTCCAAGTTTAAGCCATTGAACTCGAGACTTTTGTCTCCAGAGGCTCTCTTCATCATTAGCAGCTTTAATAGCATCAATACGAAGCTTGTTAACTTGAGCATGTAGGGCAATATTGCCTTGGTCCTTGTCAGCAATTTTTTGAAGCTCCAGGACTTGAGCTTCCAGAGATTCAGCAAGGTTGGAGAAGTTACTGACTTTTTCTTTATTCCATTTGATCAGAGCAAATTTAGTAGCATGGAGTTTCATGTACAATCCGTACATGGGAGGACCTACCGGTTCAAAGTCCCATGAATTCTGAATAACATCAATGAAACCATCTTGCCCAGTCCAGGCATTAATGAATCTAAAAGGAGTAAAACGTTTCTTTCCTTTAATCAGGTTGATTTTAATGATTTTATGGTCACTTGTGATGTTTGAAATCGCCTCAGACCAGACATTGGGAAAAAGATTAAGGAAGTCAATATTACAGAAAACCCGATCGATTTTAGAGAAGGTACTAACACCGGACTTACTCTTGCTATCCCAGGTAAAATAGGGACCCTTGGTAGGAATCTCCAACAAACCCGTGATGCCAATGACACTATTAAAATCCTCCATGCTGATATTAGTAGGGGGTTTCTTTCCTATTTTCTCTCTAGCAAGCCTAACTGCATTGAAATCCCCTGCAATACACCATTGCTTATTCATGTTGCTAGCAATAAGGCAAAGATCATCCCATAAGCTCCTTCTTTCTAAATCGTTGGTAGAACCATAGATAGCAGATAAAAGGAAAGAGTGATTAGCAGTCTCGACCTCACAATGAATGATCTGAGAGGAATCTCTAATTTTAATAATTTTGATATTTGGATTATTCCAGAGGATGACAATTCTAGTGTATGTATAGTAATCTGAATTGTCAACGTACGAGAAACCTTGCCAACCAGTGTCAATAATCTTACTGAGATTAGTTTTATTGACTCTAGATTCCAACAGAATAAGAATGTTAGGATTAAGCTTTGCTGTTTCCATTTGAATGTGGGGGATTTTATTACTAATTCCCCTCACATTCCAAGCAACAATAGAAAAAGGACTATCCATGTGGGAAAATTATACAGTCATCACCCCCACCATAATCCTCAAGCCCTTCCAAGTCCTTATCCAGAATAGAGAATTTGTTAGCAGAGTTATCTAAAATCCTGGCAGTAACATGAATGTTTTTAGTTGTACATTTCGGGGGACTCTTTGATTTCCTTGGCCTCTTCCATTCATTCAGTAGATCATCCATAATAGGAGAAGAGAATGCCATAACTTGTTCACTAGTAGAAGAGAAAGGATCAACCATTGAAAGCACTGGAGATGAGTTTTGTTTCAATTCCTCCAACGTCGAGAATTCTTGGTTGCTGATCTGAACAACTGAGTTTGTAACCATGACAGAATTGATACCTGCAGGCGACTGGACATTTATTGGAATCGGAGAAGGAGCTGAGCATTCAGTAGAAGAGGAACTTTCCTGGACACGTGTCTTTGCAACCCAGACTTTATTAGCTTCTCTAAGTGACTGTTTAACAGTAGTAGTTATGGGAGAAGAAACATCACAGACGGATGCCAGATGCCCAAAGTTACCACAGTTCAAACACGTTTCCGGTTCCCATTCATATTCAAAGTGGATAGTATCAGACATTCCATCATCACTCACAATCTCTAACACCTTTGGGAAAGCAAAATCCACTGGAATCAATACTTGCAACCTAGCATATTCCAGTCTTTCAAAAGAAAGTGTAAGTCTGTCAGTTCTCATCGGTTTACCAAGAACAGAGCCAATATACGACAACATTTCCTCATCCCATAACTCCAAGGGGAGACCATGGACTTTTAACCAGATCGGGATCTCCGTGAGTTTAAGCATCTCCAAAGCATCACTTCTTTCCCACTTCTTGATAATAAGGGGTTTGCCAGCAACAAACCAGGGGTCGTCTTCCACTGCAGTCCTCAAGTCATCATCGTTGGAAAATAGGATAAGGAAGAATCCATTACCTCTCGATTTAACCTCAATCGAGCCCTTAACTTTCCAGATCTGAGCAAGTTGAATCACCAAAGTTTTCCAGTGCGGGTTAAGGCCAATCACATAACCTGCAGCAGCTCTCTTCCATCTCTCTTTATTCCTTTGTGCAATGCTGCTCGGGTAGATGAGTTTCCCTTCCCGGATGTCACATGTTTTCTTAACAAGGTTAGAATGAATTCCGCCCTTCCCTGGAGCCACTTCTTTCGTCCATGGCGCACTTTCCTTTGCCACCGTAATCAGGAGGAATCGAGGTCTTGCAATATCATCTGTATCACAACTAGACAGGTTCCTTACCGCATTAGCGTACGATAAGGATGAAGTACGATTGCCGGCTTCTGCTCCCGATTTCCACCATGATGTCTTCTCCCAAGCTTCTCCCGGCCTCACCCTTGTCCTTACAGAACTTGTTGATGCTGGACGGGGAACCGCACCTTCCGCTCCACTAGCTTGGGAGCATGTCAGGATGACGGCATCTGAGGAAGAGGGATCTCCGATCGCCGCTCCCGTCGCCCTACCACTCACCACCCTCGTCGCCCCACCAGTCGCCACCCTCGGCGCGCCACTCATGTTTTGAACACGCTTCAGATTGGTTTGTCCTTCCGGTAGGGAGTTCATTATTTAGATATTTGACAAGGATGACTAGTGTTCTCATAAGGGATGAGAATATGTTAACATAAGGGTGGTGACTTGTAAACCTACCCTAGGTCTTTGGAATCTTGAAAAACCATAGTCACAAGATTATTAGACATAGAACTATTGGTATAACCAAATCGAAATGATGCCTTGATAGAGTGGCACATAATATCAAACATTCATATAGTTATCATGGTATTCAAAATCTAACATGAATGTTTATGGTAAAGGATAGAAAAACAAGATTCCATGCGTGGGTATCTTCTCTGAGTCAATTTGCATTAGCTTGAGATTATTTAGTGTCGATGGTGAAGAATCAGGCTAGTCGAAGATCACCAGCAACTCAGGCTGCCAATGGTTGTGTTGCACCTACTGCTTGTGCCACCACTGGACCAAACCTCTGGGGGGTAGGAAGGGGGAATTTGGATTGGAAGTGTCCTCTTTTTTTTTTGGAAATAGCACACCATCTTCTCAAAGCAACATTTGTCAGCATGCCTCCTCCCGTAGTGTGGCACCCTAATGGACTTTCCCACTTGGGAACTTCATTATGAGGTTTTTTACCTCCTCTACCTCTGACCTTGCTATGTTTGTGGCCTTGTGCCTTCTTTACTTTATTCTTTGGATTCTAGATTCCTTCATCTAACCCTGAATAGCCCATTGGTAGGTTCTAGTAGGGCATGATAGTCTTCTCCATTTTTAGGGAAAAATTGAGGGCATCAGTGAAGTTTGGGGGATTTCTAACCATGACATGGGGCTACAACTTGGGATGTTGATGCTCTTCAAGGTGATCCACTCTCTTCTCATTAGTCAACATGTAGATGAAGCGTTACAGATGTTGGAACCTTCAGGAATAGTCTTCCACTGACATGTCACCTTGGTAGAGGAATATGAACTACTTATCCTTCTCCTTTCTTGAAACACTGGGGATGAACCTTGTAAAGAAGATGGTGCAGGAATCCTATGAAGATTTTAGACATTATGCAAGTCATGGTTTCCAACATAGTTCTCTCACCATAGTTTGTTGCTCCCTTAAAATGTGGGCATTGAAGATTACCATCTGGTTGGGTTGCACCTCTTAGATGAGGAAGCTATTCTCTGCATCCTTGAGCTAAGCATCCACCTTGTCAATTACTTTAGTCTTATCTTCTCCTCATAACTTTTCTATTTTAATCTTGATGAAATCAAGGATGGTGGCTCTAAGATGATGGTGTATAGGATAGGTTGCATCATTCTCATCTCAGGTGATGTCTTTGAGGGCTAATGCATTGATGGCATAGGTCAAAATCTTCTTTTGCTCCAATTACTGCATATCAGGGATGTTGACCATGGCATACCTAGCTACATGGTCATATTTGGGACCATTAGTAGAGTTGGGGCCTCATTGAAGCTTTGGTTCATCCCCAGACATCAATCTATCCTCTAGGTCAGGAGAATCTTTAGGATTTGGGCCTCACTAGGGTTGGGGACCTCCTTAGCGGAGGATCGACCCTCACTGAAGGCCTCCTCTGGCTTTTTTTTATTCTTAGAGGATTTGGCATCCATGGTTTTCCTCCTCGTCTCTAGGGAAACTATGACGTCCCCAGATTTTCTAAAACTTAATCTAATGTGTGACGTCCAAATTGAAACCTCACCTCAGTGAGCATCCCAATTTAAACACCACACACTAGGCTAAGAAGATGAAAATCAAGGGAGTCAGAAGGAAACAATCAAGGTTCGATCCGATTGGAATCCAAAACCAAATCCAAAAAATGAGTGTCCCATACATAGTAGAGAGTATATTTTCATGAAAACTAGTGAAAAGGGTGAGAACATGGTATTGGCTGGTGTAGCTCCCCAAAACATAGATGCATCATATGTCAAATGTTTCTCTTCTTGTGATGTACATCATTTCCAAATAATGCAACATCCCATACCGCTGCATTATAAGGAAAGAATGACATCTAAGGACCTGCTATACAATAAGCACCAGTCTAGACCTAGTTCTCAGACATCTAGGTGCTAACCTAGAGGCTAGGTCAGATCTAGTCTGTAAAACATGACTAATCTAACTGTAAATATTATTAAGTTCAAAGTTCTTTAGTTTTGAGTTGCATAATGAGCAAATGTCAGGATTTACTATTGTTCATGCTCTGATAAAACCATTCACATCGCCAAATTTTCTGAAACTTAATCTGATGTGTGACGTCTAAATTTAAACCCTCACCTCAGTGAGAATCCCAATTTAAACATCCCACACTAGGCTAAGAAGAAGAAAATCAGAGGAAGTCAAAAAGAAACAATCAGTAGCACATGTACATGAAGAATAATAAAACCATACACACATGTTCACCATTCAAGAAATAATTACAACATGAATTGTTACAACATTTGATATTACATATTGAACAACAAACTATACATATACATGTACTACCACTAAACTATAGGATCTTAAGACAACAGGTCCACCAGTACATCAGGTTACCACACAACTATCAACTATCTTGGATCTTCAAGAGCATATGTCCACAACCTAAACAAAGATTACATGTTGTACACATCAATATTTTGCTGATGTGTACCACATATAATCTTTGTTTAGGTTGTGGACATATGCTCTTGAAGATCCATGATAGTTGAGTGTTGTGTGGCAAGCTGATGCATAGGTGGACCTGTTGTCTTAAGATCTTGTAGTTTAGTGGGAGTACATGTATATGTATAGTTGTTATTCAATATTTAATATCAAATGTTGTAACAATTCATGATGTAATTATATGTTGAATGGTGAACACGTGTGTATGATTTTATTATTGTTCATGTGCATGTGCTACTGATTGTTTCCTTTTGACTTCCTCTGATTTTCTTATTCTTAGCCTAGTATGGGATGTTTAAATTGGGATTCTCTCTAAGGTGAGGGTTTCAATTTGGACATCACACGTCAGATTAAGTTTCAGAAAATCCCGGGACATCACAAAAACTTCATACTAGGTTATTTTTCCTCTCTTGGTTGTCTTTGGGAGTGTCAACATCCATCACATTGTTCTTTATGCGGGCCATGTTATGTTACATAAATACTTTAACTTAGCATTTTATTTCAAGAAAATAAAATCATATAAGTTATGTCCATGATGTCTTTATTACAAGAATTAATTATTGTTTGGTGGAGGATGACTTAATCCTAAATGTTGTAACCCTAATTTAGGGAAGAGAGAGAATGAAATCACTACTAGGTCCTTATGGTTTCATGGGGAAAGCATGATGTGAATAAGAAGATGAGCATGAGATGACACAATCCTATAGGTATCTTATTTCAGGCAAAAACCCAGGTTGGATTAACGAAAACCCAGGAAACCTGATAAGTCGACTAGTAGTGTGAAATGACAATTTTTCCTACCATGGGTCGTGATCCTTTCCTGACGCCATTGCCCTCGAATAATGCCCTAATAATTTCCATCATCTATAGTAATTCCCTAAAATCACTAATTATTAAGGGTTAAATGGTATACCTGGGCTGATACCAATGTAACTACCCCCTCCCCTTGTTATCCCCAATAAAGATGAACAGATAGGGAATATGTCAATACTATCTTTCTATAATAGGTTTAGCAAATAACTAATAATGATTCAAAATTTCATTTAATGAAAAAGTGTTTGATATCAATTTGAAGATAAATATCCTCAAAGGAGTTTGATGAATAATCAAAGGGAAACTAAGCTTAGTGTGATGGAGTGACTGTTTGAGTTTCTTGATTACTCAATTCAATGATTCAATCATGGGTTGGAGATTGGAATAATCAATGTGAGTCCTTATGTATATAAGATGACATGGTTAATCTCTCTTGGGTTTACATATTATAATTACAAAATGATAGTCCTAAAGTGAGTTTTGATCATATGAAGGTACTTCAACTAGTTTGGTAAAGATTGAAAGTCATTGATGTTAATAATATGATTAATACCCTTAAGTATGTGCCTTTTTAGATTAAGTGGTTGGTTGATCATGGAAGTGAGTCTTTGCACCAACGTTGGATGGAATGTAGCTTGGATGATAGTAAAGCTATGGTTCATTTTTTCATAATGTTTGAAGGTTCCTAGATGAAGTTATTTAGGTTTATGTATCATAAAATTATGTGCATTATTGTTTATAATTGACAAAGTTACATGTTGAGCTCATTCCTGATGAGATGCTCAGTAGTGTCACGCAGTTGGTAAGTTGAGTCAGCCATGGATTGACTGTGTGGGTTTTTCTCTGCCCTTGGATATGCTGGATCGGATGGTTCTTAAGTTATCACCTTCAGGGCAGTTGCATCTTGACCATGTCGATGACCTCCCACGACGGGGTGGCTTTGAGAACGTGGGAAAGAGTAAGGGATGGACGAAGATGCGATCTCAGCTCGTTTAGACGAATACCACGACCCCTCATGTGCGTTTAGTGAGTGAGTGGCGAGGGAGAACAAACTTCCAGTTCCTCCTCCTCCTCACATCGCGGTGAAAAGAGCAAAAGAAGGGGAAGATCAAGGGGGAAAAGAGAGCACGAAGAAGGGATCTAAATAGAGAAGAAACAAAATAGAAGGAAGAAGGAGATGACAGCAAACACTTCTAGGCATTTAGTGGACTACTATGAAGATTTCCATGGTGGACAGGCTCGTTCTCACCATAGAAAAGGGTGGAGGTCAAAAGAGGCTTGAAGGGCTTTCTTACCATCCACGGGAGGGATAGGCGAGTTACTGGAGTGCCCACTAATCTCCTGGAGGTGTCATCTGTCAGTCATGATGCGAGGGGAGTGAATCCCCTTTCCATCCGCCGTGATGGAGGCTGGCGCCGATGAGCACCTGGATAGAGATCTGGGTTTGCTCGCCGGAGTGAACCCAGCCATGGAGAAGCACTACCCGGCGGCGAGGCACTAATCTGGAGGTTGTCCGATCGTGAGCTGGTGACCCTCTTGCGGGCTCAGCGGCGGCAGTCCAGGTCACGAAGACCAGATGGCGTGCGGCGGCCGTGAGACAGAGTCCCGCAGGACTCACGAACGCGTCCGATGTGAGGAGGTTAGGGGAGACCGAGACCGGTTCAACCTAGTGAACCGGCTAGTTCCAAGACAGATAACGCATGGCACAACCCGTCAGGCAGGGCCGCACTGTTAGTGGCCACGTGGCAGCGCCTGAGTGGCCAATAAAAGGTATTTACTCCCATAATTCTCAGATCTCGTATAAATCATAGAAATTAGCTCGATGATCAGAAAAATACAAACAAGGTACCAAAACGTTCAGAAAAATTAGTAGAACAACATGGAACCTTTATATCAGTCTTTTGATGCTTAAATATTAATGATATTATGTACTATGTGTAATGATTAAATGATAGTTAATAAATATCAAACATCGACCAAAAATTATGAGAAAATATCAGTAAGTGATAAATAATATCTGTAATCCATATGGTGTCAGTAATCATGATGTTGATACACAAAATCTTATAATTTGCTTATAATGTCTATTTAGGGCTAATAACCCTAAATAAAATGCAATAAATGCACACATATTCAATAAATGATGAAATTTATAGAATATCCTCATATCAGTATCTGGAACTTCATGTTTAAGTATGAGATCAAGATGATACACATAATTCATGTTATATGATGATGTTTGCTCTAAATGTGATATAAACCCTAATATGCTTAATGTACATAAGCTAGGGTTAATATGTGCACAAAACATATATGGAACCTAATGTTCAGATAATGAACTATAATCTGGAAAATGACATCAGTGAGATAATCATAAGATAAGAATGCAAGTAATGATGTACACATCCTAATGAACTAAGCTAAACCTTAATATGGACGTAATTAGGGTTAAGATGAGACGTAGATGATGGGAATCTGATGATATTACATGATCTTGTCTTAACCAGGTTTTGACCAAGTTATAGTTTACATGAGGAATATATGGTGATTAGGATGTCTCTTTGGAAGGTACGCCATTACCTCTTACTTGGCTTATTATACAATATGTGTGTGTTATATGTGTAGTAAAATACTTGGCATATGATATTGGATGAAATGATTGTTCTTGTATGATATGTTGCATGATTTTCCATGATTACTGCTATGAACACATCAAACATAATATATCGGTTCCATTATATGAAAGCACTAACTCCTTGGCAGTGTGCTTGGAAGTGACCTAACTCTTTGGTAGTGGTCACATTGTACATATGACCTAACTCTTTGGTAGTGGTCTGACCTAACTCTTTGGTAGTGGTCACCTTGTACAAATGATCTAACTCTTTGGTAGTGATCATAAAGGCCTTGATATATAATGGAAAATGTGCTTAAAATATGTGTTCTCTTTTGTTTATGAACATCTTTGTGCAAGTATATGCTTTTCTTATATTTTGTTTATAACTGCCAAGATATGATGAGAGGTAAATAAAAAGACACGTAGGCGTACTCAGTACAATATTCTTGAAATATTGTGCTGACGTGTACCGCATGTAATCTTTTGTTTAGGTTGTGGTTATTCTCTTGAAGATCTAGGATAGTGAGAGTTGTATGGCGAGCTGATGTACAGGTGGACCTGTTGCCTTAAGATCCTGTTGTTTAGAAGTAGTACATGTATATGTAGTAGTTTGCTGTTCAATATGTAATATCAAATATTGTAACCATTCATGTTGTAATTATATGTTGAATGGTGAACATGTGTGTATGGTTTTATTATTGTTCATGTGCATGTGCTACTGATGTATGTTCCTTCTGACTCCCTTGAGTTTCTTCTTCTTAGCCTAGTGTGGGATGTTTAAATTGGGATTCTCGTTGAGGTGAGGGTTTCAATTTGGACGTCACACATCAGATTAAGTTTTAGAAATTCTGGGGACGTAACACTTAGAATAAGAAATAAAAGTATCTATCTAATCCTTCAATAGTTTTTAGTCATCTATTCTTTTTCTACCAACTTTTGGACATCCCTTTTTTAGATATTATGTATATTAACCTTAAATATCAACAATCAAAATGTGGATTAGTATGTTTGTATACCGTGTACATGGTGAAACCAAAATATGTGCATGTAGATGTAATAATGTAATCAACCATATCAACAATTCATTAAATTACAAAGATTTCATTTTCTATATAATTTCATAACCCATTGTTGTTCTATGTCAATGGGTACTTTCATCCCTTGCTCCATCATTGGATTTCCAGGGATTAGTCCAAAATTGGAGTCATGGTGACTATTCCTCATTGGACTTGGTCACATGTACATCAACCACTTCCTAAGTGACTTATCCTTAGTTATCTAGGAGTGTTAACTACTTCAACTACCCCCTTAGATATTGTGTTAACTTATTTTGGAAAGATGGCATTGACCTTGCCCTCTCGGTCCACCTTAATTAAGAAAAATGGGGGAGGGAGTCATTGGAAGTACATATCCTAAAACACCAATACTCCTAGAGTTCACAACTACCCATCTTGCATCACTATATTCTTTGACTATAGGAGGTTATCTATCATATTGTACGCCATGGGAACTTGTTCCCTTGATATACCTCAACACTTTATCAAGATCTTCCTAATAGTTCCTATCAGGATAACTGATGTATCTTCTCAACTTGCTTACGGTAAATGTAATGTTTGGTTCTGTGCAATTCATAAACATCAATCTTTTGATAATCTAAACGTATCATAACTCAAACACAAGAACACCAATCTCATCTTTGAACAAGGGCTTGGTTGAATTATATGGTGTCTTAATTGGTCTATGTGATGTGTATTCAAACATATCTAGTATCTTCTCAACATAGTGAGACTGAGAGAGTGTGATACCATCATTAGACCTTGCAATTTTAAGCCCTAAAATCACATTAGTGACACCCATATCTTTCATCTCAAACTTGCTACGCAATAATGCTTTTTCCTCATTACTACTTTCATAACGGAACCAAAGAGCAAGAAATCATATGTATAAAATCATAAAATGACAAGTCTATCATCAATGATCTTGTAGTGAACACAGTTACAAAAATCATTAGAAATGAAGACAAATGAAGATATACCAGGATCACATTTTTCAAGAAATTTTTTAGGGGCTTGCGTTAAGCCATAGAAAGACGTAACAAGTTCACCTACTTTAGATTCATTCCCACATCCCACAAAATCCTCAAGTTGTTCCAAAGATATCATCTCTTCAAGATCACAATTTAGGAACGTCATTTTCACATCCATCTGATCGATAGAGAGACTATAAATGGAAGTTAGTTCTACGAGCACACAAATTTTGGTCATCCAAGGAATAGAAAAAAAAGATATCAAAATAGTCTCTTCACTATCTTTATGTGTACCCTTTGGAAACGAATCTAGCCTTATACTTACTAATTGTCCAATTGGCATTAAATTTCTTCTTAAAGATCCAATTACATCCAACTGGAGGCCAATCCACCAATTCTCAAGTTCTATTTGAAAGAATTGATTGGATTTCATGATTAACAACTTTCTACTAGGAAATAACTTCTGGATAATCGATAACTTCTTTGTAGATTGTGGGATCATCCTCAACATTTTAAGTGAAGAACACACTTCCAAAGTTCTTGGATGTCATAGAATATTTAGTTCTCCTTAATTCAACCATTTCTTTAGAATCATCAGATTCAAGAAATGATATGTCCTGACTCGTCCCCACATTTGTCATCCTTTCCAAATTCTCGAGAATGAAATCTAATTTTAAATGGATCCTCTTAGAGATTTCCTCGGGAACACCAGACTTCACAGGAAAGACATTTTTCACAAAATATTTCATCATAAAGTTCCACAATTGTATTGACATCAATGCCAGAGTTTTGTATTTTACAATCAAATATACATGCATAACTTATCTCTACATAACCCAAGAAAATGGTAACTATTTTTGGTCGCAATTTCTTCCTTTTTGTGATAAGGGACAAGTACCATTTCAAGGCACCCCACACATGAAGATATTTGGAACTCGCCTTTTGGCCTCTCCATAAGTCAGATAGAGTACGGTCATTATGTTTATGGGGAACTCTATTCATAATATGGCAAGCCGTATTCAATGCTTCTATCCACACATACTTGGGCAATCTTGAAACTTGGAGTAAAGTATTTACCATATCTTTCAGAATTGGTTCTTACATTCTAGAATCCCATTAGATTGAGGTGTATAAGGAGAAGGTACCTTTTTAATTATTCCATAGAATTCACAAAACTCCCAAAATAAGTTCCAGGTATACTCTCCTTCTCTATCAAACCTTAATCTTTTTAGTATCTTACAATTTCCTATTTCTACTTTGTTCTAAAATATTTTGAATTTATCTAATGCTTCATTAGAACTTAGCAAATAGAAATAAAAGTACTTATTAAAATCATCAATGGAAGTTATTAAATAACATTTATGATGCCTAGTTGCAACCCCAATTAATTCACAAATCAATCCAAGATTTCTGAATTCCTTTCAATAGACTGAAAAAGGCTTTCTAGGAGGTTTAGCTTCCATACAAATTTTACATCTACTATTATTATTTTTTTATTTTGGGATCAAATTTAGATTAATCATACGTTTCACATAATGAATATGTATATGACCCAAATGACAATCCCTTAAGTCAGACAATACAAGATCAAGAAAATTGAATTATCTATTTAATTCAAAATCAAATTTCAGTCTGCAAGTTCTACTTGAATGTTTTTTTGGAAATTTATTTTTGAATCTTAAATACGTTCTCCAGATATCATAAATACCTTGTACCAAAAAATAATCCATCACTAAGTCGAGTAGCAAATGATTTATTACATTTACAATTTATTCTTAAATCATCTTTAACTAATATTGCACCAATGACGATACGATTATGAATAGATGGAACATGTATGACTCTGTGAAACATCAAAACCTTTCTCAAAAGAAATTGCATATCCACACATCCTTCACCTTTGAGTTATATAAAGCTTGAATCTCTAAAAGTCTCAAATCAACCTAAAGAGGCCTAGTTAAGAAAAAATAAACACTTATCATTAGAAATATGCACATTCCCCCAGTTTCTATAACCCAATGTAGAAGTTCAATGATAGAAATAATTTCAGATTTACTAAAGATGTACCCATAATGAGATTTAAGGTAATAGTCATCATGTTGACTAAGGCCTACTCAACTACAGATGGAATACCTTTTGTTATCTTCTTTGAAGGACAATCCTTGTTGTAACGACCAACCTATCCATAAGTCCAACAAAGTTTGTTTTTTGGTTTCTTCTATATCTTGGCTTTGGGTTTGAGTGTGTTCTTATTTTTCTTATCTATATTCTTAATCATCATAAGACTACTAGTAGGATTTACATCAACTAATACTTTGGCCACTTCTTCTTTTGAATTTTCCTCTGTTATATTAATTTCAATCATAATTCCACTTAGTGTAGTGTCATCCTTCATGTGCTTGAGACCTAGGATAAAGACTTCGGGTACTTTTCAATGATATACATCACAATAAATTTTTCAAGTAATGGCATACCTAATTCAAAGAGGATATGACACAAGATTTGAAATCATGTACCTTTTTAGAAACTTGTTTACCATATATCATCTAAAATTTAAGAAATTTAGAGACAAAATCAATTACAACACCCCGATTCTTCAATTTATATTACTTATCTAAGACATTCTACATAATCTTCCTAGTCGTGACAGGAGGTTTAGTTTATACATCGTATAACTTATTTCTTAGTACTAAGAGGATACATTCTCCACACAACTGATCAACCACCTTCCAGTCAGTGATTTTCCTAGCATTCTCTAGATCTTGTTCATCAGGTTTAGAGTCATCATTACAATATAGTTACAAAAACTTACCATCCTAAGCCAAACAGCCATCCGCCTCTTCAATGTGCAAAGTTTTGTGTCGTTGAATTCCAGGCATACTATAAGTGTCAATCTTAGAAAGGTAAAGGTCAAAGCTAGTAAGGTTAATAATGATAGATATTGGTTTCTTTAAGATAGTTGGATTTTAAAATTTTGTTACAAGAAATAGAAAACATTTGCATTTAAATTGACAAGTTTAAGTACCAAGTTAAGATCAAATAAGAATCATTAGAACAAACAAAAAAGAAGAAACAAATACTATGAGCGATACAACTCAAACTGAATTGTTCCCTTCTAGCAGAGTGATGTTACTTAAAACAATCAATACTCCTCTATCCTCTGGATGAACTTTGTTCTTCCAGTAGTAGATTGCCTCGCTCGCTTAACAACAGTACCACTTGTGCGACTCAACGGTAACAAATTGTGTCAAAGAAAGAAGAGACAAAGATGAAGATCTCTCGTTCAGGGGAATAACTCCATGGGAGAAGCGATCGAATACGTAAAGTGACATTAGCGGGGCCACAAAACACGAATGATAGACTTGCGTTTTAGATCTTTGAGATCTGTGATATATGATATTTCTTAACCTTAGATCAATTCTATTAATGATTTGATGTAATCACGCAACCACTCTTATACAAATAAAAGAATACGAAGAGTCACTTTCCGATTCCAAATGAATACCAATAGTCTCTTTCTAATGCAGAAGAAATATGAAGATTATCTTTCCCATTTGAAAAGTAAAAATTAAATAATTATTAATCAAGTAAATAATCAAGTAGTTATTCAGATCTGCAAAAAGGAAAAAGAATATAGAAGACAATTTTCCAGTCGTATTCCTGATTTACACAAACAACACAAGCAACTTTTTTCTTCACATATGCACTAGTTGCACCTACATCAGCTTAACCCATGGTAACTATTATTAATTAGTGCTAATAAAGGTAATAATTGGTTTAAGCTACTGGCAGTACATTGAAATATGTTTCCTGCAGCAAAGCACAACTATTCTATTTGTGTAGCGGCCCATCAAGGAGGTCTAAGCTGGTCGCCGTGAACTCAGTTACACAAGCATTCTTCTTACACATGCCTTCACTCTTTACCCGTGTCGTGGGAACATTGCCATGCCACAACACAAATGATTATGGGGATAGCTTCACGCATATTATACAGAAATTTTAAGCAGACATGCGCATATAGTTTAGTATATAACAGAAACTACTCGTGATATCTAACTTTAACGCACTAACCATGGTTGATTCTTCTATAGGTCTGCATTTATCTGCATAGGTTTTATGGTGTAAATGTTATTAGGCTAACTTGTCGATAAGTAGTTGACTTCAAAACTCCTAGATACAATAAAGAAAGGATGTGTATTGAAGCATCTCTGAGCTCACACGTAAAACACATGCTTAACGGCATGAAGTACTCTTTTACCTAGATAACAAATCTTGTGATCTTCCACCTCTTCGAGATACTAATCACTCCCTTCTTGCATTCTGCTCATCTGTTGCTCCTTATCATGCTTTTTTTTAGTTCTTTTCCTGCTCCCCACTGGATCAAAAACCCTTTTTCTGTATCTATTTGTGTTCACCATTTCATTGTTTATTCCCCCAGAGTCCTTTTCTCCCAACTCCCACAGTTCTAGGACCAAATCTTCTGTTCCGAGATCGGCCTCTGTCTTTGTCCCAACTCATCCAAACCGTTCACTCTGTTAAGAGCAATGCATCCACCGTGCAGCCTCATACGAGTACACGGATGATATACAATGTAACAGAAGCTGGGATAGACAATGGTGGGATGTGGTCCGCACAGTTCTCTTCCATCTGATCAACCACATAAGTTTTCCCAATGATTGTTCAGCCAACGCCTAACCGCGTAGAAAATCACACTCTTTTCTTATTGGCAACTCCAAGACATTTTTCACCGACAAATACTGCCGCCTCTTGTGCCTACCGCCTACATGTCGACCATTTAATAACACTCAGCAACTGCATAACTACGCATTGACATACGTCGACTTGACCACCGCCACCATGTTGAATCGGATTAGTGGCTGGTATGCCTCTCCGAGCCACGTCAGAAAAGGGCTTCAAAACATATTGTTGTGGCTTTTCAAGCTCCTCGTTTGCCCTTCGAGCCACCGCCCACTTGACAAATTAATTACGGATGTTTTGTCCCTGTTATACAAGATGAAAGATGATCATTGACATACAGCCGTATTCAATCAACTAAAGCAATCTTTGTGAAGATCAAGAAAAAGCGTTCTATATTGTCACCTTGTGGGGTCAGAAAGTCTATTATCTTGCCGTTAAACTTTCAGTAATGTTTAATTTTTCGGCGTCTTGGCCTCCTAATCGATGCGTCACGTTTCTGAACCTCGTCTGCTTGATCTTGTGGACTTTATACAAGTTCCCACGTCTATTTCCACCTTACTGCTCATTGTCATGGCGGAACTAAACATTGCCAAGGCAGGACAAAATAGGTATACTATATTGTTGAATGATAATAACTTCTTTGGGCTTCTGCAATTTATATCCGGTAAGGTACCACCACCAGGTCGTATTCTCTTCCAATTAGTAATTAATTATCCAGTTTAAAACAACTAATTTTTCGATGACTCCATGAGAATGATTAATGACGAGTTGGGGTGATAAGTGGTCGAATAAAGTTTGTGGCTTTAGGGCTCTTTTTCAACGCGAGGACCGACCAAATTGGTATTAGGATAAAGATTTGGCTTTTCGATAATCAGTTGACAGGGAAAAGCATGTCTTATCCCACAACAGTGACGGGTGGAAACAAACAGAAAAGCTTACGATGACAATTTAACTCCACTCCAGGTGTGCATAACTCCAATGTCTTCCTGCGTGGTTCCTTATACTTTGGAGGGGAAGCTAACCGAGCTGCATGTATGATTGTGGATATGTGCTTTGTTCTACTTCCCATTGTTATAGAGGTCAACTTGCTAATCAAGGTGCACATACCCGTACGTCAATATCGATCCGTGACCGATGTCTAGGTCATAAGGTGTTGTTTATAAATTTTAGGTTGTTACATATAACAATAGTTGCAATTTAATTAACAATTCCATATCAGATTCAGATAAGCAAGAGACCAAAAAATAGACAGAATTAGAAACTTCAGACCAAATTGTCCAGTGAGCAATGAGACACAATACTTAAAGAAATAAGCAGTCGGCAATCCTCTTGGATGAGTATCGTTCTTCTAATCATTCTGGTCACAAACTTGAAGCAGATAATCCTCTAGACGACAAGCGACATCAATTACCACTGCAGCACAGGGATTGCATATACCACCACCTGACAGACTGCATCTCTGAAAATAGTAAGGATGAACAAACTTCATATAGGAAAAGAATCTCTACTATGCACTTGTGGATCGACAATAGAGGAGGAGACCATTTCCACGGTTAGGATTTTCTCATACACGAACGATGGCAGTTGTTGTTTTGATGCAATTAACCCCAATGACCATAGGCTTATCTACAACCTTCTCACCGTCCCATGTCCTATTTCTAGTAAAACATGATCATATGATCGTTCTTGTACACGTAAAGGAAAAATACAAGGTAATCACTCTTCAATTCAGATTAATAAATTTGTATCAGAAAGAAACAATTAATTAAATTAATAATTAATTATATCATTATTTTCTTACGCAAAAAGAAATATAAGAGGGAAGACGATTCCCACAATTGATAACCCACATGCCACGAGCCTGAGCCCAAACCAGCCCGACCAGTCCAGGTATGGCATGTGTGTGCATACAGGTGTGTTGTGGACACCATATCCACCAAAAGGTTGAACATATTCTCCTCTAGAGCCCTTAGGACATTAGTGTGACATGCAATGCTACATTTAAAGATAAAAAAAATTTAGGAGTCAGAAAAGTGGGACTAAAGTTCTTTCCATTCGTAAAAGAGATGAAACTATTTTTTCCCTTCTATCCACTATGTACTAGTTGCACTACATTGCGCTTAACCCATATAGATAAATGACATACTACCATTACATCCAATAATCCCCCATAATGTCTAATGTGTAGTGTGTTTTGCCACTAAGTCCTCCATGTTTTACTTACAACAAGTCCCTCTGGGTTTGAACCATGCCTAAGTTATCCAACTTTGACTCCTGTAGGAATTAGGTCAATAAAAGTCTTGAACTTGAACCTTGGGTGCAATAGTATTTCTTGGTAACAACATGATGAAGACATCAAACAAAAGTAAACTATATTTTAAGGCCATGCATCCAAAATAGGTCATGATTGATATCAAGAAACAACACAATTTTCTTGTTGCGGCCTACACAACATCAATAATTTAGTTAGAGTCTTCAATGATGTACTGCTAGCTTCTTGTCCTAGAACTTTACACCATTCAGATAATAGTCTATTACTAACTTGCAATCATATCTCTAACATGTTTATGAGGAAATAGACACATAAATTGAAGAAGTATCAATGAATAATCATTATATCATTTAATTTATCGACAACTTGTTATTACCACATTGAACCCAATTTGTTGGATCTTCACTCGTTTTGGTTGGCTTGATACTATCTGCATATTAAAATGCGTTTTAGTTCCATCCCCAACCTAGATTTTGAAACAAAGGCTGGGATAAGACCTTTAGTCAAAGGATCCACTTTATAATCTTTAGTACCTATGTAGTCACCAACCACGATCCAATTAGGCTAATTCTCTTACTATCTTTAATTTAACTTAGATGTGTCTATTCTACTTAATTTTACTTGGAACTCTTTATGTTAGAAATGGTTGTAATGATATCAAGGTAAACTAAAATTAAAGGAAGCAACTTCTTTACCATAGATAAATTGGACACAAGTCTATGCAGCCATTCATCTTCCAATCTAGTTTCAACTAAAGCACACAACTCAACCTCAAAAGTAGACTGAAACAATATGATATATTTCATAAACCTCCAAGCAACACCTCCTCCCAATAAAAATACATATCTTGAGACACCATCACTCCTAGAGTTCATGTCAATCCATCTTTTTAGCTACATACTTCATCTATAAAATGATGTTTACCATAATGTGGCTCAAGGGAACAAGTTTCCTTGATATACCTCAATACTCTATCAAGAGCTTCCGAATGGATCTTAATGGAACAACTAGTGTATCTAGTTAAATTACTCATGACAAACACAATGCGCGTTCATGTGCAATTCATAAGATACATCTGACTTCCAATAATTTGTGAGCATCATAGTTGATACACTAGAACTCCAATATCATTCTTGAATAAGGACTTGGATTAATTATATGGAGTTTACGTGAAGTGTACTCAAACCTCTCCAGAACCTAAAACAACCATCATGAAACTGACAACAAAATCATTACTAATTATGCGGAATTATCATAAACAATGGTTTAACAAAAATCACTAAAATTTAAAACCATTTTGCAAGGAAATCCTCCTCCAAAAAACTTTTATTGAAAGATCAAATACTCATATATATCATGATTTACATTGTACAACACTATTTCATCTCATCTCGAGGACAACATATAATAGTTATTCTATCAACACATGTGTTGTAGCAACATTAAACCTCGAGGCTTACAAGCCAAAACCTCAGATTGTTCATGAAATCATTACGAACTGACTCTAAGGACCTGAGAGAACAGAGAGGACACATAGAATGTAACAACCCCGCCTCCCGGTAACTCCCAATTAAGGGAGACCGAAAGGTCGATGCCGTTATCCAATTAACATGATCAAAGGTTCGACAAATAATCAATAACAATTATGAAATTATACTAACTAACTGAAATTTGGTATAAATTTAAAACTTTACTTACCTTTGAAAACCTTGGAAATCTATCTATCCTGGTCTTGAATTATTCTATCTAATCCTCCTTGCACTTTATTTCTTTTTCCGCAATGTGTCATTTTACTGTTCGTTCATTCAATTGTTGTTCCTAAAACGCCGACAAACAAAATGTCGGTCAGTATATCCAAATATACTGGTATGTGGGAACAACCAAAAACTTGCAAATATGGCTAACAATTTAATAATCACAATCAAATTAATTAACAAGCCAATTTACACTTTTCAGTATGACATTCTCCACCACTTTTTCCCTATCCCTGGAGTACCCGCCTTAGGGTGCCCTTTGCCAATGACTTAAGGCCACCTTCTCAATCCCGAGCTTGGTGCCTGGGGGTCATCACTCATGGTGCCCACTAGTCATGCAATATCATAGGCCACCTTCTCATTCCAGAGCATGGTGCCTGGGGTCACCACTCAAGGTGTCCATCAGTCTACCCATCTGGGCTTGACCTCTGGCATCATCCATCAGGGTGGCATGTAGGTGCGAGAACACATACTTTTATTTTTAATGTGATAATCATAGTGACTTTATGATTTGCAAATATGAACATCCAACAGATAATTTGCATTCAATGCGATTAATCATCCGGAAAATCCTTAGGAAACTAAGGCGGTGATCCATAACTAACCACATACCTGATCCAGAGCAACTTGATTGTCCAAGTAATAAGGATAAAGAATCAATCAATAAGAAATCAACAATATCCTGAAATTAATGCATACGATCCAAGTGTTATAGTTTATCCAGAACACTCTAAAGCTAGACTTGGATTCCACCTTAGGCTTTCTAGACCACATTAGGGTTTTATTAGGGTTTTGCCTCCATAACGCTTTTTATCATATTAAATGCTCTCTTAGTTCATAAACCCTAATTTCAACATCATAAGCCCAAATGAAAGTCGATTATTTCTCTTTTATACTAAAACTACCTTCTTTATCCTTTTAAGTTATTTCAAGGTCATTAGACTCAATTATCACCTTTAGTTTCTTTCGATTAACAGCTCATAATTCATGATGGTATAATTCCCATATGAACTCTATTTATTATTAATTCTACCTCGATTCAATCGAAAACCCTAATTTCTATATTAAGGTTATTTATCCACAAATTAGGGACTGAATGCTAGAAATATCTTAAATTCAGCATATTCCAACTTTAATCATGAAATTAGTCAATTAAAGCCATTAAGAGTCGAATTTACCACCATTAGGGTTTCAAGGCCCATTAAAGAATTATTCATGCACATTAAACTCAAAATTAAACTAATTACATGAAAATTCGTCCTTTTTGTTCCTAATGTTCCCTTTCATCATTAACAGGTTAATGCTAACCCTAATCATCCATTAAACCCTTATAAATATATTATTCATCTCAAAATAGGGTTCTTTAAACATTAACACATTAAAGTTGCTATCTTTTATTACATTTCTAATTACAAGAGAAATTAGCCTCTAAACATATTTTTATTAGACTCCTCTCATTTTTTTGAGCAAAATTCATGTATAAACTTTTGTCATCCGAGCTACTATTAAAGAGTTATGATTTTTGGAAGAAATACCTTTTTAGACCAACCGGAAGCCGCCACGTCATCTTATGCATGCAACTTGGCCCACATTTGAGTTTATAACCAAATGACTAGTTTACCCTCAACTTAAAGTTCGACTCTTTTGGCCCGCGCAGGGCAATTCTGTCCAACGTCCCCCCAGACTGTCTTCAACCTCGGGCAGCCCTACCTGGCTGCCGTTGCAGCCTGGTGCAGGCTCTGTTTCTCGCTCTCTGTGCTGCGATTCTGGCCGGAAATCATTCCTCCGCCTCTGCCGCTCCATGGCACACACGGGGCGCCCTCAAACCTTGGCCACGGTGGCCATTTTCCCCACTCTCCAAGCCATGCACAACGACCGTCACTGCAGCCTTGATGCTGCTGCTGCGCGCGCTGTAGGACATGGATTCGATGGAGAAACGCCTCCTTGACACCGTGGTACACCAGGACTTCATCGCACCCCTCTGTTTCCCCTTTTTTCCCTCAGATTCATGGTGATACTCGAGGTTAGGGTTTGAAGATGAAAGCAAGGAAGAAGAATATAGGGATGAGAGAGGAAGATGTGGGATTTCTCTTTGAGTTCGAACCAGGGGTCTACCCCTTTTATAGGGGAGGATATCCTCGCCGAAGATGCCCATCTAAGAGGAAACAAGTCCCCTCCTAGTAGGAATCAAATTCCTTCAAAGAGAAGTATTCTTCTCTCTCCTCATAACCCCTTTGACATCCTTTATTTCTTGGATATTTAGGAATACGAAAATTCCTTCTCATAATTATCTTTATCCATGCCTTCTAATATATTAGCCACAAAGATATATTTCCTTAAGTAGAAAATACTTTCTTCTTAACACAACCACATAATTCATTAATTATGTATTCCCATTATCCCTTTATTTTGCAATTTTGACACTTTCTTTTTCTTTCCTCTTTATTGGGACTCTTTGCATCCCAAGAAACTCTAATAATTCGAAATCCTTTTTATTGGATACTCATATTCTTCTAGATGCATCTAAATGCATTATTTCACATTATCTTGTTTATTTCTTCATTAAAATATATCTTTTTGAAGTTTTCTCTTTTATTTTCCTTATTGGTATTCTTTTCAACATTAGGAATCCTTGGGATACGAAATTCCACCAAGGATTACTCCATTATACCTCTTTTCACTTATTTTCCACATTTCATCAATATTTTCAATTTCTTTCTTAATAAAGAAATACTTAATTGATCATTTCCTTTTCTTATTGCTTTCTTTATGCAACTTTGGACTCCTTGGAAACCAAGGAACCCAAGAGGCATGAAATTCATTCTTGGATTACATTCCTTTGCCTTCTAGAGGTTTCTACCCCACCTCTCTTTTCTCAACAACTCAATTATTCATTAATTAATTGAATTTCCTTGTTTTTGGGCCCAATAGCCAATATAGCCCACAAATCAAACAACAAGGCTATTTTAAACAAAATCCATTTATTTAAAACAAATTATATCATTATTTGTCCAAATATCTTTAATATGAGAAATTACATTTCTCACCAAAGGAACCCAAAATTTGGGGTTGTGACATCCTTCCCCTCTTATGAGAATTTTGCCCTCAAAATTCTACCAAGCAAGCAAACAAATAGGATAAGTCTTCTTATGTCCATCAGAGATCCCATGTGGCTTCACCCTTTCCATAGTGTTTTCCAAGAACCTTCATTATCTCATTTTCTTCCATTTGAGTTCTTTCTTACCTTGGTATATCGTACCCTCATAGGTGACTCAGGACTTTTCAGCCTTTCAAAAGCTGAATAGGTTCAGGGCACAACACCTGGCTTGGGTACCTCACATAGTGCTCTAGATCAGACTCATGCAACACATCATTTTATCCTGAGGGTAAGGTCAAACACAACCATCTCCACCAATCCATCTCAAAAGGACCCATATATCGGGGACTCAACTTTCTCAATTGTAGCTTAGAGGGGTCAGATTTTCACATCACATATTCTCCCACAGTGAACTTCATATCAGTCTACTTTGCATCAGCTCATGACTCATGTCACCATTGGGCTCTTTCTCAGCCATAGCACAATCAAAGCGACTTCATCTGCAGACACTTGTGGTTCTTTTCTGACCTTCATGAGGCCTCCTTCACCAACAACATCATAATGAAGTGGTGACCGACACAACCTCCCTATAGAACTTCTTGCATCCCGATAAAGGCTATGGTGGTTAACATCACATCTTAAGAACTGTCTCTATGTATCACCCTAAATGAGCACACATGCTCTCATCAGACCCTCTAGTCCAGATCATACTGTCCATTAGTATGGGGTGATAAACTTTACAAACACTGAGCTCTTCATGTATCTACTTCCACCTCATGGAAGTGAACCTTTAAGTCACATCAAGAACTTTTGAATTTGCATCATGGTGTAGTTGAACCATCTCTTTTCATATGTAGTTCAACCAGATCTGTCCCTTGACAGAACTCTTCCTTTCTCACGTCATCTAGGTAAGGTGATCTAACATAACCCATATTGTATCTTGACCTTCTTGGTCTAGGAGAGACACAACATCCATAGTGATGAACTCCCATTCCCTTTTGGGAACTCTTTATACTTTATATCCATACACTGGGTTAATGGTGTTCGTCCTTCACCACCTAGCTTGCATGGCCACATGCTACATGCAACTTTGTTTTAAGCATCCAGAATGCTACCATCACTTACTATCTTGTAGTACCAAGGTATATCATGACTTCATGTATTGTTATGATTCCTCAAGCTTGATACATCGGAAACACCAAACCACTCTCCAAAGGGTTTTATCACCTTCCTATCCAAAGAAGTGTATTTGAGGTTCTATCACCATCCTTTTAATACATCAAGGACCTAACTGGCTACCCAAACAACCATTAACTTGTTCAACATATCTTATTACATCCGAGGGTTAGCCAAAACACATCTTCATTCCAAACTTAGGGTTACCCAAAAAACCTCAACTTCTTCTAGCTTCTAGCTAAACTAGGCAGCTATATCTCAACTAGAGTATTCATTACCCCTTCTTATCCTTAGGTGTTAAGTAATGTCGAAGACATACACCTCCATGTATTATACTTATCATCTCATCTCCAACTCTAAGTTGGTCTTCATCAAGAAACTTTGATCTCATCCTCAGGGTGATCAAACTCAACCTTGGTTAACTTGTAAATTCCACATAGCTCCTGATAAAACATCCTCATAAGCTGACTACACTACTTTCTCTTAATGTTTGTAAACCATCCATGTATCATTCACTCCACCAAGGTATGTTATCATCTCTGTCCTCATACCTTGTAGCAGCATTCCAACTCGCATCATCTTTTATTCTTGGTGTATGGCATGCGTACTGTCCCATCTCTCCCTCCCATAACAAGAGGAAATAAGCATTTGGCTGCAGTCCAAATACATAGTTCTTCCTGTTCCAAGAGTAGAGATGGTACATTCCACCTTGCCAGTACACCTTCAAATCTAAGTTGAAGCATGCAACTCATGTCTCCATATCACAAACATCATGATATCAAAAAATTACTCCCATGGAAAACTGATCTGAAACCTACTTGGGTCACCACACAATCCTTGGTTATCTCCTCTAAGTCTATAGGGTGCCGACACTTTTGGGGTCATCCCTCTTCCCTTAGGCATCCAGAGAGTGCCCTATTCATCTTCCCTTTGGGTCCCATGAGTTCATGAAGGTGATCAATCTGCTAACCCATGGCCCTCAAACAATGATAGTTGTTACCTCCCGACCCTATGGTCATGTGCAACTAGGGAATTAGGCAACTCCTTCTTCCATCGGTCTTATCCCTACCTGACCCTAGGATAGACTTATGATTCTATTATTGTACATGTCCAACATAGAACCTTACCCAAACATTCATCATCTCTCTTCTTGCATTCATGGGCTGACATTCATCCTTTCATAAGGGTCATGGCGACCTGCCTACCTTATTCGAGCCCCATACCGGCTACCTCCATGGTAACCCATCCACATGCACATAGAGATGGTTATCTATGGGTCTATAGGTTCATTCTCATGCCATGTACTCTTCACTTAGCTTCTCAAGATCCTACGAAACCTCCTTAGGTTACCTCAAAACCAACCAAACTGGTAAACTCCCTACCAAAGGGTCGCTCTCCCAGGATGGGAGGAAACTACACCTTTATAACAAAGGTCACAAGCATCCTTAGGGTTTACATCCATATGAGCATGCTTGAACCAACAACTACTAAGGCACAAGCGTACCTACAAAACCATGCTAGGTCGCACTTGTTCTCATCCTCAACATTACATCAACTTAATTGTGAGGGGTTCATCAAACATACCCTTAACATAAGGGATTTCCTTTACCTCTACACATGAGGAGTACCATGCTCGAAACTATAGAGACTCAAATCTCATCATGCGCATCAGATACACTGCTTCCCCTCTTAGGCCTAGGAACCCTAGGTTCTCCTTTGGGTATCCAACTACATGCTCAACCTCTTAACCACGAATCAAGCATGTCCAAGGTATGCCATGTACCTCCATGATCTTTCTACTCGAGCAACGCTTTGGAGTTGAGTCCTCTTCTAGGGCAACCAACTAGGTATAAAGCCTCACAACGGGTTACGTAAACCTCCTTAGGGTCTAAAGAACTCTTTATCTCATCCAGGAGGAAACCACCTATACCATGGGTACTAGAAGCATCATCCTCTCTCTAGGGTTTGGTTCCTCTAAAGGCAACCAAGATATCATCAGCCTCCAGGAATCAAGCATAAGGCAACCATTATCATCCACATAGGTCGCATCATCCTTAACTCCCCACTATTCCTCAAGTTTTGGGGTTTTAGACTTCCAACCTCCTTGTTGGGGTACTGCTTCCTCTTTCTAGAGCTAAAACCACCTCCAACCATACCTACTAGAGGTCCCTTCTCCATGAAGGCTCATGTTCTCAAGCAAACCCCTATGTGGTTGAAGGCTATGCTCAACTCATGTTTGGCCTAAGATTATTCATATCTCTTTATGCTTATCTCTTAATCCATCCCTCATGCCCTTCTGGCCAGGGTTTCAACCTACTGTCATCCACTGACGTACTCTGGGTGCAAGATATCCCTTACTTGCATAAGCCCATAGGGTTCTATAGGTTCTTCTTTATCTTCATCCATGAAGGTGTTACCCTTTTCTCTAACATGCACAACCCTTCCCCGGTTTGGGTTGCCAAAAGTACTAGGTCATCCAACCTCTCACAACTCGTATGGAAATCCAAACATCTGGTCAACCATGACATCTAACTCATCATGTCATCTCTCTTCACTTAGGGTTAGGGTTAACATCATCCTCAAAGGATGTGCTAGGTCTCTACTTTTAATGGAGGTATCTACCTCCAAGACTAATTCTCTCTACTCATCCTCCAAACAAGGAGGTCTATCCTCAAGTCTCTCCTGAGGACAAAGACAACTCGTGTCATATGACCTAAGCATGTATCTATTCTTTAGTTTGTGCTTAATCTATTAAGCTTATGTCCATGATATCTTATTTACATGCTTTTTATTAATTTGGTGGAGGATTCCTTAGACCTTATTAACCTTACCCATACCTCAAGAGGGTGAGGAGAAAAGAGAAAACCCTAATCCTTAAGGTCCTTAACAAAATTTGAGTTGAGATGGGATGAAGAAGATGAGAGAGTCCTAAAGGTATCTTATTTCGAATCATACCCTAAGACTTTGGCCAGGAAGTCACACGGATCCGAGAGTCCTCGTATTCTGACTAGCAGTGCGGAGGAAAATATTGCCAGCCCCCGGTCGTGATCCTTTTCTAGACACCTCTATCTTTTAGATAATCCTCTAATAACTCCCTTGGGTTTCTACGGAATTTGTAAAATTTAATAATTATTAAAGATTAAGTGAGGAACCTATGCTATGATACCAATTGTAACGACCCCGCCTCCCGATAACCCCCAATTAAGGGAGACCAAAAGGTCGGTGCCGTTATCCAATTAACAGGATCAAAGGTTCGACAAATAATCAATAACAATTATGAAATTCTACTAACTAATTGGAATTTGGTATAAAATTAAAACATTACTTACCTTTGAAAACCTTGGAAATCTATCTATCCTGGTCTTGAATTATTCTATCTAATCCTCCTTGCACTTTATTTCTTTTTCCACAATGTGTCACTTTACTGTTTGTTCTTTCAATTGTTGTTCCTAAAACGTCAACAAACAAAACGTCGGTCAGTATATCGAAATATACTGGTATGTGGGAACAACCAAAAACTTGTAAATATGGCTAACAATTTAATAATCATAATCAAATTAATTAACAAGCCAATTTACACTTTTCAGTATGACATTCTCCACCACTTTTTCCCTAACCCTGGCGTACCCACCTTAGGGTGCCCTTTGCCAATGACTTAAGGCCACCTTCTCAATCCTGAGCTTGGTGCATGGGGGTCACCACTCATGGTGCCCACTAGTCATGCAATATCATAGGCCACCTTCTCATTCCCGAGCTTGGTTCCTGGGGTCACCACTCAAGGTGTCCATTGGTCTACCCATCTGGGCCTGACCTCTGGCATCATCCATCAGGGTGGCATATAAGTGTGAGAACACATACTTCTATTTTTAATGTAATAATCATAGTGACTTTATGATTTGCAAATATGAACATCCAACAGATAATTTGCATTTAATGCGATTAATCATCCGGAAAATCCTCGGGAAACTAAGGCAGTTATCCATAACTAACCACATACCTGATCCAGAGAAACTTGATTGTCCAAGTAATAAGGATAAAGAATCAATCAACAAGAAATCAACAATATCCTGAAATTAATGCATACAATCCAAGTGTTATCATTTATCCAGAACACTCTAAAGCTAGACTTGGTTTCCACCTTAGGCTTTCTAGACCACATTATGGTTTTATTAGGGTTTTTGCCTCCATAACACTTTTTATCATATTAAATGCTCTCTTAGTTCATAAACCCTAATTTCAACATCATAAGCCCAATTAAAGTCGATTATTTCTCTTTTATACCAAATCTACCTTCTTTATCGTTTTAAGTTATTTCAAGGTCATTAGAATCAATTATCACCTTTAGTTTCTTTCAGATTAACAGCTCATAATTCATGATGGTCTAATTCCCATATGAACTCTATTTATTATTAATTCTACCTTGATTCAATCGAAAACCCTAATTTCTATATTAAGGTTATTTATCCACAAATTAGGGACTTAATGCTAGAAATAGCTTAGATTCAGCATATTCCAACTTTAATCATGAAATTAGTGAATTAAAGACATTAAGAGTCGAATTTACCAACATTAGGGTTTCAAGGCCCATTAAAGAATTATTCATGCACATTAAACTCGAAATTAAACTAATTACATGAAAATTCATCCTTTTTGTTCCAAATGTTCCCTTTCATCATTAATAGGTTAATACTAACCCTAATCATCCATTAAACCCTTATAAATATATTATTAATCTCAAAATAGGGTTCTTTAAACATTAACACACTAATGTTACTATCTTCCATTACTTTTCGAATTACAAGAGAAACTAGCCTCTAAACATATTTTTATTAGATTCGTCTCATTTTTTTGAGTAAAATTCATGTATAAACTTTTGTCATCCGAGCTACTATTAAAGAGTTATGATTTTTGGAAGAAATACCTTTTTAGACCAACCGGAAGCCGCCACGTCATCTTATGCATGCAACTCGGCCCACGTTTGAGTTTATAACCAAATGACTAGTTTACCCTCGACTTAAAGTTTGGCTCTTTTGGCCCACGGAGGGCAATTCTGTCCAACGTCCCCCCACACTGTCTTCAACCTTGGGCAGCCCTACCTGGCCGTCGTTACAGCCTGGTGCAAGCTCCGTTTCTCGCTCTCTGAGCTGCGATTCTGGCCGGAAATCATTCCTCCGCCTCCGCCGCTCCATCGCACTCACGGGGCACCCTCAAACCTTGGCCACGATGGCTGTTTTCCCCACTCTCCAAGCCATGCATAGCGACTGTCACTGCAACCTTGATGCTACTGCTACGCGTGCTCTAGGACATGGATTCGATGGAGAAACAACTCCTTGACACCGTGGTACACCAGGACTTCATCACACCCCTCTGTTTCCCCTTTTTTTCCTCAGATTCATGGTGATACTCGAGGTTAGGGTTTGAATATGAAAGCAAGGAAGAAGAATATTGGGATGAGAGAGGAAGATGTGGGTTTTCTCTTTGAGTTCGAACCAGGGGTCTACCCCTTTTATAGGGGAGGATATCCTTGCCCTAAGATGCCCATCTAAGAGGAAACAAGTCCCCTCCTAGTAGGAATCACATTCCTTTAAAGAGAAGTATTCTTCTCTCTCCTCATAACCCCTTTGACATCCTTTATTTCTTGAATATTTAGGAATACGAAAATTCCTTCTCATAATTATCTTTATCCATGCCTTCTAATATATTGGCCACAACGATATATTTACTTCAGTAGAAAATACTTTCTTCTTAATACAACCACATAATTCATTAAATATGTATTCCCATTATCCCTTTATTTTGCAATTTTGACACTTTCTCTTTCTTTCCTCTTTATTGGGACTCCTTGGATCCCAATAAACTCTAATAATTCGAAATCCTTTTTATTGGATACTCATATTCTTCTAGATGCATCTAAATGCATTATTTCACATTATCTTGTTTATTTCTTCATTAAAATATATCTTTTTGAAGTTTTCTCTTTTATTTTCCTTATTGGTATTCTTTTCAACATTAGGAGTCCTTGGGATATGAAATTCCACCAAGGATTACTCCATTATACCTCTTTTCACTTATTTTCCACATTTCATCAATATTTTCAATTTCTTTCTTAATAAAGAAATACTTAATTGATCATTTCCTTTTCTTATTGCTTTCTTTATGCAACTTTGGACTCCTTGGAACCCAAGGAACGCAAGAGGAATGAAATTCATTCTTGTACTATATTCCTTTGCCTTCTATAGGTTTTGTACCTCACCTCTCTTTTCTCAACAACTCAATTATTCATTAATTAATTGAATTTCCTTGTTATTGGGCCCAATAGCCAATAAAGCCCACAAATCAAACAACAAGGATATTTTAAACGAAATCATTTATTCACAACAAAGTATATCATTATTTTTCCAAATATCTTTAATATGAGAAATTACATTTCTCACCAAAGGAACCCAAAATTTGGGGTTGTAACATAGAAATTCAATCTACAAGACACGACAGACAATACACTCAACCTGAGTTGTCACTGCTACCTCAACTATTGTTCCTCTTTCACAGAAAGGACTCCACCGCCCCGTGCACGTCCACCTAAAAATTGTGGATACCATAGGGTGAGACAATTGTCCCAGTGAGAGATATAACTCTCTACCGATCATATTATTATTGCAGATAAACATTATACAAACTAAGCAAGGGTTCCTTTTATATTAATGGGAAGGATTAATCATTGTATGAAGATAATAAGATAATCTCTTTTCTTAAGGAGAACATTAAATCTACCCATGGTAGAGTTATAAATCATCTATCTTCTTTGTAAGGAATGTAGAGGAACATAAATAACATCTATCAACTAAGATATATAACTGAGTTAGGTATCAAACAATGTTTTTCATAATCGATCCTTAAGCAAATATGTTATGCGACTGAACATATTTTACAATCACACTTATGCCCTGAGGAGATGAAGCATACCCCATTCATATCCAATCGATGACAAACTTCTCACAAGTCGGTACCATACAAGATTAATGGAAGAGCCGGTTGCCATGACCTCCCTTCTCTCGGTCAGTACAAGACCACTTAGGCTTAGCAGGACATCTTGTGTCAGCTGCAATATAGTTGTGCCATGGTACTTAGGCATCCTTTCTTAGAGCTATAGCGTCAACTGCGCTCTCTGAGGGGAACATCTATGACAACCGTCCCCAGTTATTGAGTTATGGTCACTTAGGCACCATACTTTGAGCAATGGTCACATAAGCACCATGCTCTGAAATACGGGTCAGTTCACTGTGCTCTATTGAAACATTCTTATGAAATTATTGAGTCATGGACACTTAGGATCCATGCCACCACATATTCAAAAATATGCATTCTGGGTTATGCCGCGGGAAACCTATTTCACCATTCAGCAAGTTCTGACGCTGATGGATCTATGGTCAGGGAAATCTTTTATGGTTTCTAGTGATATATTATGTGCATTACAACATTCTTTTAGCATCAAACAAGTTATCATTATTAATCACAACAAATTCTATAAAGAAAGCATAATACATCTATCATGTGTTTTTCAAGTCTTTAAAACACATTTAGATACTTGGTACTTGGGATCTCAGCCCATTATCACATTACTGGGGATCCTCCCCTTCATATCATTATCATAATGATTACTAGATATGGGTATTCAAACCCCTAGATCATCACATATCATTGTTACCTCTATAACAGGTAACTATTACCTCTAGGTCCTCAGACCAAGGTATTCATTTTGCTTGTAGTACAAGTATTTCACATAGTTCACATGGTTTGATTAAGTATGTTGTCACCTCTTATTTGGAAACAACTATACACATGGCTCACGATGCCCATTAAACATCTTGTCACCTCTCACTAGGAAACAACTTTGCACATGGCTCACAAGGCCCATTAAACATCTTGTCACCTCTCACTAGGCAACAACTTATTCACAAGGCTCACAAGACCATTAATCATTATACTTGTTATACAAGTATTTAACATGCCTAACAAGGCTTATGCAATAAGAGAAATACAACATTCCCATCATTAGGGTTAGGGTTTCCCTTTATAGTCGAATAGGGTTTCAAGTTCATATTATCAGTGCAAACCCTAATTCATTGCTCCACACATTTAGGAGCATATATTAATATCATAAGTATGCAATTATACTTTTCTATTTTCGTCATTTATAATGAAATGATTATCAACACAAGGTATGAGTTTCTCTCTCATCTTCACTAGGATATTGATTACATCTTACTTTTGGTTCAATCCTCCTCTTGAGGAATATTAGTCCATCATTAACAATTCACATTATCTTTTGATTAACACCACATTCAACATATGTCACTCAGTCAATTACTCATGATTGGAGTGTCTCTATCATATTGGGTATCAAGATGTGTATATTACATTATTATACTTTAAAACATAATCTTTACTTCATGTCATGTATCCATATCGGGCATGTGGTATAACCACATCACCATGTCATGTTTTAGAGTGTATCCTCTAATTAACATATCAGGTGCCCATATCAGAGGGACTATCATTTGGATCTTATCATTTCAAATAAGCTTTGTATCAGGTATGAGCTAGGTGCTTGACCCCATATCGAGTATAAGCTATGTGCTTGGTGCCATATCATGTACAAGATGTGCCCCATATTGGGCATAAAGCATATGCCTCATCATATATCCTTTGGGTGGTATACACAAGATACCATATCAGTTTCCCTTTAGGATTGTCATATCAGGTATCCATATTGGGCAACATATCGAGTTACATATCAGGTGACATATCGGGTGACATATAGGGTTACCATCTTAGGTAGACCCTAAAACTCATAACCCCTTCATTCCTTCAAGGATCATCTTTATCATATAATTACTCGACAAGCTAGTTGTCTTATTAAATTCTCATACCACAACCAATTACACAATGGGTAAAGTATATCGGGTTTCAATCCCTCATCTTGGTTTTTCCACTAGATTAGATACTTTATACCATATCATACATGAAGTATGAATTGAACCTCATATGATTTACAAGATAGGAGTAAGTGCTATTCCTATCAACCAAGAGATATCATCAATACTCTTCATGTGGTATCACTCACCACTTATATCGGCTTACCCATCACCTAGGGTTACTCATCATATGTACACAACGCATATCATGTTTGAGTCTATCATCTATTTGCATATCGGTTTAACCCCATCTCGGGTTTCATATCGGGTAGAGGTATTCCAACCATATTGGGTTACACATTTTATTTTAATCCATATCTTATATTGTGAATAAATGTATACTCAACCCATCATATCTTGCCTCATATGTATGCTTCAAGATATCATGTACAAGTGTATATTACATGATCATATCGGGAAAGAAATACTTATTTTAACTTACTCATATCGTGTACCCAACTAGGGTTCGATATTGTCTCACAAGTATACACCTTTTCCTGTATTGTGCAAGGTGTCTATACTTGACTTCGTATCGTGCAAAGGTTTATGGTTAACACCATATCGTGTTCCAAGGTAGGAACTTCATTTCATATCATGCAAGGAGATATAATCTCACAAGCATATCATGCAACTAGTGCATGTATATTATCATATCGGGTAAGAGCTACTTGTTTAGGTGCTTGAACTCGATATCACTTTATGAAGTGATACCATCTTTTGCAAGCTCTAGACCTTAATTCTATGTATTCTAGTTCATGGCAACAGGTCTAAGAAACTAATAGAACTCATAAATTCATCAACTATTTCAGATGATTTTTAGAATTAAAAGTAGTTCATTAAGTATAGAAATTTAGGTGATGCATAATAACATGATAGAGTTCAAGTTATATAACCCGCCTTATGAATGACTTAAAAGCTCCAAGATCCAAAGTTCCACATCCTAAGGTTGAAGAAGGACTTATACAAGGTCCATGGCTCATTCACAGCTCCTCCATTGACAAGAGATCACCATAGTTAAGCACTTGGTGAAGAAGGAAAGAAAAGAATATCCATAACCCGATATCCTACTTCAACCAAGGTTGAAGGTGACCAAAGCCTTACCTAAAGATTGGTTCTCAAGATTTCCTAGATCTTTGAGATACTTTGCACAATACCTAGGGGTCTTTGCATGATATCTCCAAGGGGAATGGTTATGAGGATCGTAAATTTTCATATGTTGGTGAAAGGTGAAGTATATATACTTATTTTCAAGAGATAAAGCATATATGAGGTGCCTTCTGTTGGTATGTATGCCCTGAGAGCCAATCATGGGATGATTGGTGGGATACATTAAGATTGATTTGATAAACACCAAAGGCAGGCTTCCAATTCTTTCTGGTTCAGTCATATGAGATAGTGATAGAACAAATTGAATGTCTAGAGAATGACAGTACTCAATGACGTATGCTTTCAGGTTAAGGACCTGAACGATGAGATCATACAGATGCTAAGAGTTTGTACATTCTTGTTATGTCCCTAGTCGGATGTCATTGTGGAAGGTAGATAGACAGCAATGACACACAAGACTGGATTGTGGTGTTGGTTGATGACAGAATCTCATTAGTCATGATATAGAGATATCAAACCAAACACATAGGTACTTGTTAGAGAACAAGTGTACCGGACAGACCCACCGTGAGTTTGACACATGGAACCATAAGATGGTAGTCACAGTCAGTACTCACAATGATGGTGGTGAGTGTGATTCTTAGACCTGAAATCACTGCACTCAACACATGTCGTTGGGCACACTTTGACATCATCAAACGCAGTCCTGAAACATGGGTTGTTATAAAGGTGATGACTGGGTGGCTTTGACACATGGGGCTTTTGAGGGGTGAGTGATAGATATGGGATTTGTCCCTCCTAAGGGAGTTTGATATCCAAGGCCACTTGATGAGTAGGATTGAGATAGGCGTGCACACACATGTGTGAATCAATATGTGATATTGATGTCATACATATCTCCTTCAATCTACTCTGAGATCAAGAAAGTGAATGAACGTTGACAGGATGACTGTTCCATGCCTTGAGTTCATTCGGGATATCAGTGACAAAGGAATTATACATTCACTGTAACACCATTCACAGATTGTAGGATGAAAGTTGTTCTCCAACTTTCTACTTTCACTTGGGTAGCACTGATGTGTGACTAGGCACCGCTCTTTGCTTGTGAAATCATAAGTGTTATGGACTTTCACTGCCAACGTGAAATGGACCTGCAGGGTCACATACATAGGATTTAACCTAGAAGAGGAGTTTTGTCCACAAAGCAATGTTTAGATTGATTACTAAAGGAGTTTAGTAGTTCAATTAAACACTCAATCAGTCGATGGCTCAATATCGTATGGTTCAAGGTGTTGGACGCGTTGATTGGAGTATCAGATTGATTGAAATTGCAATTGACTGATTTTGCCCAACCTGTGCTCCCAACCGATCGGTTCATGTGATGAACTGGTCGGCTGAGGTTGCTGAACCGGTCGGCTGGAGTGTCCAGGCCGATCGGCTCATGCCCAGGTTGAAATGACTGGTTCAAGGGTTGAACCGATCAGCTCAACTGGTGCAACTGACCAGTTGGGAAAAGTCATGTCGGCAAGAATTTTCTTTTGGTTTCAAATTGCCCAATTCGATTGGGAATAACATTGGTATTCGATACCAATTGGGAACGAAACAAGGAAAGTCTTTTTGAGCCGGATTAGGACTATGAACCGATCGGTTCAGGGCACCAACCGATCGGTTGGAGTACCCCAAACGATCGACTCAGGTCCAACCGATCGGCTCAATGGCCGAACCGATCGGTTCAGTTGTGAACCGATCATTTCAAGTTGCGAACCGGTTGCTTTTTGTGGAAAATTCTCGAACCCTTCTACTCCTGCTTTAGTCCCATATTGCCGGACACAGAGAACCCTGTCCCATGACCCGCCTATATATATAGGGGTATTGGGGGCTTCTCAAAGTACAACTCAATGCAAGCCGGTTGCTTTGCGTAGTTGTCGTTCTCTCTGGTTTTGGTAACCATGAGAGATCCCGAGCAAGTGCTTCCCGCAAAAGGGAGGTGCAGCAAGGGAAGGACAACTGCAGTTGCAACTGGTAGCAGGAGAGTGTGTTGGCGACTAGTACGTCAACAGGAGGGTGCGACTCCTTCCACTTCCTTGTGGGACAAGGAGTGTGGAGTTCCAGGTGGTCCGTGTGGACTACTACAGAGGCGGGAGGACACTGCCGCTCAGGAGGACAACTGTCATCCGACAGTCCGGTAGGAGGAGGAGTCGTCAGTCCCGGTGCGACTGGGAGCTGCACAGATGCCGTCCAAGACCGGAGTTGAAGACCGCGCATTGCACGAGGTATTGTCGCCGAGCATGCCTCGGGACAAGGTATGATTCCACAAACCATCCTTTCCTATTATATAGACGTTGACGCGTTTCCTCGGTATGGGTTGGGGGAGAAAATTTTTTGTTTCCGCTGCCTTCTCTGTCTCCCCTAAATCCCAACAGTGGTATCAGAGCCACGTCAACTGTTCTATATTTTAGGAATATCGATATGATCGATTTTGGTTTGTCGCCTTTATTTATTGCATGCGATGCAAATAATATCGACTTTATGCATGTCCAATCCTAAATCCACAAATCCCTAATTACATATATGATATGTATTATTAATGCACTCGATACGTGTCACCCTTAAACGAGTTTTGTGGTGGATGTGTGTAGCGTGATTATGGCCTATAAACCCCTATCTGTGTGTGGTTGTTTGTGGTTGCTTGCATCTCGGTCTGCGCACCGATCTTCCCTCTCTTATTCCTGATGTAACTCGAAATAAATTCGAGATTCTTTCCTACCTTTGCTCCCCCCGAATGTAACTCGCGGTTTCCCTTTTTTGAAGCAATGTAATAAATAGGATAGATTTTTATTTCCTGTTATGTCGAAGACCAGCGGACATCAAGATGACTGCTCAGACGATCGGTTCAAGGTGTGAACCAATCGGTTGATGTTCCAGACGGTCGGTTCAAGGAGTGAACCGATCGGTTGATGACCGGTTCGAGGAGCGAGACGAGCAGGTGGCGGACATGACGAGATGCACGATGACCAGGCAAACCGATCGGTTGGAGGAGCCAACCGATCGGCTGGTGGCACCCAGACGAACGACTGGAGAGTACAGATCATTCATGAGATGAGTTGATCAACTCGGAAGGCAAGGCACAGAAGTTCATCTTGTACAGGTTGCATATGATGTAGACCTAGATGACCATGATTCCTCTTGGATCAAGGAATCACATTAGGATGGCCATAATCATCGCTTTTTTTATCGTTTGTGCATGTTTTTTGTGGGATATAGCATGTATATGATACATACTATGTATTGTGGTGATTGGATATGTATATATATATATAACCAAATCCCTCATTAAAATATTAAGTTTTAGATGCCTTCCAAATGCGACACACGTGAAAAGCTTGTTCGACCAAGTGTGGGCACGCCCTAGCGTGGTGCACCGTCTACCTCGTGGAAGCGTGAAGGATGAATGTGTGGGTCTGCCCTAGCAGGGTTCATATTCATCGTGTTTGCTTTGGGTCGGACTTAACAAGGTGATCTAGATGGGATCTAGTACCTTGAGGCATGGAGATGATCATTGCAAGGAGTTGTATATGACATCTTATCAAGAGTTGCATATGATGCAATTGGCAAGAGTTGCCTACCTGAGAGATCTAAGTTATGGGCGATCAACCCTAGCTGACTCATGACTTAGAGGATTTCAGGATCTTGCCCACTAGAAGGTTGTACGCTGCAATCTTCCGAATTGATGGTGAGGGCTATCAATTTGAACTAAAATAGTGGGAGTGATAATTAATTAAAGGCCTAATTTTATCGTCAACTTTTCAAATCAATCAAACAAGTCAAAAATGAGTTTTTGGACTAAAATTGCATATATTTCATTTTTGTTAAAATAAATGGTTAATCAACAAATCACTTTATTTGCGATCGGTCTTTGAGACCAACAAATTAAATGGGAATAATTCCACGACTGGTTAGGATGATGATGAGAAGTGTTCTCAATCAAAGAGCGGAAGCTCTAAGTCCTAGTTATACCAGAACCAGATGAACTCGATCCCACCACATCAATGGCTGAAAGTATGCTTATGGAAGCATACCGAGGATGACATTGATGAGGAGTGATTGATGTTGTGTTCTCTGAACTATGAGTTGCAGAGACAACATGAGACATATGATGTCTCCAAGATACTGTCCTAGTATGTCATGACAGAAGGAGATCCAATAAGGTATTCACACACTCAATGTGATTGGGTATGTGGAAAACCTGACTAAGAAGGATTCCCTCTGAGCCAAGAGTTGGCTATTGGTATGATACTGCAAGTGTTGCAAAATCATACAGTTCATGATAAACTACAACATGAACGACTTTGACAAGCGTTGACAAAGTTGTTGGACATGTTGAGGATTGTAGAGGCAAAGATAAAGAAAGACAAACCATAATCTTTGATGTAATCAAAGAAAAGGTAATTCTTAAGGGCAAGGACAAGGGCAAAGCTAAGAAGTGTTTTGATGCTAGCCAGAAATCCAAGCCGTCTTCAGCCTCAAGGCACATGGGGAAAGGGTGTATGAGGGATTGCTCTCTATATCTGGAAGAACAAAAGAAGAAGAAGGAGGGGATGGAGATCTCCACCTAAGGTATCATGAAATGAACCTCTTCTTTATCCAAGGTATATGATACCAATATATGGATATGTCATATATGATATGAAATATCCGCAAAGAAGTGATGGCCTTTGTGAAAGGACCAAGAAAGAAGTACCCATCATTGGAGCAAGTGCTGCTGCCATAGATAGGAGTATCTTTCAGTTTATTTCAGCCTAAAGGGCACGAAATAGAGTTGAGAACTGCTATTTCATATATTGCTAATAGATAGAAACACTTTATTATTGCATATTGTATGACAATGATGGCAATTAATAAAGTTGATGTTTCAATCTTAAAGATATGATCTTTGTGGCAATGCCTTGTTTATCTTGTGATACATGGTATGCATAAGATAAAATGATACCTAAAGTTATTGATAACTCAAACAATGAAATTAGCATCAATCATGAGAAATTCATTTCTAGTTTCCATATGATGGATAAATCTAGAATCTTTTGGTTAGAGAACCAGTAAGAGACATGAATCTCTTATACATGATTAATCAATCTTCACTAATGGTAGTGGGAGAATGATTGTCCTATTAGGTATAATACATGTGATGTATATACATACCTATTGGAGCGAATGCTAATACTTCAAATGGTGTTTAGAGAAATACCAATATGAATATCTTGAAGTGTTCAAGATTATCATAAATGAAGTACAAATTTGGTAAAGTATTAATTCTTGATGAGATCAATGAATAAAGTACTTGGACCAAATGTTTGAGATCCTTATGAGTGATTATCATAGTGTATCATAGTGAACTCATGATTAAGGCATGGTGATGTCTGAATCAAGAAGGAATCATACTCTAAGGAGTTAGAGAATGATTATCAAATAACTGAGTTCTTGTTAATAAAAGAATACCCCACACTAATAAAGGAAATTAAGAATCACAAGGGTTGTGAGTTCTTATATCCTTAACAGATACACCTCAATTATCTATGTGATGAGTTGTTCATGTGATGAGTCAACTATCTAGATGAATATGAGGAACCGAATTTTGAGTTATGATCATTACATCCTAAATGATTTCCATGTGAACCATAAGGTATGACCTTGATGGTAGCACTCATTGGATGAAATCCATAAGTGCAAATCAGTCTTAAGTGTTAAGACACATGGATGACATTTTGAGAAGGATGATGCTTGTTTATTGCAACTGAATGACTAAGACATTTGGCATATGGATACTAAAAACGCATTCCCATGAGGAATAAAACCAGGATGTGTACGTGACACAACCTATAAGGTTTATGAATCCACTAATGTAAATGAAGTCTATAAGTTACAATGGACTAATCAATGTGATTGATTGAGTACAAGCAACTCATAATTGGATCTTTACTTTGATGATATAGTCAAAGGGTTTGACTGATATGTCAAAGATAAAGAAGGGATCTGTGATTTAGTGGGAGCGTGTTCACATTCCACATGTTAATGTGAAATGGAAATGTTCTAGAATGGAAATCCAAAAGTGGAAATTATCTTTAAGGAAGATAGAGATGTTTCCTATATGATAGGAATAGAGATCTATAGAGATAGTTCTCGACAAATCTCTTGACCTGGAAAAGAGAGAGCATACATTGGCAATCTGTACTGAAGGGTTCAGTATGCACAGATTCAGTGGGAGAAAACTTGTCCATGTTATATGGATATTAGTATCCCAAGGCCAAGTGTCCAATTCTTATGAAGAATGGGAACACTAAGAATAGATATGGATCTATCATGTATGTAATCATCCCATTGTCTTGCATGTATGACATGGCAAGAATAAAATGCATTCATCATCTTGTATGTAGGACATGGCAATATGATGTGCTCATCCTGATAACTCGTATGTAGGACATGACGAGTGGATGTCTGTCTACTTCCAGTAAGGGTTACTGGAATACCATAAGAACTTGATAAGTACTTGGGATGTACTAGTTCTATGGAGATAAGGAAGAGTTCGATGTAAAGAGTTACATAGATGCGAACTTCCGGAAGGAAAGAAAATAAATTGCAAAATATATATAGGATATATAAAAGTGAAAGTTTGTTGATAATTGGAAGTGTTCCAATAAAACCATTTAAAAGGAAATGCCGAGTATCCATGTGTTAGAGAACATCAGTGGATACTATATGGATCTAGAAGTTCATGAGATGAACTTATAGATATTCCACTCATTGATGACAAGTCTGGAATCCTTGATCATGCAATGTGGCTAAAGGTTAGCAATGGAATACTAGATCGCATATTACGGCAATTCCATCTCATACATGTGACGTACAGTGAATAGATGAGAGAAATGCAATTTATACTGACTTTGGCAATGTGTTGCCATTACTCACTATGTTCGCACTAGAGCACAGTAACATGTGGGACGTGTTTGAAGATCACTATGAATATGATTCAAGAGTGATTGGCTCGCAATGCAAGTGGGAGTCTGTTGGTATGTATACCCTGAGAGCCAATCATGGGATGATTGGTGGGATACATTAAGATTGATTTAGAAAACACCAAAGGCAAGCTTCCAATTCTTTCTGGTTTAGTCATATGAGATAGTGATAGAACAGATTGAATGTCTAGAGAATGACAGTACTCAATGACGTATGCTTTCAGGTTAAGGACCTGAACGATGAGATCATACAGATGTTAAGAGTTTGTACATTCTTGTTATGTCCCTAGTCGGATGTCATTGTGGAAGGTAGATAGACAGCAATGACACACAAGACTGGATTGTGGTGTTGGTTGATGATAGAATCTCATTAGTCATGATATAGAGATATCAAACCAAACACATTGGTACTTGTTAGAGAACAAGTGTACCAGACAGACCCACCGTGAGTTTGACACATGGAACCATAAGATGGTAGTCACAGTCAGTACTCACAGTGATGGTGGTGAGTGTGATTCTTAGACCTGAAATCACTGCACTCAACACATGTCGTTGGGCACACTTTGACATCATCAAACGCAGTCCTGAAACATGGGTTGTTATAAAGGTGATGATTGGGTGGCTTTGACACATGGGGCTTTTGAGGGGTGAGTGATAGATATGGGATTTGTCCCTCCTAAGGGAGTTTGATATCCAAGGCTACTTGATGAGTAGGATTGAGATAGGCGTGCGCACGCATGTGTGAATCAATATGTGATATTGATGTCATACATATCTCCTTCAATCTACTCTGAGATCAAGAAAGTGAATGAACGTTGACAGGATGACTGTTCCATGCCTTGAGTTCATTCGGGATATCAGTGACAAAGGAATTATACATTCACTGTAACACCATTCACGGATTGTAGGATGAAAGTTGTTCTCCGACTTTCTACTTTCACATGGGTAGCACTGATGTGTGACTAGGCACCGCTCTTTGCTTGTGAAGTCATAAGTGTTATGGACTTTCACTGCCAACGTGAAATGGACCTGCAAGGTCACACACATAGGATTTAACCTGGAAGAGGAGTTTTGTCCACAAAGCAATGTTTAGATTGATTACTAAAGGAGTTTAGTAGTTCAATTAAACACTCAATCAGTCGATGGCTCAATATCGTATGGTTCAAGGTGTTGGACACGTTGATTGGAGTATCGGATTGATTGAAATCGCAATTGACTGATTTTGCCCAACCTGTGCTCCCAACCGATCGGTTCATGTGATGAACCGGTCGGCTGAGGTTGCTGAACCGGTCGGCTGGAGTGTCCAGGCCGATCGGCTCATGCCCAGGTTGAAATGACCGGTTCAAGGGTTGAACCGATCGGCTCAACTGGTGCAACCGACCAGTTGGGAAAAGTCATGTCGGCAAGAATTTTCTTTTGGTTTCAAATTGCCCAATTCGATTGGGAATAACATTGGTATTCGATACCAATTGGGAACGAAACAAGGAAAGTCTTTTTGAGCCGGATTAGGACTATGAACTGATCGGTTCAGGGCACCAACCGATCGGTTGGAGTACCCCAAACGATCGACTCAGGTCCAACCGATCGACTCAATGGCCGAACCGATCGGTTCAGTTGTGAACCGATCATTTCAAGTTGCGAACCGGTTGCTTTTTGTGGAAAATTCTCAAACCCTTCTACTCCTGCTTTAGTCCCATATTGCTGGACACAGAGAACCCTATCCCATGACCCGCCTATATATATAGGGGTATTGGGGGCTTCTCAAAGTACAACTCAATGCAAGCCGGTTGCTTTGCGAAGTTGTCGTTCTCTCTGGTTTTGGTAACCGTGAGAGATCCCGAGCAAGTGCTTCCCGCAAAAGGGAGGTGCAGCAAGGGAAGGACAACTGCAGTTGCAACTGGTAGCAGGAGAGTGTGTTGGCGACTAGTACGTCAACAGGAGGGTGCGACTCCTTCCACTTCCTTGTGGGACAAGGAGTGTGGAGTTCCAGGTGGTCCGTGTGGACTACTACAGAGGCGGGAGGACACTGCCACTCAGGAGGACAACTGTCATCTGACAGTCCGGTAGGAGGAGGAGTCGTCAGTCCCGGTGTGACCAGGAGCTGCACAGACGCCGTCCAAGACCGGAGTTGAAGACCGCGCATTGCGCAAGGTATTTTCACCGAGCAAGCCTCAGGACAAGGTAATTGTTATTCCTGCATCACATCATCAAGTCTCCACATAACATCTTGATGTCATGGAGATGCCAAAGAACTTTGACCAACACAAAGCCTTTTCATAAAAGATCAACATCAGATCTATCATACATGATACATACTCAGCTGTTCTATCCATCACTGACTGTGAAGTCAACTCTGTGTCAAGTAACACTTTTCTAAGTCAGAGAAGTACTATGAAAAATTCAGGTGTCAAACCTTATTGACTCACATCTTTATATGTGACAAGATTCTAAGGAGTCTTCCATGCTCCTCACTCAGTTTAGCATTTTTCTTTCAAGGAGAGATCAAAATTACATTTTGTCACCCACTTGGGATTACAGGTCTTATTATACATCTTTTGTTCCACTCCAATCTATAATCTCTACACTAAACTTCCTTATGAATTTGTATCAACCATCTTCCTAATTATTCATTCTATTGTCATAAGGAAAATTCACTTACTAAAAAGAACTTATCTTAGGTATATCTCTAGATATTATGAATATTCTTCTTCCACAAATCTAGATAAGGATACATTAATGAATTATTTTTAGCTTTGATAAGATTTTTCTCAAAACAATTCTACAATTGTTCCTTCAATTAATACATCTTTATCAAGGTTATGTTTATGCAGAGCATAAACCCCTAACATATGATTTTCCTACTAGAGCTATCTCCAGGTTGACCCAAACATTATTCCTCTTATCAGGAGTCATATTCTCACGTTACCATACCTTTTGGCACATTTTGAATATCATATTTTCTTATCTTGATATACTTTACATGTGTCAAAGACACATCATATCTTTATCATATCCATTTTTCTATTGTTAATACCAAAGTCAAACATACAAAAAGATCTTTCTTTTACCTTAGGACATAATTTGTTACACATATCTTTATCTTGGAACCAAAGTCCAAGACAAACTGATACCCTTCTAAGTATCCATCAACAGATCACCTCTAACTCATGCACATCAAGTGGCCTCAGACTCACTTGATTGCCATGTTCTTAAAAGGAAAGAACACAAAGAAGCATATTCCTTTCATCACCCCATCATTACCCAGGGTTGTTCATAAAAGAGGAGACATCGTCATCTCCTAAGATTATTACATGAACTTTCACCGTTCATGAGTCATTTATACTTATTGCATATCAGGTTCCTTGCCATATGCATAGGAATTATGTGGATGATTACATATCATCATCCCTTTCCTTATTATTGGCTAACATGTTCATGACATTTCATGGTTTTATCACATTCCCCATTTCCACATTATGGGAAAAGTTCTTTACTATTCATATAGACTTTATCAAACAGGGATCATCTCCCTTATTCTCATTTTATTATCATGAAGATTAAACTCTTCACTTCCTCATACACACAGATTGATCTGAGATCATCTCAGATTCCACTTTATTACACTTAGGATGTGATACAAATGTCCATACCATATTTCCAGTTTTGTTATACTCATTAGATTGTCTTAGAATGACTACTTGATTAGAGTAATTAGAAAGATAACAATCTAAGAGTTCCATACTCACCTTATCTTCAATAGTTGAATACCTGACCAGGGTATACATGTAATGAGATTAGGTGGTATGCACTTTGTTTGCTATCATGTGCCTTACTTTTTGTATCATCAAAAACATAGGACTTAACATCCCTGGATTCTCTCCAGGTATCACTTCTATATCTCATCTTCTTTCACATAGATAAAGGAAATTGTAAAGCATTTAAAATATTACTGAGCAAAATGTAAGTCCTCATCTTCCCCATAGGCCTAGTCAAAGGCGGCTCAATAGCAACTACTTTTCATATATTTAACACGTAAGATTATGAAATGACACATCAGAATGACACTATTTCATCTGACCTGTCTCAATTCATGGATTGTTTACTGCCTCATGCTGATTCTTTTCATAGAATCTTGTCGTTGCTTGATCCTAACATCGTGCTCTGTTTCTTGGTACTGATTGAACCTGCTCGGGATGTCTTTCTACGTCCTCATAAGCTACTACTAGACCATTGCCTTTGAGAGTCTTGCTGACTCTGCCTCGGAGGTTGGGTCATATACTCCTTCCTTTTTGGATAAGAGGATCTAATATGCCCAATCTGTTTACACTTATAACACATCTTATAAGAATTCACTGGCCTAGTCAGCCTTATAATCGATGTAGAGGCCATACAAAGTGTTCTAACAGGTGGAACATCAGGCCTTTTACCTTTTCTGGGTAGCCACTGCCCTGGTGAACTAGACATTGGTTGCACTGGTGGTACCAAAAACTTTTCCTTTTTAGAACTACTAGGCCTCTGTTTCTGAGTCTGGATAGATCTTTTCTTAATCCCTACCTCATTATCCTCTTCAGGACATTCTTTTATGATATTTCCTGGTTGTCTACACCTATAGCAAACTCTGATTTTAGGTTGTAACCTAATTCATTAAACATTTTCAACTACCCCAACATAACTATGTTGATCTGAAACTCTATTAGAGCCTAGAACTTCATCATTAGGGGCTGGTAATCTGGGTTGTTTTGCTAATACCTAGTCCACTATATGCATTCTTGTTGTCATAACCTGCCCAACAATGGTATCAAAATAAGGGTTCCTTATCATAGTTGGATCATCTTAGGGATTCTCAAGAAGTCGTTCTCCTCTTGCCTGATCCCTTGCACCTTCTTCTGGTGCAACAACATTGCTTTCAACAATGTACTCCTTGTGTTCTCCAAACCTCTTTAAGCTTTACTCTATCTTCTATATAAGCAAAAGTCACTTATAAGATATACTGGAGGATACTAGAACAGACTCAACACCTTAGTCCTATGTCTATGTAGACACAGTGAACCTTAAGATGTGATACCAAACTTGAAACAACCGTCATCAAACTATCAACTAAATTATTACTATTTATGCAGAATTATCATAAACAATCGTTTAACAAAAATCACTAAAATTTAAAAACATTTTGCAAGGAAATCCTCATCCAGAAAACTTTTACTGAAAGATCCAATACTCATACATATCATAATTTACATTGTACATCATTGTTTCATCTAATCTCGAGGACAACATATAATAGTTATTCTATCAACACATGTGTTGTAGAAACATTAAACCTCGACGCTTACAAGCCAAAACCTCAGATTGTTCATGAAATCATTACGAACTGACTCAAAGGACCTGAGAGTACAAAGATGACACATATGAATTCTATCTACAAGACAAGATAAATAGTACACTAAACCTGAGATGTCACTGCTGCCTCAGTTGTTGTTCCTGTTCCAAAGAAAGGTCTCCACCACCTCGTGCATGTCCACCTAAAAATTGTGGATCCCACAGGGTAATACAATTGTCCCAGTGAGAGATATAACTCTCCGCGATCATATTATTATTACAAATAAACATTATAAAAACTAAGTAAGGGTTCCTTTTATATTAACAGGCAGGATTAATCATTGTATGAAAAAAATAAGATAATCTTCTTTATTTAAGGAGAACATTGCATCTACCCATGGTAGAGTTATAAATCATCTATCTTCTTTGCAAGGAATGTAAAGGAACATAAATAACATATATCAACTAAGATGTATAATTTAATTACACATCAAACAATGTTTTCTATAATCGATCCTTTAGAAAATATGCTACGTGGCTGAACATATTTTACAATCACACTTATGCCCTTAGGAGATGAAGCATACCTCGTTCATCTCCAACCGACCGCAAACTTCTCACAAGTCGGTACCATACAAGGTCAATGGAAGAGTCGGTTTCCATGACCTCCATTGTATCAGTCAGTACCAGACCACTTAGGCTTAGCATGACATCTTGTGTCCGCTGCAATATAGATGTGCCAGGGTACGTAAGTATCCTTGCTTAGAGCTACAATATCAACTGTGCTCTCTTAGGGGAACATCTACAACAACCATCCCCAGTTATTGAGTTATGGTCACTTAGGCACCATACTCTCAGCCATGGTCACATAGGCACCATGCTCTGAGCCACGGGTCAGTTGACCATGCTCTATTGAGACATTCTTATGAAATTACCGAGTCATTGGCACTTAGGCTCCATGCCCCCACATATTTAAAAATATGCATTTTGGGTTATGCTGCGGGAAACCCGTTTCACCATTCAACAAGTTTTGATGTTGATGGATCTATGGTTAGGGCAATGTTTTATGGTTTCTAGTGATATTCGTGCATTACAACATTCTTTTAACATCAAACAAGTTATCATTATTAATAACAAAAAATGCTATAAAGAAAGTGTAATACATCTATCATGTACTTTTCAACTCTTTAAAAGACATTTAGATACTTGGTACTTGGGATCTCAGCCCATTATCACATTATTGGGGATCCTCATCCCTTCATATCATTATCGTCATGATTATTTGATCTGGGTATTCAAACCCATAGATCATCACATAGCATTGTTACCTCTAGGTCCTCAGACCAAGGTATTCATTTTACTTGTTGTACAAGTATTTCACATAGTTCACATGGTTTGATGAAGTATCTTGTCACCTCTTATTAGGAAACAACTATACACATGGCACCCAAGGCCCATTAAACATCTTGTCACCTCTCACTAGGCAACAACTATAGACATGGCTCACAAGGCCCATTAAACATCTTGTCACCTCTCACTAGGCAAGAACTATACACATGGCTCACAAGGCCCATTAAACATCTTGTTACCTCTCACTAGGAAACAACTTATTCACATGGCTTGCAAGGCCATTAATCATTATACTTGTTATACAAGTATTTAACGTGCCTAACAAGGCTTATACAATAAGAGAAATACAACCTTCCCATCATTACAACTAGGGTTTCCCTTTATAGTCAAATAGGGTTTCAAGTTCATATTATCAGTTCAAACCTTAATTCATTGCTCCACACATTTAGGAGCATATATTGATATCATAAGTATACAATCATACTTATCTATTTTCATCATTTATCATAAAATGATTATCAACACAAGGTATGAGTTTCTCTCTCATATTCACTAGGATATTAATTACATCATACCTTTGGTTCAATCCTCCTATTAAGGAATATTAGTCCATCGTTAACAATTCACATTATCTTTTGATTAACACCACATTCAACATATGTCACTCAGTCAATTACTCATGATTGGAGTGTCTCTATCATATTGGGTATCATGATGTGTGTATTATCATATTATACTTTAAACCACATTATTTACTTTATGTCATGTATCCATATCGGGCATGTGGTATAACCACATCACCATGTCATTTTTAGGGTGTATCTCCTAATTAACATATCATGTACCCATATCAGATGGACTATCACTTAGATATTATCATTTCAAATTAGCTTTGTATTGGGTATGAGCTAGGTGCTTGACCCCATATCGGGTATAAGCTATGTCCTTGGTGCCATGTCATGCACAAGATGTGCCCCATATCAGGCATAAAGCATATGCCTTGTCATATATCCTTTGGGTGGTATACACAAGATACCATATCGGTTTCCCTTTAGGATTGTCATATCAAGTATCCATATCGGGCAACATATCTGGTTACATATTGGGTGACATATCGGGTGACATATGAGGTTACCATCTTACGTAGACCCTGAAACTCATAACCCCTTCATTCCTTCAAGGATCATCTTTATCATATAATTACTCGACAAGCTAGTTGTCTTATTAAATTCTCATACCACAACCCATTACACAATGGGTAATGTATATCGGGTTTCAATCCCTCATCTAGGGTTTTCCACTAGATTAGGTACTTTATGCCATATCGTACATGAAGTATGAATTGAACCTCATATCGTTCACAAGATAGGAGTAAGTGCTATTCCTATCAACCAAGAGATATCATCCATATTGTTCATGTGGTATCACTCACCACTTATATCAACTTATCCATCACCTAGGGTTACTCATCATAAGTAAACAACCCATATTGTGTATGAGTCTATCATCTATTTGCATATCGATTTAACCCCATCTCGGGTTCCATATCGGGTTGAGGTATTCCAACCATATCGGGTTACACCTTGTATTTTAATCCATAACTTATATTGTGCATAAATGTATACTCAACCAATCATATCGTGCATCAGATGTATGCTTCAAGATATCATGTACAAGTGTATATTACTTGATCATATCGGGCAATAAATACTTGCTTTAACTTACTCATATTGGGTACCAAACTAGGGTACCATATTGTCTCACAAGTATACACTTGTTCTTGAATCATGCAATGTGTCTATACTTGACTTCCTATCGTGCAAAGGTTTATGGTTAACACCGTATCGTGTTCCAAGGTAGGAACTTCATTTCATATCATGCAAGGAGATATAATCTCACAAGCATATCGTGCAACTAGTGCATGTATATTATCATATCGGGTAAGAGATAATTGTTTGGGTGCTTGAACCTAATATCACTTTATGAAGTGATACCATCTTTTGCAAGCTATAGACCTTAATTATATCTTTTATAGTTCATGGAAAAAGGTCTAAGCAACTACTAGAACTCATAAATTCATCAACTATTTCAGAAGTTTTTTGGAATTAAAAGTAGTTCATTAAGTATAGCAATTTAGGTGATGAATAATAACATGATAGAGTTCAAGTTATATAATATACCTTGTAAATAGCTTCAAAGATCCAAGCTCTAAAGCTCCACATCCTACAGTTGAAGTAGGACTTCTCTAAGGTCCAGGGCTCATTCACAACTCCTCCATGGACAAGAGATCACCATAGTTAAACACTTGGTGAAGAAGGAAAGAATAGAATATCCATAACCCGATATCCTACTTCAACCAAGGTTGAAGGTGACCAAAGCCTTACCTAAAGCTTGGTGCTCGAGCTCTCCTAGATCCTTGAGCTGTTTTGCACGATACCTAAGGGTCTTAGCATGATATCTCCAAGGGGAATGGTTATGAGGATCGTAAACTTTCATAAGTTGGTGAAAGGTGAAGTATATATACTTGTTTTCATGAGATAAAGCATTTATGAGGTGTCTTCCCCTCATGATACTAGATGACACGTGGCCATGCATGGTTGACACATGGAAATTCATGCACACATGTATATCTTGTCATGAAAGAGTCTTGGGGATAACCTAGAGACAATATCTCGGCCCTTACTTATCTTGTTGGGCAAGTTATCTCATCATTATCTCAGTAAATAAGAAACCCGATACACTTTTTGTAAGGAACTCTGCAACTCATCATGGGTCACCTCCTTGAGGTTCTCTACCCATCATGGCCTTTTACAAGGCTAAAAAAACCGATAGGAGGCTCCGACTTTGGCTCCTTGGCCGATAGGGCTCCTTATATGAAGTCTACAACTCGATACAACACATATAAGGCTCTTGCCTTCAACTCATTCTTGGTCCTTCATTACCAAGAGTATAACAACTCCAAGGTGATTAAAACATAGTGTATCCTTATTTCTCTTTCCTCTAAAAATAAATAGAGGGGGTAGGGATAGTTTAGAGGTGGTATTTTTACATTTTAACCCCACGTATTGGGTAAATTACAAATTGTACCAAAATTGGTGTACAAGGTACTAGCATTGTTCAAACGAGTTGTAATTTGGGATTTAGGATTTACACAAGCCACCACTTAGCATCACTCTCTTTATTATGATAACAAAACACTTAGAACACATTTCACATGTGTCATTTGCAATGTAACCCCTCATCTTGGGTAAATTACTCTTTAAACTCAGCCTTTCATATAATGCACACATAGTTTGCAACATCCCTGACCAGGGTTATGTGTTAACCCTAGATATTTTTCCTAAAAAGTTTGATTAGATACTTAATCTAATCTTGTGAAAAGTAATTAGCGCTCATGAGAAACTTATGTTTCAATTTTGGTCTTGTTTGAACAATGTTGCAGCAATGTTTTCTTGTTTTGGACTAAAGTGCAAATTACCCAAGTTGAGGGGTTAAATTGAAAAGTTTGCATGAAAAGATGTTACTATGATATTGGGACATCATAAGAACGAATGTGATGTAGTGGTATGGTTTTCAAAAGCTTGGGCACCAAGATTAAGCTTGTAAAACAATCCTTGTGCATTAGAACATGTTTTGGTATAAAGTGCAATTTACCCAAAATATAGGGTTCAATATGCAAATTACCACTTCAATAAGGTCCCTAATGTTTCTTGGCATCATATAGAGAAAATAAATTGAGAGGGGCGCCTCATTTGAATTAAGTTGGAGGAAAGATAATCTTGATATTAAAATAATTAAGATTTAATCCTAAGTGAAACCCTAATTTAATTTAGGGCAAAAATGAATGTATTAATTAAAGAGCCTTCAACCAAAATTAAAATCGTTGAATTCAGATGTGTGTGGATGAACTTAAGGACTTTCAAAGGCACGAGCATATCCTAAGGAGGTGAATTCGACTCACCATTATAATAAGAAAAAAAATTTCCACTCAAATATGAATATTCTTATTATAAGGGTTAAGGTGCCTAATTTCTTTTCCCTTAATTCATGGATAATGGAAGGGATCTCGGTGGGGATAGAGATTCCCTTGCATGAAAGAAACCAAGGGGGAAGTGGTGGCAAAAATTTTGGAATAAATAGACTTTTATAAGAGATTTTCTCTCTCCTCAATTTTCTTATAAGAGTACCTTTTCCAAGCCAAAACAAAGGCTTTTTCGGATTTCTTTCTTTCCCCTTGCTTGGAAAACGACCAAGGAGCTGTGGAGGATCAGGAGGACGACCCCCAGACAGTTGGTAAGGTTCTTGACCTCCTTTCACCTTGAATCCATGGTGAAAATCAAAAATCAATGCATGAATTCTTCATAACTCGATCCCCTCTTCAATTCTAACCAATTCTTTTCACTCAAAGTTTGAGGACGACCCTTGGAATAGTGAAACGAGTTGCATACACCATTGTTTCCATGAGCTTGGAGGTTTGGAGCTCAATTGGAGGCGGGTTTTATAACTTGAACCCATATTCATTGTTATTCAACTCAATTTCTCAATTCAATTGATTCAATTGCTCTTTTTGTAATACCCTTGATTAGTTGTTGCAATTGCCATGAAGATGGCAGTAGATTTCGAAGGTTTGTTGGTTGATGATGATGGCATCATCTCAAGCACACACCTTATCCAAGGGAATGAGCAAACGGTTTTCAAAACTGCATGATTTAGTTAGTTGCAAAACCGAATGGACACTTTTGAGTTCAAAACCGTTTGGAGTATTTGGACTCCAAGACCGCATGGGTAATTCACTCAAAAACATATGAGTAATACAACCTAGACTGAATGGGTAATTACTCAAGACCGCATGGGTAATTTTACCCAAGATCCAATGGATAATTCACCTCAAAACTGAATGGGTTTCAACTTCAAGATCGATTGGGTAATTTAGTCCAAAACCGAATGGGTAATGGACTCAAAACTGTTTGAGAGGGTTGACCGTTTGAGATTCCTGTTCCTAATTATGTTGGTTGATATCCCACCAAATTTAATGGATTAATTCCAAAGGAATGATGAGTTGAAGGCTAATCAATTTGGCAAACCTAATTGGATTAAGTGCTGATTTTCAACTTGAGTATTTTAACTTTTTGGGCAAACAGTTTCAAAACTATTCGAGAGGGTTGACCAAGGGTTGACCGTTTTATATTACTGTTCCTATTCATGTTGGTTAATGACTCACCAAATTTTATGGATTAATTACCAAGGAATCATGAGTTGAAGGCTAATCAATTGGGCAAACCCTAATTGAAATTTGTGCTGAAATTCCAATGAGTTGATTTGAGATTTTGGGTGGATCACCCAAAACGATTTCAAAACCGTTTGGGGATCACCCAAACAGTTTCAAAACCGTTTGGGGACTACCCAAGACCGTTTGGAGGTATGGGGTTATGTATGGTTGACCAATTGAAGGTCCAAAGGTATCAAATCACTTTGTAATTAAGTGCTGATTTGATGATCAACTCAATAGCTCAAACCCTAATGATTTTCATTAGAATCCAAGGGTTGGATGAGCCAAACAGTCTCAAGACCATTTGGAGCTCATAAAAATGGTCTCAATATCGTTTGGAGGTCACCCAAGACTGTTTGGAGGTCTAGGGTTGAGTATGGTTAAGCAATTGAAGATCCAAAGATACTAAGTTGGAGTGTAATCAATTGCTGATTTGGTGATCAATCCAATGATCCAAACCCTAATGGGTTGAGTTGGATTTTGATGATGTGGACATCCCCAACTAATGTGGAAATTCCCAACTAATAGGGGAGAGCTATGTGGACATCCCCAACTAATAGGGAAAAGCTATGTGGACATTCCCAACAAATAGGGAAGAGCTATGTGAACATTCCCAACTAATAGGGGAGAGCTATGTGGACATCCCCAACTAATAGGGAAAAGCTATGTGGACATCTCCAACTTAAAGGGAAAAGCTATGTGGACATTCCCAACTAATAGGGGAGAGCTATGTGGACATCCCCAACTAATAGGGAAAAGCTATGTGGACATTCCCAACTAATAGAGAAGAGCTATCTGGACATTCCCAACTAATAGGGGAGAGTTATGCGGACATCACCAACTAATTGGGAAAAGCTATGTGGACATTCCCAACTAATAGGGGAGATCTATGTGGACATCCCCAACTTAAAGGTAAAAGCTATGTGGACATTCCCAACTAGTAGGGGAGAGCTATGTGGACATCCCCAACTTAAAGGGAAAAACTATGTGGACATTCCCAACTAAAAAGGAAAAGCTATGTGGACATTCCTAATAAAAACGAAAAGCTATGTGAACATTCCCAATTACATAGAGTTTGATAAGTGAACTTTCCTAAATGACTAAAGGATTTCTGAGTAAATTATCTCTATTAGATATATATGTTTTTCCCTTTGATACATATTCTTAGGTGATGATAGATGTATGCTCTTTTATGCTTGTTCCTTTCAATAATATGGATATCATATGTTAGGGGTTTATGCTTTGCATAGACAATAAACATTGATAAGGTTGAATTAATGAAAGGAACTTTGTGTGGAATAAAGAATCCATGATATCTCCATTATATTAAGATTTTATGTGGAGACTTGAGGGTATGATAACTGAATAAATATGTCCCTCCTTTTCCTGGGATTTCGGGGACGAAATCCTTGTTAGGAGTTTATAATTTGTAACATCCCTGACCTGGGTTATGTGTTAACCCTAGATTTTTTTCCTAATAAGGTTGAGTAGATACTTAATCTAATATTGGGAAAAGTAATTAGGGCTCATGAGAAACTTATGTTTCAATTTTCGTCCTGTTTGAACAATGTTGAAGCAATGTTTGCTTGTTTTGGACTAAAGCGCAAATTACTCAAGTTGAGGGGTTAAATTGAAAATTTTGCATGAAAAAATGTTCCAATGATATTGGGACATCATAAGTATGAATCTTATGTAGTGGTATGGTTTTCACAAGCTTGGGCACCAAGATTAAGCTTGTAAAGCAATCCTTGTGCATTAGAACCTGTTTTGGTGTAAAGTGCAATTTACCCAAAATATAGGGTTCAATATGAAAATTACCACTTCAATAAGGTCCCTAATGTTGCTTGGAATCATATAGAGAAAAGAAAATGAGAGGGGCGCCTCATTTGAATTAAGTTGGAGGAAAGAGAATCTTGATATTAAAATAATCAAGATTTAATCCTAACTGAAACCCTAATTTAATTTAGGGCAAAAATGAATGTATTAATTAAAGGTCCTTAAACCAAAATTAAAATGGTTGAATTCAGATATGTGTGGATGAGCTTAAGGCCGTGCAAAGGCATGAGCATATCCTAAGGAGGTGAAATTCCACTCACCATTATAATAAGAAAAAGAATTTCCACTCAAATATGGATATTCTTATTATAAGGGTTAAGGTGCTTAATTTGTTTTCCCTTAATTCATGGATAATGGAAGGGATCTCGGTGGGGATAGAGATAACCTTGAATGCAAGAAACCAAGGGGGAAGTGGTGGCAACAATTTTGGAATAAATAGACTTTTATAAGAGATTTTCTCTCTCCTCAATTTTCTTATAAGAGTACCTTTTCCAAGACAAAACAAAGACTTTTTTGGAATTATTTCTTTGCCCTTGCTTGGAAAACGACCAAGGAACTGTGGAGGATAATGAGGACGACCCCCAACATGTTGGTAAGGTTCTTGACCTCCTTTCACCTTGAATCCATGGTGAAAATAAAAAATCAATGCATGAATTCTTCATAACTCGATCCCCTCTTCAATTCTAACCAATTCTTTTCACTCAAAGCTTGAGGAAGACCCTTGGAATTGTGAAAGAAGTTGCATCCACCATTGGTGCCGTGAGATTGGAGCTTTGGAGCTCAATTGGAGGAGGGTTTTATAACTTGAACCCATATTCATTGTTATTGAACTCAATTTCTCAATTCAATTGATTCAATTGCTCTTTTTGTAATACCCTTGATTAGTTGATGCAATTTCCATGAAGATGGCTGTAGATTTCGAAGGTTTGCAGGTTGATGATGATGACATAATCACAAGCACACACCTTATCCAAGGGAATGAGCAAACGGTTTTCAAAACCGGATGATTTAGTTAGTTGCAAAACAGAATGGACACTTTTGAGTTCAAAACCGTTTGGAGTATTTGGACTCCAAGACCGCATGGGTAATTCCCTCAAAAACGTATGGGTAATACACCCAAGACCGCATGGGTAATTAATCAAGACCGCATGGGTAATTTTACCCAAGATCCAATGGATAATTCACCTCAAAACCGAATGGGTTTCAACTTCAAGATCGATTGGGTAATTTAGTCCAAAACCGAATGGGTAATGGACTCAAAACCGTTCGAGAGGGTTGAAAAAGGGTTTACCATTTGTGATTCCTGTTCCTAATTATGTTGGCTGATAACCCACCAAATTTGATGGATTAATTCCAAAGATATCATGAGTTGAAGGTTAATCAATTACGCAAACCTAATTGGATTAAGTGCTGATTTTCAACATGAGTATTTTAACTTTTTGGGAAAACGGTTTCAAAACCGTTTGAGAGGGTTGACAAAGGGTTGACAGTTTGAGATTACTATTCCTATTCATGTTGGTTAATGGATCACCAAATTTGATGGATTAATTCCCAAGGAATCATGAGTTGAAGGCTAATCAATTGGGCAAACCCTAATTGAAATTTTGTGCTGAAATTCCAATGAGTTGATTTTAGATTTTGGGTGGATTAGCCCAAACGGTTTCAAAACCATTTTGGGATCACCCAAATGGTTTCAAAACCGTTTGGGGACTACCCAAGACCGTTTGGAGTTCTAGGGTTAAGTATGGTTGACCAACTGAAAGTCCAAAGGTATCAAATCACTTTGCAATTAAGTGCTGATTTGATGATCAACTCAATAGCTCAAACCCTAATGATTTTCATTAGAATCCAAGGGTTGGATGAGACATACGGTCTCAAGACCGTTTGGAGGACACCCAAGAACGTTTGGAGGTCTAGGGTTGAGTATGGTTAAGCAATTGAAGATCCAAAGATACTAAGTTGGAGTGTAATCAATTGCTGATTTGGTGATCAATCCAATGATCCAAACCCTAATGGGTTGACTTGGATTTTGATGATGTGATGGGAAAACAGTCTCAAGACCGTTTGGAGGTCATCCAAACAATCCCAAGACCGTTTGGGGTTAGGTCATGTCCAATTTGGATGATGGTTCAATGGGTTCAAATCAATTCGACTCACATTGAAATATGTTGAAGGGTTATTGATTCCAAACCCTAAACCATTTGAGTCAAGCCTTAATTGATGATCAATTGAGGATCAATTGAGGGTCAAATCAGTTGACGGTTGACCTAATTAACTCAATTGATGATTGGCTAAAATGTATAAGATCGATTGAGGGGATCAACATTGGAAACCCTAATACAATTGAAGTGGTTGAGACATTTTTTGGTCCATGCGGTTTTAAGGAGGTTTGGACCAAACGGTCTCAAGACCGTTTGAGCCCAAGTGGTTTGAAGACCGTTTGGGACCAAACGATCAAGACCGTTTGGGACCAAACAGTCTCAAACCGTTTGGAGACCCAAAGTGCAAACGGTTTCAAGTACAACTTGTTCAATTGGTTTCAAGTACAACTTGTTCAAATAGTTTTCAACCAATTGATGTATGAGAACTAAGATCATTGAGGGTCTAAGTAATCAACTATGTGATGATCAACATGGTTAATCCATTTGGACATCTCATATAATTGAAGGTCCAATATAGTGAACCTATTTAGATACTTAATGCATTTGAAGATTCCAATGGTTAACCCAATTGATCACTTTGTGGAATTGAAAGTTTAATTGGTCAATTCTTTTGAATTCATTATATAATGGATAGTTTAATTGATTAGACCATTTGGACATCTAATATGATAAAAGGTCAATTAGATATGTGATTAATAAAGATGTAGACTCATGATGATTGTGAAGGTTAACCCTAGCTATGTGTACTCAAGTGAAGAGTTGACCTAGATTAATCTTGGAGTAGTTAACATCCTAAAGGGGATGAGAGAGAGAATGAGAGAGATGAATGCTTATATAATTAAGCCCTAATTCTCTCATTATGAGTAAACTATGTGATAAGGGTTGATCCATAATAATGAGATCACGACACCCTAATCAATGAGCCTAAACTCTAATTAGAGCAATGCTATGTGTGAAATCCTAATTAGAACAATGCTATGTGTGAAACCCTAATTTAGGGAAAAATTGAGTATTATTGTAAATCCAAGGTGATGATGTAATCCTAACTTAGTGTAACAACGAAGGAAACCCTAATTTAATGGGAATTGTATATCCTAACCCTAATTTGGGTATGAGGAAAGAGAAACCACTTGGATATGAATGATAAACCCTCATTCCTAAAATGGGATAAAGGTATATGAAACCCTCATATAGGGTTGTGCTACTAATTCTATGTGAAGTCCTTTCACTGGGTGATGTGTTGTGAAATTCTAATTTCACATAATACTAGGTGAAACTCCGATATAGAAGGATGATTATATGAAACTCTATTGAAGAGTATTACTATGTGAAATCCATAAATGTATGGAATACTCTATGTGAATTCTCAAATTATAAATATGGAGAATATTATTCCTAATAATGGAACAATGATTAATGTTATGACAAATGTAACACCTAGAGAGGTTGATAATGAATATCCTTATATTGATAGTTCCTAATTCAAGGATGAGTCCATTATATTGGCAATGGTTGTATATTCTAAGTGAGTGACTAATGACCAATACTTTACATGATAAATGTGATGAACTGGTGCATGAAGTATTAGGATGGGGAATACCCTAATACAAGCTAAGTGTGCAAACTCAAGTAAGATAAAGGTGTTGAGGGAAGTGATACATTAAGATATGATAGATATCACATCCAACACCCTAATACTGGTATACCTTGATGTGTTATAAGTCCAGGATAATTGAATGAATGACACATGAGATTTGTCATATCAATGGTTACTTTGAGATGTAATGCACCCTGTTGAATATAGGATAACATGCCTTATACAAAGGTTAATCCAAACCTATAAACTATGATGTAATTATATTCTAGCAAAGATGAGAGAGAAACTCATGCTGTGTGTTGATAATTCATGCAATGGTGAATGATGAGAATAAATAAGTATGAATGAATACTTATGTTATCCATATTGATTTCCTTTCTATGAGAAACCCTGATACAAGTTAAATGCTATGTGAACCCTAATACAGGGTAATGCTATGTGAAGCCCTAATACAATAGAATGATATGTGAACCCTAATGTTGGGTAATGCTATGTGAAACCTTAATACAGGGTAATGCTATGTGAAGATCTAATGTAGAGTAATCCTATGTGAAGCTCAAATACAAACTAATGGGTTATGAATGAATAAGATAACCCTTGTATTGCATGGTACTAAAATGAAATTGTGTCATGATTACTAATCATGCAGATATATTGAGAAGATGAGCATAGCCAGGTATGGGCTATGATGCTTTGTTATTGGGAATGTTTTATAGACTTTATAACCTTCATATGCTTTGTGTAGTAAGAATCATTGAACTTTGTGTACTATGTGCAATACATTATGTAGAAAGAATCATGATGTACTTGGTCAGATGATATGAAGGTATTAAGTTACCTAATAAGTGATAATAAGTATCCTATTGTGAGTTATGGGTTCAAATACCCATATGCTATAATTATGATGATGAACCTGTTAAGAAATGGAAGTTTTTGCTTGGTGAGTTGAGGGACTAAGATCCCAACACTTTGGGAAAAGAGTATGACTACATGCCATGACTCCACAATAACAATGCTAGGCATTAGATATATGATCTAAGCCTAAAGAGAGTTAGTGTTGTGGTAATGATTATATAGTGAATAAATGAAATACATGTTCTTCATATTCCTTAAAGGATAAGTGATATGCTGTTCTATCAAGTTATAGCTGCAATGCTTTTGATAAGAATGATGTTCTAATCTGTTTGACATTGAATTAACTGCTACCAAACAAATATAATTCCTATGTGCATATTTATCTTCTTAACCTGCAATAATAATGTTTCTGGTAGAGAGTTATATCTCTCACTGGGGCAATTTACAATTGTCTCACCCCCGTGGGAATCACATTTTTAGGTAGACGCGGACGAGGAGGCAGGAATTCTTCAGTAGGTGAAGGATAGCAGCAACAACAGCAGGGACAACAGTGAAGTCTCAGGTGGAGACACTAGCTGTCATGCCTTGTATAGACGTAGATAGAGACCTATGTGTCTTCTCTGTACTCTCAGGTCCTCAGAGTAGTAGTTAGTGCTTTCGAGATTTTGGCTCAGTGCCTTGAGATTTTATACTGCCTGTGTTTTGCTTGATAGGACAGTTAATGCTTGTAACTCACTGAAAGAGATGATACAAGTTATGTACTTTAGAAAATCTGAATGTAAATGTGTTACTTTTGTTCTATGTGAGAAAGTTTTTACTTGATGGATCTTTTGATAAAAGGTTTTAATTTTTAGTTATTTTTGGTAATCCGCTGCTTAGTGAACGCTTCCGCATTAGTTAATCATGTTTTCATGAGTTGTATGCCACAATTCTCTTGCGATTGCTTAGAATCTTGTTTCAAGACATATAAGTACTTAACAAGTTTACACACTTTGGACTTATTCCCACGCCCAAAAAACCCTCATGATGTTTCATATATTCCTCCTCTTAAAGAAAACAATGTAAAATAATGTCTTCACATTCATTTGGGATAAATAGATTATAAATGGAATCTAATACTATGATCACTCGGATTGTGGTCATATAGAAAATAGGAGAATAGGTATCAAAATAATCTATTCCTTCCCTCTTTATGTAACCATTGGAAACCCATCTAGATTTATACTTATTGGTTGTTCAGTCTGTACTAGATTTCTTCTTAAAGATCCATTTTCTTAATGCGGTCGATTTACCTTCTTTTGTAATCAGTTTCACTACAACACCTGCTGCTCTAGCTAATTGCCCACCCTTTCCAAGTGTGATTTCTATATTATGTATATCCATGCACAAGGGCATATCAATTGAATTGGATTCTTCTTTTTTCTCAATAAAAACCCCTTCCCAAACTGTATAGGCTTCTTCCATAGCATATGACTCTCTAGATGTATATGATGATATCTAGAAAGATGTATCTTATATGATCATATGAAGAAGTACCATATGAGTGGATATATCGGAATCCAAATCTAGCGAATCACTCATGTTATCATCTCTTCTACATCCTAGGGGAGCATCCAACTATAGAACAAGCAGGAGGTAATGCACTAATTCCCAAGTTTCATTTGAGAGAATCGATTTAATTTCATCGTTAATGACTTCTTTCCAAAATATAGATTCTAGATAATCTATAGATTGTTTGAGAATTACAAGATCATCCTCAATATTGTAAGAGAGAAACTCACTTCCAAAATCCTTGGATTTCCAAACATACTTCTCCTTGGTTCAACCATTTCTTCGTAACCATCAAATTCAAAAATTGTATATACCAAGTCCTCCTCACATTTTCTATCCTTTATATTTGTTTAGGAATGGAACATGTGGTGAATGAATCCTCCTAAAATACTCCTTGTGGTAACATATTTTCATGGGAAACACATCCTCAAAAAATGCATAGTCACGTAGTTCCTGAGATTTCAATTGTTACAATGAAGAATCTATACACATAACTTATCTCTACATAAGACAAGAAAATGGTATAAGAGGTTTCATTCCCAATTTCTTCCTTTTATGTTCAATGAAAAGTACCTTATAAACGTTCCCAGACACTCAAAAAAACTTTAGAGTATGTTTTGTCCCTCTCTATTTATCAAACATACTACTTTCTTTATGTTTATGGGTATCTCTATTCAAATTATGGCAAGTTGTAATCAAATATTTCCCCCACATAAAGTTGGTAAGACCTGGGGCTTGGGTTAAGGTGTTCACCATATATATTTGGTTTTGATTCTTAAATTATTCAATCCCTTTGGATTGTGGTGAATAAGAGAGTGGTTACCTCATGAACTACATCATTGAATTGAGAAAATTTCAGGAACAAGCAAGAGGTGCACTCTCCTCCCCTATCGGACCTTAGAATTTAAGTACTTTACTAGTATAAGTTTCAACTTAATTTTTAAATATTTTGATTTTTTTAATGCCTCATATTTACTTTTAAGTAAATAGACATAATATTATCTATTTTCATCATCAATATAAGTTACAAAGAAACATTTTTTATCACTACTAGAAATCCCATTAATCTTACAGATATGGGTGTGCAAATAAATCAAAGATCTATGAATTCCTATTCACAAAAGAAAAACCATTCTAGACATTTTATCATGCACATATATCTCACATAGATTTCTACTATTATTAATGTAAGATTCAGGAATTAATTCCATCTTCAACATTCTTTTTATTGAACCACTCCCATATGAGTATGCCATATGCTCGAAGATACAAGATTCATGCAAACAAAATTATTTTCATTCAAATTTAAAATTGAATTTGAAACAAGTTCAACAAGAATCTTAAAGAGGTTCTCCAGGTCACATAAATACCCCTTGTCAAAAAATAAAGATTCATTAGGGCATGTATTAATTTCCTTATTACATATGTACTTTATTCTAAAATCATCTCTAACAAAAATTGCACCAATAATGATATAGTACTGGATATATGGAACATTTTTTACTCTATGAAGTGTCAGAACATTCTCCAAATTAAACTTCAATTTTTCCCTTCTTCACCTTTGACTTATACAAAGCTTGTGATGACCAAAGTCATTGATTACCCTCTAGAGGCTTAATAAGAAATAAATAGGGACTTGTCAGCACAAACATGCACATTGGGCACCATGCCGATGATCCAATAAATTCATTCAAAAATTGAACGGATTTTAGGTTTTATAGACACATACCCATCATTGAGGTTCAAGTAAGTAGCCCTAATATTCACTACAACCTCCTTAGTTGTATATGTGGCAAATTTATTTGACTTCTTCAGAGGACTATTCTTGTTCTAGTGGCCAACATGTCCACATTTCCAACAAGCTTTATTCTTCATTTTCTTCTAGATATTAGACTTAGGTTTAAGTGCATTCTTTATTTTCTTATATTTAATTTTAGAAACAATACAAATGATAGTGGGCTTACATTAGTAGGTAACCTAACATTCTTCTCTTTCAAGTTATCCTCGGGTATGTTTATATCCATCATAAAATTGTTCATTGAAATTACGTTAACATTTTAAGGGACTAATTCATCTAGTACAGGTTCATCCTCTTCCATAAGTTGATCATACAACACATGTTCATCCAATTTACATTCTTTATTTCTAGTAAGAAAAGTTAGTACCACTAAATTTATCAGACATATTTGACTTGAAATTTTAGTGTCTAAATCATTGTATGTCATTGTTAACTAACTATAATAAATATAATTTATTTAAGATGGTTGTTCATGAATTTTAGGTAATTTTATGTTGAAGCAAAATTTGCAATTAAGTTACTAATTCAGGCCAGATCCATATAATAGATGCGTAAAACAATCATAGTAGGATCACAGAATGTCGATAGACTTAGAAACTCTAGACCAAATTGTCTATTGAGAAAAAAGGTGTAATACTTAAAGAAATCAACTACTATGAATCCTCTTGGATGAGCATCATTTTTCTAGTAAATTCATCTAGGAACTTGAAGCAAGAAGATCTTCTTGACGACGAGCAATGTACACTACCAATACAACTTAATGATCACATGTACCACCACCTAATAGACATTGTCATTGAGAGAAGGAAGGATGAACAAGATTTTTATATTAGAAGTATCTCCTCCATACACTTCTGCATCGATGATAGAGGAGGAGGTACGTTCTGGGGTTGAGATTTACTCAACACTTGAATGATGGCATATGTTGTTTTGATGTAATTAATATTAATTACCAAAGGCTTATTCATAACTATCTCACTGCCCTATGTCATATTCTCAGTAAGACATGATAACGACAACACTCGTGTATGCGTAATACAAAAGTATGAGCAATAAATGTTCAATTTAGATTAATAAATCCATTCTAGAAAGAAACAATTAATTAAATTAATAATTAATTACATAGTTATTTTATTGTACAAAAAGAAATAAAAAATGAAACACAATTCCCACAACCCACAAGCCAAAAGACAAATCTTGCTCAGTGTGGCACGACACATACACACGTGTGTGCATGTGTTTGTGTTGTGGTCACCATACCCACCACAAAGATGACAAATTCTCCCCTAGAGCCCTATTAATATATCTTATTATATTTATCTTTATTATATTTTGTAATTTCTATACACTACTGGACCTCTATCTAATTTCTCCATGTTCTTTTATTAATAAAAGGGAGACGGCATATTGCTCCTCTCTATATGATACATTTGTAGGACCCTATCTTTCTTCTTCACATGGTACTAGAGCAACAAGATCCAAGGGAATCGTAGCCGGCCCTAACCCTGACAAATAGGGCAAGCCACCACTCTGGACAACAGTCATTGTCGCCACCAAGAAGCAGCAACAACCATCGACAGTAGTAGCACCGCCTCCGCTGGGGAGCGGCCGGTGGTTAGGATGCAATAGGCGCTGCTACCAGTAGTAACAAGCCATCATGAAGTAGTCACATCATCGATAGTCCACCGCTGACAACCCTCCGTCGTCAGAGGCCCATTACCACTGGTCAAGTAGTAGCTAGGAAGCTTTCTATTGGGCTGGTTTTTGCTGAGTGAGGGGCCAAACATGGTTCATTCTTGACCAAAAAAGTGCAGATTCCTTCAACCTCTCTAGCGGCCTTCAAAAAGTACAAATAAAGAAGCCTACATTTATTTAGAGAATTCCAAATCACATCTCCTCCATGTGTGATTAGGAAATACTCACTCAGAAGTTGTTGATGCATCAAAAATGTATCATCTCATCTATATTTGGGTGACATGTATATCTCCATCACTCCCTTCCACAACGTGATGTGCATCTTTCTGTCACTCAGTTTTTCTATTGACGTGTATCATCCCATCATTCCATTTTCTATTTAGATCATGGAGGACACCAAGGCATCTACCATCAACAATGAGATGTCACCTATCCCCTCCATCAAGATGAACATGATGAATTATCTCTTGTGGATGAATGTTGTCCTCACGTCGTTGGAATCTCTAGATAAGGCAAACATGTTGATTCCAATCCTGCTGCTTTTACTAACAAAGACTATGCTGAATGGAAGCATCATAATAGTCTGGTGAAGACATTGCTGTGGGGGAGCATTGAACCTGGAATTGTTGCTAGGTTCAAATTTTACACTACTGCCAAAAAGATATGGGATGTAGTAAAGAAACATTACTCAAGAAAAGAATGATCTTCATCAGTTTATGATATATGACCATCTATTTGCTGAACGAAAGGGAGACAAGCCTTTGGAAGATTATCTTGGAGTGATCCAAGCTATTGCTCAAGAACTAAGCTTCTATCATCCACTGACTATCACATAATAAGTCAAAGATAGAGATGACTTGATTATAAAAAAATTCTTATCCTCCCTGAGTTGTTCTTGTAGTTCATCCTTTAGTGTTATCCTAGCTTTTGACAGACATAATAGCTTGAAAGAAGCTTACTCAAGGATTTTATAGTCAAATTTTGAAAAGGTTGATCCTACAACTGTCCCGTCTCATGGAAATGCTCATGCATATGTAGCCGCTGTAGTTAGAGGAGACTGTATAGGTACATGAAAAGGAAGTGGAACACATCGTAAGTGCAGTTTCTATGACAAACTAGGACACATAGTTGAAAAATGTTGGAAGAAGGATGGCAGACCTACTACACCATCTGTGGGGGCAGTAAACTATGCTGGTACTATTGGGGATTCTGAGCCTCCTGCTTTGAGTTATGGATCTTCTGGCATCACACTCACCAACAAGGAATATGATAGATTTATTTGGTCTATCTATCATATGAGTTTGGGATCATCTTCTTCTTTAGCAAACCAGACATCTACTACTAGTAATGAAGCTACGTCTTTACTGGCACCAATTTGTGATAATAGAAGATGGTTTAATGACGATAATGTTAGCCAATGGATCTTTTTGTTTTACTCCTAGAATTGGTCTTAAATATGTACATTATGATCCTGTATTTCCATTGAAACTTCTTTATGATACAAATTTGATTGATACTGTGAAATGTAGGGTGACATTTGGACCTTACTGTTTGGTATTACATGATCTCAAGAGTGTGAGGATGATTGGAGGGGTCCCAGGAAAGGTGATCTCTACCTCTTACATGGTAAAAGTCTGCCTCGCCAAGTATCTTTTCCTGCTCCTATCCTTTTGAGCAATTCTCCCTTACCGTGGCACTACAAACATGAACATCCTTCATTGGAGAGCTTGAGAAAGTTAGAACATGAGTTATCCCAAGTGTCTTACTTAGAGTGTCAATCCTATTAATTGGGGAAACATCATAGAATGTCTTATCCTAGTCATGTCGATAAGCATGCCTCTTATCCCTTTGAGTTAGTCCACAATGATGTCTGGTGCCTTATGAAAGACAACAACTATAATAGTTTTCACTATATATTTCCTTGGGGATGATTTTTCACATATGACATGGATTTATTTGTTGAAGAGTTGAGAGTCTGTGTTATCCATTGTCAAGCATTTTGTGACAACCTTGATTTTCTCTCTACTTTATTATAGTATTTCTCTCCTTATTAGTAATTGATATCAATCAACATGAGTTTAATTCCATGACGCCACTATCGGTGACCAATTTTGAATACTATATGCTCGATTTTCACCTTTGTGACATAATTTGCTCATGGACCTAAGTTTTTAGCCCTTAACATATCACCCTTTTGTAAGAAATTTTTTGAACCTATTCAATGTGATATACTTGCTCCCTATTATATGCCAAGTGGTAGATCTTTTGAATACAAATATAACGACTCAAGAGTCACATAGATTGGATCTTCAGAGTCTAAGTTATGATACCTTGAAATATGTCAATTTATGTCTGGTGTTAGCTCAACTCCATGCCTTTTTCTATATTGGGCTAGCCTACATAGACCCAAATTCTACATTGTTGCCCAAGCGCTTATTCTATCCTCCCTTTCCTCTTCTGAAAACTAGTGAGGTGGCTAGGAAAAAGCTTCCCCGCCTCCATAGAGTTTGAGTAATAGAAGGGGAATGAGGATCTCGAACCCTAGCCTTCCTTATTGCTTTATAAACCCCGCCCATCTGACCCTTGCTCCTCTTCTCATATTTTCCTTTGCTTTTCCATCTAGGAACCTCTTCTGTTCCCCATCAGACCTACTTCCGTCGACGGAAGGCAGAAGCTCTACCCCTTCGTGACCCTGGCATGAGCTCCACCTCTTCATGACTCCAAGGCACCATTAGCCCTTCGACACCTCTCTACTTGATTCTCGACGCATGTGTTGGCCTCCATCTCTTTTTCTCCCCGTCGTGTTGAGTCGCTGACCTCTCCCCTCTTGGACCAATGCAACACTGTGGAGGTTCCCCCTCCGGGTAGCTGGTGGCAACCTATAGCGCCGACGAGGACACAGACCCAGCCACCGCCGAAAACGCCCCTAGTGGTCATCCGGGCCCTTGGGCCATTGTTCCCCTCTCCACCGGTGGGTGTGGGTGCTTCAAGTGCCACCACTGTTCCTCCCTTGTTTGGAATTGGGAGAACGACGAGTAGCGGAGTGGGTTGGGGAGAGACACACTGGTAGCCGTAGGATGGAACACCACCACATCAATGGCCCAGACCGGCGAATAAATTACTAAGGTGACACACCTAAGTTACTAATGCTTATTTTTCATATAGTTTTGATGTAACCCTTGAAAAATGCATAACTCCTTGCTCCCTTTGCCAAATTTAACGAACCAATATATCATTTTGATGCTCTCGAAACGATATACAATATGAGCATATTTCTAGACCTTGAATCTTATTTTAGTTACCCTATATTTTTAAAGATGTAATCTTTGACTACTTTGAATATGTTTAACAGATGATTATGATTAATTCTTGGATTTTTATTTTCTCAACCTACCCTATGATCCTTAAATTAGTACTTGATGTATACTTGAACTAAATGAAGGTCCTACGCTCCCTATTGTTCATAATTGACTCATTTTTGGACATATATATGTGCCTAGTGTGGACTTTAATGATGAACTTTGCCCTAGACTGCTAATCTTACTTCTAATGGATACCCACCTAATCTTGTTATATGTTTCTTATGACCTAATGTTGCTGATCTAAACCATCCCTTATGCTTGGCTCTTATTCATTGATGCTCCTTGACCTTAATTACTCTATTATGAGTCTCGTGACCTAATTTGAGCATAAGTGTCCTGAATATTGTCATGCCCACATGGAACCTCAAAATTATATGAAACTTGAACCACACCCACATGATGGCCTTTATATTAGTATAAGGGCATCAAATGAATGAATAAGCAACTTGGAACCCAACTTGACCAAAGCCCTAAAATGAAGATAATCAGGGTTAATGATGAGAATCTAATGTATATATGCAATCTTGTTCTTAATCAGGTTTAGCATGTGGCTAGATGATGAAGGATATGTTAGGTTATGAAATCTCTAAATCAGGTACAAGCCTTATCTAGTTATATGACTAGCTTTCTTGTTTGAAATGATATGTATTGTATGCTTGTTTGTTTACTTGTGCAATCTTGCCATGTAGTATTGCTATGTCTTAGTCGATGTTTGCCGCGTCAATTTTATTACTTGAACACATATATATGCAAAACTCCATTATAATATTATTGATAAAGGGTTAGCTCTTGGATATGGTCTAGAGGTCCCTCTTGTATAAAAGGGTTAGCTAATTTTGTAATCCTTACAGACTCTTCCGACGGGAAGATGGTCAAAGGCCTTAAACATGCTTGATATTGTTGATATAATGGAGTAAAATGACATAAAACATGATTTCACATTTTGTTAAACAGTTAACATGTTTATTCTTGTTCGTTTCATCTTGAAACATTTTCAAATTATGAAAAGCTTATATATATATATCTATATATATATATATATATATATATATATATATATATATATATATATATATATATATATATATATATATATATATATATATATATATATATATATATATATATATATATATATATATATATCTGTCCCGTACTCAACACCTCGTGTGTTGACCCATTTCTTGTAGGTTGTTTTTAGGTTCAGAGATGGCTAGAAAGATGATGGGCTTGGTGAGATATGCTAGATGTACTTTTTGTAAGATCCAAATATAGTATACATGAGTAGACCTATACAAAGTGACTCTTGAATATGTAATTCAAATCGTGTAATATATTAATGTTGCTTAATATATCTTGTTGAATGTTGAGACTATGTTGGTGTCTTTATCTTGTTATTTGTTCATGTGTGCTAAGCTTTATGCTTCTGCATGTCGCCTTTGTTATTCATTTGGTTCATGGGACTGGGATTCAGGTTTCGTGATAGATGGTATCAGAGCATGAACAATAACTACACCAAACGTTGCTCACATAAAATACAAACTAAACTCATCTTACATCTAAACCCTTGAAAACTTAATAAGATGTCCTTTGTGGACTAGGTTGACTTAGCCTCTAGGTTAGAACCTAGATGTTCTAGTACTAGGTGTAGACTTGTGTAAATTACCTCCCTAGACATGATTCACGACATGTTCTCAGGATGTCTACACAAGTGTTCACCATGTTCTTGCTAGTTCACTAGGTATCATGATACTAGACTACCTAATGAGTGTGGTAACTCATTTTGGTTTTAGTTTTATTCGATTGGAGTATGGTGGTTTTCATCAAATGTGTTAACGTTGGAGAAAATCTATTTTAATTACTAGTATATGTACCTATGAAAAATGTTACCAAACCCAGAAAGGTAGTGAGTATCTATGTAACCTAAGAGAAAGAGATGCAACATCAAGTCTTGATGAGAGTTTAGATGATAGTTATAGTATCTAGAGTTGTCTATAGCCATGATAAAGGCTAGGCTAGTGATTAGCATAGATAACCTAAGATAGTGATAATGAAAATGATGTAATGTCGATCTCGATCTTGATGATGATACTGATGTTGATAAGACCCAAGTTGCTTGAAGAAGGTCAAGTATGTTTGACGATATGAGATGACTTTGACCATGCAACCCTAGCTAAACCTAGCTCCTTGTATGATACACATGACTTGGGCGATGTTCTAAATATTGCTAGTGGGTTGACATGCTTGCTTGTACATAGTCTTGTATGTGTTGAGATATGATATGTGATATATGGTTTGAGACTAACATGGGCCTCAATCTCTTTACAAAGGAGGATCTCTAGCATGGAACATATGAATAGGATGACCTTGTGATATGAGTCGACCCACCTCGAGAGAAGGTTAGAGTACCTAAACTCCAAAATATTTGAAATGATGAAAAATATGAATGATGAAATACTTGATGATGAGTCCCTAACTAGAATACTTCTAAGTATATGAGTTGAGTGCCCTAGTGTGCAGTTTCCTTGAAAATGTTGAACCCTAGATGTCCTATGAAAATATCTAACCATAGAGAATGATGCAATTGAAAATTTGATGCTTGATATATAGGTGAGGGAGATGTCCCAAGACCCTAAGATGATGAATATGATGTGTGATATCCATGACGAGCCTCACACTCGAGTTAGTAGCAGTATATAAAGGAATCTAGTGGTTATCCTTGTTTCTCAAAAGATGGGTAGAAATTTTATTATAGGTAGAAGGTTGTGGTTAACATGTCTTGTTGGACACATATGTCTTAGCTTGAGTGGTGTGAGGTTGTGGAGATCTTTCTAGATATAAGTGAGAGAATTCAAAAACCTTGAAGTTAATGATAATGTTGGTCCTTGAATAATGATTGATGCATGAAATATCTCACTTATGTTTAAAAACTTGAATATGCATGATAAGACACTCTCATAAGCTAGACCTAATAGGAAATCCTACTATACATAAAATATGTAGACTTGAAATCATGAAATTAATATGATGATGTCCTGAAAACTTAGCTTGAATAAGCAGTGGTAACATGCCTAATCTCATACTCAAATGAAAAATGATCAACTTGATATGACAATTCTCTAGGAATCATAACTCGGATGAACATGATGAATACATTGTTTAATGTTACATTTAAAAGGAAAAATAATGAACATAATTGATTAGAGTTGGTGGAAATTTTGGGAAAACAAAACCATGCATGGTTTCTAGAGTAAAGATGAAATACAAACCCAATGATAGTCTTGTTTGAATTCATGTCCATGAACATGATTCTTTTGAGAAGTGATAACATAGATTTTGATAATACACCCTAGTCGTGTATGAAGATTTGTACAAAAACCCTTAATGTATGGATACTAAGTGATGGAAAACCCTAATTCCATGATGATTCCACATTATGAGGGAACACTAAGTAATACATATATGATCGAGATGAGTACACACTTGATGATGATAACCTAGTGTGCATCCCATTGTGGGGAATTCCATAACAAACATGGTAGGATACCTAGGCATGATGATGTATGACTTTGACTTTCGACTATGATCTTGGAATAATTTTGGGCTTGAAATTTCTTGTAAGGAGGGAAGGATGTGACAACCTTGATTTTCTATCTCCTTTATTATTGTATTTCTCTCCTTATTAGTAACTTACGTCACTCAACATGAGTTTCATTCCGTGACTAGGCTGTCAATGACCCATTTTGATTACTATATGCTCAATTTTCACCTTTGTGACATAATTTGCTCATGGACCTATGTTTTTAGCTCTTAACATATCACCCTTTTGTAAGCAATTTTTTGAACCTATTCAATGTGATATACTTGCTCCATATTATATGCCAAGTGGTAGATATTTTGAATACAAATCTAATGACTTAAGAGTCACATCGATTGGACCTTCGGAGTCTAAGTTATGATACATTGAAATATGGCAATTTATGTCTTGTGTTAGCTCAACTCCATCCCTTTTTCTCTATTGGGCCATCCTACATAGACCCAAATTCTACATTGTGGCCCAAGCGCTTGTTCTATCCTACCTTTCCTCTTCTGGAAACTAGCGAGGTGGCTAGGAAAAAGCTTCCCCACCTCCATAGAGTTTGAGTAACGAAAGGGGAACGAGGATATCAAACCCTAGCCTTTCTTATTGCTTTATAAACCCCAGCCATCTGACCCTTGCTCCTCTTCACGTATTTTCCTTTGCTTTTCCATCTAGGAACCTCCTTTGTTCCCCATCAGACCTGCTTCCGTCGACGAAAAGTAGAAGCTCTGCCCCATTGTGGCCCTGGCAGGAGCTCCGCCTCTTCACGGCTCCAAGGCACCATTAGCCCACTAACACCTCTCCACTTGATTCTCGACGCAAGTGTTGGCCTCCAACTCTTTCTCTCCCCGCCGCGTTGAGTCACTGACCTCCACCCTCTCGGACCAGTGAAACACCACAGAGGTTCCCCCTCCAGGTAGCTGGTGGCAGCCTATAGTGCCGGCGAGGACACAAACCCAACCACCACCGACAACGCCCCATGTGGTCATCCGGGCCCTTGGGCCCTTGTTCCCCTCTCCACCGGCGGGTGTAGGCGCTTCATGTGCCTCCCCTGTTCCTCCCCTATTTGGAATAGGGAGAATGACGAGTAGCGGCGCGGGGTGGGTAGAGACACACTGGTAGCTGTAGGATGGAGTGCCACCACATCAATGGCCCAGATCAGCCAATAAATTACTAAGGTGACACACCTAAGTTCCTAATGCTTACTTTTCATATAGTTTTTATGTAACCCTTGAAAAATGCATAACTCCTTGCTCCCTTTGCCAAATTTAACATATCAATATATCATTTTGATCCTCTTGAAAAGATATACATTATGAGCATATTTCCAGACCCTGAATCTTCTTTTAGTTGCCCTTTATTGCTAAAGATGTAATCTTTGACTACTTTGAATATGTTTAACACATGATTATGATTAATGCTTGGATCTTGATTACTCAACCTACCCTATGATCCTTAAATTAGTACTTGATGTATACTTGAACTAAATGAAGGTCCTATTCTCCCTATTGTTCAAAAATGACTTATTTTTGGACATATATATGTGCCTAGTGTGGACTTTAATGATGAACTTTGCCCTAGACTGCTACTCTTGTTGCTAATGGATACCCACCTATTCTTGTTATATGTTTCTTATGACCTAATGTTGTTGATATAAACCATCCCTTATGCTTGGCTATTATTCATTGATGATCTTTGACCTTGATTACTCTATTATGAGTCTCGTGACCTAATTTGAGCATAAGTGTCCTGAATATTGTCATGCCCACATGAAACCTCAAAATGATATGAAACTTGAACCACACCCACATGATGGCCTTTAAATTAGTATAAGGGCATCAAATGAACGAATAAGCAACTTGGAACCCAACTTGGGCAAAGCCCTAAAATGATGATAATCAGGGTTAATGATGAGAATCTAATGTATATATATATGTGCAATATTATTCTTAATTAGGTTTGGAATGTGGCTAGATGATGAAGGATATGTTAGGTCATGAAATCTCAGAATCAGGTATGGGCCTTATCTAGTTATATGACTAGCTTTCTAGTTTGAAATGATGTGTATTGTATGCTTGTTTGTTTACTTGCCCAATATTGCCATGTAGTATTGATATGTCTTACTCAATGTTTGCCTCATCAGTTTTATAACTTGAACACACATATATATATACAAAACTCTATTATAATATTGTTGATAAAGGGTTAGCTCTTATCTATGGCCTTGAGGTCCCTCTTGTATAAAAGGGTTAGCTAATTTTGTAACCCTTACGGACCCTTCCAACGGGAAGATGGTCAAAGGCCTTAAACATGCTTGATATTGTTGATATAATGCAGTGAAATGACATAAAAGATGGTTTCACATTTTCTTAAACAGTTAACATGTTTATTCTTATTCGTTTCATCTTGAAACATTTTCAAATTATGCAAAGCTGATATATATGTATCTTTCTGCCCCTTACTCAACACCTCGTGTGTTGACCCATTTCTCATATGTTGTTTTTAGGTTCAGAGATGGCTAGAAAGATGATGGGCTTGGTGATCTATGCTAGGTGTACTTATTGTAAGATCCATATATAGTATACATGAGTAGACCTATACAAAGTGACTCTTGAATATGTAATTCAAATCGTGTAATATATTAATGTTGCTTAATATATCTTGTTGAATGTTGACACTATGTTGGTGTCTTTATCTTGTTATTTGTTCATGTGTGCTAAGCTTTACACTTCCGCATGTCACCTTTGTTATTCTTTTGGTTCATGGGACTGGGATTCAGGTTCCGTAACACATTTTCATCAAGAAATAAAAGTCCAATTTGATTTCAATATTAAAATTCTTCAATCTGATAATGCCTTGGAATACGTTCAAAGTGTTATGGCTGATTTTTGTATATGTATTGGGATGATATATCGTATGTCCTATCCTCACACCCCTCAACAAAATAGGGTATTTGAGAGGAAAAATCACCACCTTCTTGATATTTTCAAGACAATTATGTTTCTATCCAATGTTCCTAAGAGATTTAGATCTAATGCTTTTACTTACTACATGTTTCCGTATTAATAGGTAGCCCTCTTCTTTGCTTCAAGGAAGTATTTTGTTCTCTGTCTTACATTCTAAGGATCATCCCTTTCTTGTTCTCCTTAGAGTGTTTGGTTGTACTTCCTTTGTCCACAATTTTGATCCTAATACTGACAAATTATCCCCTAGGTTAATTAGGACTCTTTTTCTTGGGAACTCCAACACTAGCAAAGGGTACAAGTGTTATTGCCCCAGTCTCCATCGTATGTTTGTGTCTAGGGATGTAACTTTTCATAAATCCACTCCATATATCTCTAGTGTTCCCAGTACGGGGGAGCAATTGTGTGAGAGTGCCACCATCAGACATTAGTGAGAGTGTGCCACCACCACATCAAAGTGAGAGAGTACCACCTATCATTCCTAACTAAACTATAGTTTATGAAGAGTATCCAATGGGCACCTTAATTCATTAATATTCACATGTTTCCAACACATAGGTCAGACATGATCCTTAGGAGGTAGCAACTGTAGTCTCTAAGCCTTCCCCATATGCCTCTACTGAAGAGACTCTTGAAGAACCATATGACCTTGATGATCTCATTGTTGTCCGCAAAGGTACTCATTCCTAAACTATTTGACATCCTATTGCAAGTGTGTTTTTTTTTCAAAATTATCTAAGCAAGCTTGTTCATTTGCTCTTCGGATTGATTATGTGGTCATTCCAAGAAATCATCTTGATTGTATGAAGGATATTGGTTGGAAACAAACATTGTATATGGAAATGTATGCTCTTCTACAAAACAACACATGGGAACTTATTGAGTAACCTCCAGATAAAAATGATGTGGGTTGTAGATGGGTATTCATAGTGAAACATAATCTAGATGGTTTAGTGAGAGGTTGAAGTCTAGACTGGTGGTAAAAGGTTACACTCAGATATATGGGGTTGATTTCTTAGATACCTTTTCACCTGTGGCTCGTCCGAATTCAGTGCAGATTCTTATTTTTCTGGCTACTACTTTTAATTGGCATCTATTTCATCTTAATTGTCAGGAATGCCTTTCTTCATGGTGATCTACATGAAGATGTGTACATGGAGAAACCTCCTTGTTTTGTTGTTTATGGGGAGTGTTAGAAGGTGTGTAGATTGAAGAAAGTCATCTATGGGTTGAAACAATCTCCTAGAGCTTGGTTTGATAAGTTTAGTGATGTTCTACTAAAGATGGGATTTTCTCATTCTATGAATAATCACTCCTTATTCTATTCTAGCTCTCCTGTTGAATCTATTATTATTGTTGTATATGTTGATGATATTGTTATCACCGACAGTGATTTTATAGGCATATCCTGTGTGAAAGAATGATTGCAGTGGCAATTTCATATAAAGGATATGGGCAAACTAAGGTATTTTCTGGGCATTGATGTACTTAGATCTCATGCAGGTACTAATTTGTCTCAGGAGGAAATACGTGTTGGATTTACTGCAAGAAGTAGGTATGTGTTGGACCAACTGGTGTCTACTCCTATGGAGTATCATTTGAAGGAGACGATTGATGATATTGATTATCCAGATCTAGGATATTACTCGAAAATGTTGGTAAACTGATATATCTGACAGTTACTCGCCCTGACATTTCCTTTGTTGCAGGAGTGGTGAGTCAGCATAAGAGCTCACCACATCAGTCACATCGAACAACAATTTTCTATATCCAGAGATATCTGAAAGGTGCACCTGGTAAGGGGATCACCAATTACATATCCAAGACCCCTTTGTTTACTCTTGTTCTTACTAGTTCTGTATATGCAAATTGGGCTAGTAATCTGAATAATAGGAGATCTACTTTGGGATATTGCAAGTTTCTAGGAAATCATATTATCACCTTGAAAAAGAAAAAGCAAAATGTTGTGGCAATATCTAGCATGGAGTTTGATTATCAAATAATGGCTCATGCCTGTTGCGATTTGTAGTGGGTTGAATCTGTGCTTTCTAAATTAAAGATTCATGTGTTATCTCTCATAGATCTCATATGTGACAATCAAGCTGCAATCTATATTGCCAAGAACCCAATATTCCATGAATGCACTAAGCACATAGAGGTTGAATGCCACTTCATCAGAGATCAGATCAAGAATGCTACTGTTGTGACTCCGCATGTCAAATCTAAAGATCACCTTGTACATGTTCTCACAAAGACAATGAGTCTAGAAACATTTCAAAAAAATTTCAACAAGTTGGGCATACATGATCAATACACTCTATCTTGAGGGGGAGTGTTAATATATCTTATTTATATTCAGCTTTATTATATTTTTTAATTATATATAATGTTGGACCTCTATGTAATTTCTATGAGTTCTCTTATTAATAAAAGGGAAAGGGCACATTGCTCCTCTCTACATGCTGCATTTGCAATACCCTATCTTTCTTGTTCACAAGCCCTTTGGGTACTAGTGTCACATGCAATCCTACATTAAAGGACCATTAAAATTTTAGGAGTGAGTAATGTAGCACTAAATGCTATTCTCATTTGTGCAAAAGACAAAACTACATTTTCCTCTCTATCCACTATGTACCAGATCAACTACATTAGGCTTAAGACATGTAAATAAATGGCATACAACCATTATTTCTAGCATACTCTTTGTGGTTGAGTGTTTTGTAGAGTTACTTTTTGTAACCCTTTTATGAGCAATGGCTTCGGTTTGATTTCTACCCACCTAAACATGATGGGTTGTGTCATCAACTGAACTTTTGGTATCCTTAAATGTATAGTTACAAATTGGAATTCATATGCTGATTTATATTGAGAGTTCCAAGTGTTTTGGTAAAGTTTGAATGTTGATTGAGGTTGATATCATGATTAAGATCCCTAAGTTCATGCCTCTTTGGAGTATTTTAATTGGATGATCAAATAGATGAGTTTTGTCACCAAATTTGAATAGAATGTAGTTTGAGTTGATATAAGACTACGGTTAAATGTTGGTGTCTATTGGAGGACCCCAGAGGAAGTTATTCAAGTTTGAATATGATTCAATAATGTGCATTTTGAGTCTAATGGACCAAGGTACACGATTATTTTTGGCTTTGTTCCTGATATGGAATGTCACACGCTCCACATGTAGGTAATCCACACATTCATATTATAGAATCCTGATGGTTGTTGGATGGCTTGTTTTAGATGGATATGAGTCATTTGTTGCACACCAGTTGAGGCTAATGATAATGACCATCCACGATGTTGGGATGTGGAGATTGTGGATTGAAGGAATACATCAGAGTGGATGAGTAACTATATATGCGATGGGCCTATCTAACGAGCCCTCTTTTGGCAAGAGTAGGTGTGATAATAGGGAGAATGAGCTCCCAGTTCCTCCGTCATCTTCTGTCTTGACGCTATTGGAGGAGTTCTGGAGGAGAAAGTGATGTTAACTCCACAACCATAGAATCATGCACCAACAAGCTACTCATTGAGGTGGACCTTAGAGTCGTGCCTAGAGGTCTGGCCAACTTCATGTCATGTCCATAGGGTATTGGATTGAACAGAAGAGGAAGGTGGCACATAGGAGGAGCAGACAATGCAAGTAGTGTCAGCCCTGTAGTTGAGTGCTAGTCAACCACCATTTCATCGTCGTAGCAGATCCTAGGGGCTATGCTATTTCTCATAAGAGAACAAAGTCCCTATGGGGACTCAGCGAGTGCACACTATGATGGGGGAGGCACTATTGGCTAGCTAGAGAGGCCAGAGGATTGAGCTATGTGGCGACAGTTCACAGACGTAGAAAAGACGAGTCACAGATGGGACAGGAAGGCGTCAAGTTCTGAGATCGTGAGGGGGAGAGCGGGCAGTCAGGAGGCGTCGATCTTCCTTCTGGAGGTTGAAGAAGGTGAGGATGAGGTGATGCAACCAGGGAAAGATCCTTCTCCAGTGATCCAAGATGCAATAGTGGCAGTGAAACTGAGTCCTGCGGACTTGTGGATTGCGTAGAACGTGATCCCAAGAAAGAGGGTGGGAGTGGACCAGATCCAACTCCCATCAAACCAAGTCAATCGAGTCCAAGAACCTTGAACCAGCCAGCCTCATATCAGACTAGGTCTAGAGGAAGTGAACCGTAGACACCGACCATTTTAGTAGAGAGATGTGCCACTGAGTTGCCACATGGTGTCCACCAATTGGCCCATTTAGGTAACAATCTTCATAAATCTACATATCTTATATAATTCATAGTAATAAGCTATTTTATTAGAATAATATGGAACCATCATATTAGTCCTTTTATGCTTAAATCACAATGATATCATGTAAGATGTTGTACACTTATATCATGTGTAATAAATATCAAACAATGGTCTAAAATTATGATAAAATGTCACCAAATCAATATACTTGTTTATAATCCTTTTAAGGCTAGGGATTATGGTTTTGATGCACGAAATCATGTAATTTTCTCCACATGGCTAATTACAGATGATAACCCTATTAATATGCAATAATTACAAAGATGCTCAAGCAACCCTGAAAAATGCAGTGTAATCTAATATCAATAACTGAAAGCTAATATTTAATTATTAGATCATAATTATGCATATAAATAAGGTTACATGTTTAAGGGTCTTATAATGATGAGAAAACCCTAATTGGATTGAAGTATATAATCTAGGGTTAATACATGCCAAATTCTATGGAAGATAATGCTCAGATGATGAACCCTAATCTACAACATAATTGGAAAATAACATCGGTAAGATAACTCCAAGACAAGAATTCAAATAATGAGACAAGAAATAATGAGATATCATAATGATCTAAGCTAACCCTAAACGAATCAACTAGGGTTAATGATGATGGGAACATGATGTTGATATGTCATCTTGTCTTGATCAGGGGTTTACCAAGTAATAGTTAACCTAAGGAATATGTGATGACTAGTTTATCTCGGTTGAAGGTACACCATTACCTCTTACTTGGCCTATTATACAATATGTGTGCATTATACGTGTAGTAAAATACTTGGCATATAATATTGGATGAAATGATTGATCTTGTATGATATGTTGATTATTTTTCTATAATTATTACTATGAACACATCAAACATAATATATATGTTCCATTATATGAAAACACTAAACTCTTTGGTAGTACACTGCTTGGAAGTGACTTAACTCTTTGGTAGTCAGTTACATTGTACATATGATCTAACTCTTTGGTAGTCAATCATAAAGGCCTCAATCTTAAGCTCCTTGAGAGTCTATAGAATGCATCTAAACCTTCGGCGGTCAATGCATCGATATATAATGGAAAATGTGCTTAAAATATGTGTTCTGTTTTGTTAATAAACATCTTTGTTCAAGTATGTGCCTTTTTTATATTTCTTTATTACTACCAAGTACTAGTTTTATCTTATTTCCAAGCTTAGTAATGAGAGGTATATAAAAGGCACGTAGGCGTACTTATTACAATATTCTTAAATATTGTGTTGACGAGTACCACATGTAATTTTTTGTTTAGGTTGTTGACTTATGATCTTGAAGAACCATGATAGTTGATAGTTGTGTGGCGAGTTGATGTATAGGTGGACATGTTGTCTTAAAATCTTGTTATTTAGTGGTAATACATTTATATGTAAAAGTTTACTATTCAATATGTAATATCAAATGTTGTAACAATTCATTTTGTAATTATATGTTGAATGGTGAACATGTGTTATATGATTTTATTATTGTTCATGTGCATGTGCTAATGTTGTTTCCTTTTGACTTTATCTGGTTTTCTTCTTCTTATCCTAGTGTGTGGTGTTTAAATTGGGATTCTCGCTGAGGTGAGGTTTCAATTTGGACATCACAAATCACACAGGTTGTGAAACAAGCTTTGGAAATTCTTAAACCTTGCACGTCAATATGTTATTTTGGGTTTTATTCCACCTAAGAGACTATTTTTGGCTGCATTTAATTAATGTCTTCAAGCTCTAATTCTAAAAAGTCATGTAACAACATCAAAATTTCACAACAAACTGGTATTGAAGGTGATATCTTATGTTTTAATTATATGACTATGGGACCAATGGAACATTCAATATATTGTTCTTTGGATGTGGATTTATAGTACTATTTTTCTCTAGAAATATCAACACCATATTGTCTCTCTGGGATAATGTGTCATGAGCGCATCCAGTGATGGTGAACTTTTAGGAAGACTTTCATGGTATAATATTTTTTTGGTATTGTATATGTTGCAAAATGACATTTCAACTAGTAGGGTCTAGTAGGTTTCCATAAGAAGTTGTATAGCCACATTTGGGTATGGGTAGGAGCATGTCCTACATGTGTACTTAGGATAACAAGAAAACATTAGAAAATAAAAAGATCACTAACTTAGTATATTAACTAGAGTGCAACTATTGTCCACTGTGTATTTATGCATCACATGATGCATTAGGTTCCATTGCAAATCAAATTATTACAGACAACAAAATCACATAGTCAAAAAAATCAGTTTCAGTTTGGAAATGTAGTTATTTAAACTATTGATGTTGCGGTAGAAGATAGATTGGAAACCCAATCTTCCTCTTTTATCATTAGAATACATATCAATTAGAAAAAAAGGGATATGATCCAGTTTCTTTCTATCTTAATTTTTTATAGTTTAGTATTTCATGATCATATTTGACATGGAATTCTAACATCTGACTTTACATAGCATAATGCTTGTTGGCATAATTGTTTTTACTATTGGTAGTGGTGACAAGATTTCCAACTCAAATCAAAACCTATAACCATGTCGTTGCATGACACATATACATGTACTACTATTAAGTTTCAAGAATATTATTGTTGACTCAAAATCTAAATTAACTAAGCCTTTGTTTTGATGATGACTAAACCATTCCAATTATTTGTGTCTAATGTATCTACTTGAGTGATTTCAGATTATGTATAGACACACTCCAAATGCACTAACTTTCGCATCTCAACTTGGAGAAAATACAACTCAAAGTCAATACATGTGCACATTTTTGGAATATGATGTAAACCCATTAGAATCATGTCATTAATCACTTGGAATGATTGTATGACTTCTAATTAAGCTTAGAAAAAATCAAGAGTGCTTAGATCAAATATTTAAGCAATCAAAAATCATTTTCCAAAATTCACATCAACTTGTTTGTTGGTCAAGTTGCAAACTCGACCGATCCAGATTGGATCTTGAAAATGCCTTTTGATTGCTCATGTTTTCATTTTATAGAACTCGACCGATCCCTCTGTAAACCAAAACTAATTTAAGTGAATCGGTGGAGTTACCCCAGGACAAACTCGACCGATGGCCTAAATTGGTCTTGTCTCTTAGTGGGATCGGTCGAGTTACCTTTATAGAAACTTGATCGATTGCACTGTACAGAAAAGTGCATAAAAGTGTTTCTAGCATTGTGGAGTTGCAACAATCGAAAATATCTGATGAAAGACATAAAATGGCTAGTTTTCATTATTAAGTGTTCCCAAAGGCTAAGAGGCATCCCAAGCTATAAATAGGACCCCTTGGGCTTTATTCCAAGGTTGAGCATTCAGTACAAAACTCTAGATGAGGTTCCTAGTCTATAGTTGAGTGCCTCCTACAACCTCCTCTCTCTCTAAGCTTAATCACTTGCATCATCCATTAGAGTGAGTATGATATTTGTAAGAGAGCTAGTCCTACATGTATATCTTGTTAGGCTCTCACTTCCACCACCTCCCATTCTCTCATTTCAACCATGAAGATGAAGGTTCTCTCTCTTAGCTAAGAGAGGTGAAGAATAACAAGGGAAGGAGTCTCGTGGTGAAGATCAAGGCCGAAGACTTGGAGTAAGAGTGTGTAATCCCTTGGTAAAGGCAGAACACTCCTTGATCAAGTGGGTAAGTCCTTGGTGGAAGCTTCTCCGAGTGAAGGTGAATCCAAACGCTGAATATCGAAGAAGAGTGGGTAATTCCTAGAAGGTTGAAGACTTGTGCAAGAGTGGGTAAGTCCTTCGAGAATGCTGAAGACTCGTTGCAAAGTGGGTAAGTCCTTGGTAAGGTTGAAGACACTTTATATTTGATAGGTAAGTCCTTTGGTGGGTAATGTGTTGTAACTCTTATAAGTGAATATATAGATAAAGACACACTTAAAATTCCTAGAGGTTGACGTGTCTAGTTAGTGGACTGACTTTCTCCTAGTTTGAAGTCTGGAACCATTCTACATAGCTTGTCACTTTGTGCTTGTTCAATCTCTCTCCCTTGTTATGCATGTTTTAGTTGCACTCAAATTTCCTATATAACAACCTTATCTTGTGATTTATCTTGAAGGACTAATGAATTTTGTTTAAGTGCATTCAGTCCTATTCATCCCCCCTCCAGAGCATCCAATCACCCATCTAGGATATAGCAATTATAATGTTGTTTTAATTATAAAAGGGAATGCAATACAATGAATAATACAAGGGAAGATAATTAAACTTTGTCGATTCATTTGTTAAAAATATTTGCACATTTTTCAATTTTATTTAGTTTGATGTAATATCATATTTAGAATTATACATGTCTCTTTTTTCACTAGATTTTAAAATATAGATAAATTAAACATAGTAATGATTCCAAAAGTTATAATTTATTTTTTATCATAAATCTAGAGAGTGCTTAAGGAAAACCCTCATCATATGGCCCAAAAGAATAAGGCAGTAATGAAAGTAACATGTTAAGATACCCAAATATCAAGATATAGAAAGATATTCCATTTGAGTTAAATTAAGCTAAAAACTATATTTATTGATGGGGTAACTTGATAAAAAGTTACAATGTTGATGTTGATCATACTCATAGTAGCTAATTCATAAAAGGATTTATTATGTGGTTTTGCTTTTGTTCAATTTTAGCATAAGCCCTAGAATTCAATGAACATTGTACCTAACTTGTCCATTACATTTTTCATAATTTAATATTTAAGAACATAAACAATATATCTACACGATATTCTCTTTAAGGCTTAACTAATTCACCATGGATTACCCCAATATTTGATGTCTAGCTCTGTCTATGAAATTGTATGCTTCTTCCAATGCTCAAAATCGTCAATTTTTTGTTGTCCATAGGTTGATCGTTCATCAATTTTTGGTCTACTTGTTGCAAAGTTGTAGGATTTGATAGAGTTGGAATTGATATTACACAACCCTAATGATTCTAAATGGCTTGTTGGAATTTAATATATTTTACTTGAATTGGCACTAGTTATTGTATAATGGTTGGAAGTGTATCTGAAACCTTCTTGCATTAGCTAGTTGGTGTGGCACTCAGCGTTAGATATGAGCAGTTGGAATGCATATAGCAATTAATTTATTAGTGTAATATCAAGTTCATGTTTTAGATTTCATGAATGAAATTTTATTTAGCTTGACTTAAAAAAAATCTATAGGCCCCACTAGTGGTGGATTCTTTTATGTTGGTGACTACTTGATTTAGATCACTCATTGGAAGGATTACTAGAATATAAATATCATATTTAGTGAAGGGGACAACACTTTGATAATAATTAAAAGCATTCTTAATTAGCAATCTTGTAATTTTCAATATTTTTTGTTCTCTCCACCTTCTAAGGAATTGAGTGAATATTTCATCTTCTTTCTGGTAAGGGCATGTAGTTCATATTGATTCAGTATTTGATATGTGTTTCATGAATATAGATGGATGGAGTTCATATATCTCAAACAAAAATGTGAATGCTTATTGTTTATGCTAGTTGTACTAGTCAAGAGTTTGTCCCTCGAAGGTATGATAGAATGGTTGGATGAGTAGTTCATTGTTACTTCATAATTTGATAATATCTAATAGCTAGTCTTTAACTTCTCAAATTCATGGTAAGTTGGTATACTATTGTTTGGGTTGGGATTGGATGTTGTAGTTAAGTTACTTGATTATACTGGGGTCCTTTGTCATATTGCATTCCCTTTCCATCCTTTTGAGGGAAACCAAGGTACAAATTGTAAATCATTGTCTTGTTATGATATGGTTCATTTTAAGGGATGTTATCTCCTATCAAGTTTGACTATTTGGGAAGTATACCAGCTTTAGATGATAGGGTTAAGGACTGCATCAAGTGGTCGTATTATTGTTAATAGGCTCCATGAAGAAGAGACCTAGACATATAGTGTGTATATTTGTTAATATTCGTGTATATTGTAGAACAAATTTTATAGGGTCTCAATAAAATTTTGGAGCCTACTCAATAAAATGGATCCATAAAAAAATACACTTCCACATCAAGGGAAAGATATGGTAAAAATCTTGACTAGCAAAATAAATATTTTTTCTGACATAGAAAATGCTTGAAGTACGTAGAATAATTGACCTAGGGATATATATAAACAAATATATTATAATATGATCTCATGAACTCAAGGTGGAAATGAATGTGTAGAAGTGGGTTGTGAATGTGAAAAAAATGAATAGCGATCATGTTTGCTTCATTTTTCCTACTTAAAAAAGGAAGTTAAGAATTTGTAGCATGCAACGACAGATCGTCCCCAAAGAAAAATGTATCATTACAATAAAAAGGTGACATTCTTATTTTGCCTAATCTTGGAATCTTGACGAAACATATAGTTTATCCTATTTCTAGTAAGGATTCATTGAGGGGAATAATCACTTTTCAGAAAGAGGGTCAACCACTAGTTTTTTTACCAGGACAAAAAGGAAAATATGTACCCTTTTCTATTCTAGGGGAATTAAACGAATTCTAATATTTAGAGTTTAATGGAACACATGAATCATATTTGTTCTAAAAAAATGGCAAAGAAGCTTTGGTAGTGTGTGTGGGTGGGAGAAATCTTGGAATAAATTATCGATTATGATAGATTGGTATGGATTTTATAGATTGTTGATCCTATATGGTCATAATTCATGTTTAATTTTAAAATCATTTCATTTGTTTATTGTAACTTTTAGCAATTGAAATTATGTCAAAATTTTGATTGAATTTGAGCACTTTTTAGGTCTTGAGGAAAAAAGGTGCTACAAAGTTGATTTGATTTAAACTTCAAATAGAGTAAGATTTTTTTATGTAAATGAGTTTTTGTGTAATTCCTTTTTCTAGGATATGTTATGAATTTAATTTATTGATTACTTTGGAAATAACCAATATTACTTTTAATGGCACCTAATGCTTGTTGTGTTTGTAATAAGGATGTCTCTATGGACGGAGAAATTTATTAGTACTGGTAAATGAAACAAATCTCCATTATGAAGTACCTAAATATAAAGAATAACTCAATATGTTTTTTTTTTGGTCAGTTAATAACTCAATATGTTGTATAGGTGAATCCATTAAATAATAAATCTAGACATGGTATAGTTGAATCCCTTATTATCATGGAGAGAATGTGTTCTTTTGGTATACTTGGCACTCTATATGGTAAATAACATTCAATCACTAAAGAGATATTTGTACACTATGAATATATGAATTATTCTATCTTATATATTTTTATAGGAAAAATGAGTGAATCATAGTGTTAACATTCTGCAAGGTATTGTAGAAATATGGAGGTGGTATATGGTTGTTAAGAGGCTAAGTGAGAAAATAACTCATGCACAATGCATGTTAAACTATTTTACATGTAACCCATCCTATTATTACTTGGAACCATGCACACTTAATATCAGAATACCTATTGATGAGATACTTGAAAAATGAGATGTACCTTGGTGACACGGATAATCCAATATTTTTTAAGATCATTTTATTTGTTTCCTTAAATCTTAGGGCATTACACTTCTAGTAATTACACTTTTATGCAAAAAAAATTCTTATGATGTTTTATTTAGGGTTCCATTGGGTGAACCCATCTGTCATTTTGAAGTATGTCCATGATGACTTCTAAGATTTAGTGTATATACTTTGTTCCTAACTTTATGCCCCTTGTCCTTAATACATTTGATGTGATTTGTATGGATTACCTCAAGTCCAATTAGTGTAGTTGGTTCTTTGGAAAAATTTGGATTTATTTAGCTGATGGTAAATTCTTTTATTTTCATAGGTGGCACGAACGTTCTTCCTACAATCATGATTCCAGTAGTAGTGGAAGGTAAGATGTTATGAAGGATTGTGAGGCCGAATTGGAACATGTGGTAGATATAGGGTTACATGTTTATCAGTTCTTAGATTATTATTTTATTAGTGAAATTTTTGGTGTATTTCTTAGAGAATCACCTTTTCATACATTAACTAAGGAAGTTGATTCTGAGATTTATCTTTTGTTAGGCATCTTAGCCTATTTCACAAAACTTCTATCAAATTTAATTACCAAAACTTATAGAGTACAAGACTTAGTTGTGTGAACGCTTGATAATGGTTCCATACAACTCATTAGGTCACCTTAGGAAGCTCCAGTTCATTTTGTTAGAAGAAGGACGAAACCATGTGTTTGTCCATTAGTTACATGCAACTGAATGTAACCATAATCAAGAATTAATATCTTTTGACATGAATGGATAATTTCTTTGATCAGATTATAAGAGAGACAATGTTATCTTAGATTGAGATGAGATTGGGGTACCATCAATGGAGGAACAAGGTAGATGAAATACCAAAATTAGGTTTTTTCATTGAAGTATGGTCATTCTATGCTTTTGGTAATGTCCTTTGGACTAACCAATACATTGTTTATTTTATGAACATAATGAGTAGGTTATTCATATAGTATCCATATCGATTCATAGTTGTCTTTGTTAATGATATTATGTTATATTCCAATGATGTAAATAATCATGAGATGGATTTGTGTCTAGGTTTGTATCTTTTTCATCAAAAGTATCTACACTCAAAACTTACCAAGTATATATTCTTGCTTTCATAGGTGGCATTATTAGTTTACATGTTCTATGGAAAAGGGGGCCAATGTAGATACAACAAAAATAGAGGTTGTAATCTAGTAAGAACTGCCTAAAATTCTGATTGATGATAAAATCCTCAGAAATGGTCAAACAATGTAGGAGATTTATAAAGAGTTATAGTTTTGTTATTATTCATATACTAATTTGGTCAAGAAAGAGACCAAGTTTATTAGGACTAATGCATGTGAAAAGAAAGTTGGCGACAACACCCATTCTAACCTTCTTGGAGGAAGTCTAAGCATTCATTATTTCATTATGCATCTAACAGAGGTTCCTGATGTTTTTTCATGCTATGCATCTAACAGGGGTTCCTTTTGTTTTCTCATGCATGATGAAAAAATGTTGATTGTTCTTCTAAACAATTAAAGACGCATGTCGAGAAATACAATACTCACAATCTTGAGTAAGCACGAGTAGTTCATCCTCTAAAGAGATGATAAAAATATTTTTATTGTGGGTTCATTTACAATAAAAGCTTAAAACTATACATTCACACAGATTGAGCTTCAAGTGAGATAGACTTGGCAGATAGATCTGTTTAAACAATATGATTGAATTGTTGGTTATATAAGGAATGCCAAAGTAGTTTTAGTTTCTAGATGTAGTAAGTCCTAATCGTCTAGAACTAAAGTGTTCTCAAGCATATACGAGGAAACAATATGTTTCTCAAGAATATATAGATGAACATTGATTTAGATGTATCTCCATGTGGAAATCTAATTGTATAGTTGTAGATATATCCTATACTTGGTGATAAAATTTGTTATTACATTTGTATGGTGATCAAACTAGTCATATCATGGAATATATGGGTGGAGAGTAGTGACAAGAACTAAGATTTTCTAATGTTGAATGTGCTAGGTTTTGGAAAGCTTTTCTGTGTACTTGATGATAATTATTCACAAATAAAAAATTTATGAGAAGCACATTCTTCAATTTATTATGTGCATCTAGATATTTCTATGATTTACATTTTTTTTTAAAATATGTGTTGTTATGTTGGTTTTAATAAATACGATGATGAATTTATCGCACAATATGGAACTCATCAACATGTTAAAACTTGACATTGATACTCAAGTATTATACTACATATTGTTTCCATTCCATAATGGAAGTGGGATGACATAACATGAAGTATGTAAAGGGGGTACCTAGTATAACACACAAATTTGATGCTATGAGGATGACCATGGACATATTGAAGTCATCCCATTTTATACTTATTAAGAATATGTATTGCTCATCCAAGATAGAATTAATATACATTGACCATGTAATCCACTCACATGGCATTTTCTCTACCATTATTCAGATAGGGTTTTAAATTCAATTCTGGGTTCTAGAATAATCTATATGTTACTATGGGTGTATTTTAGATTCAACACAGTGTTGCACTTATTGACATGTGTTCAATGTATAAGGGCCTTCATGATGTCTATGGGTATTCTTAGACTGTGTTTATTTTAGTATAGGGTTAGTTGGGAAGAACACTTGTACCTATGGGGCTTCCTTATAATAATACTCATGACTTCAGTGTCAACATGACCCGTTATAAATATCTTTGTGAAAGGATGTTTAAATCTTTAATTCTCTAGTATAAACTAGGTAAGAATAAAATTATAGGTCCTACAATCACAAAGGAGACTGCTGAATGATCAAAGTCATTCATAAGTATCATAATTCTAGTCATGATTAATAAAAGAGTTAGAAAAATAAGCAACATAGATTGCTAATTTTAGTGTGGATGATAGTATCACCTAAAAGGGTGTGTGAGAATAAGCATGTGCAACAAGATTATAATTATATGTATGGTATCATATCTTGTTCTTTAATGAATTAGTCTATTTAAATGAATACTGGTGATCCCTCTTTAGTTATCTAGTATAAATGATGATTTGCATGAGTTAGTGCTTTAGAAATGCCAACATAGTACAAACAAAATTCTTAATGATGGATGCATTCAACTATAGGAATACATGTAATATGTATAAGGACCAATTGAGATATTAGATGGGATGATTCACAAATTAAAAAATAATTCGATTTGTGAAGGTTTATTTATTAAATACGAGGTTAAATAAGCCACTTGGGAAATAAAGTATGTGATATACCAAAATTAGACCTTTCACCTTGATATTTAGGGGAGAAATTTAATTAGAGGGATATTTTCATGACCGTTCCTCATCTTGGTAAATTTAGTAGGGTAATCAAACCCTAATTTCACTCTACCAATACAATTTGAATAATTGACCTACTTTTTTCTATTCATATGCATTTATTTTGGTTAGGGACTGGGGTGAAACCCTAAATCACTATTTCCCATACATATTACAACCATAATATCTCTATCCATGGTTGGCAACTTAGAGAATGGAATCCATTATGTAACTAGATCATAAACCTAAATAGGATACAAGAGATTTATTTTGATAAAAGAAGTGATAATGATTAAAATATAACAAGAATTTATTAGATTATGAAAATGTGAATTTTATACTCTAAAGTACATTTATTGTAGATGTACTATTTTTTAAAGATAGGTGGTTATTCTAACATGTGTCAATGTTGCTTGAAGTTGAGACCTCTTCATAATTAAATAAAGATCTAACAATCTTGTGTCACATGTTCTAGATAAAGTAACAACTTGAATTTTAGTTGAATTGACTTTTGATGCATATTATTTTAGTTCAGAAATGTTAATGTAGGGTTTCATAGAGCAACCAACTAAGATGGTTCATGGTCGAACAAACCTTTCTTGCATGAACCTTCAAATTTGATCTACATCTAAGTTTTGCATTTTTCATTGGATCTATTGAAGGTCATTGAACTTACACAAAGAAGAAATAACTTGGCACTAGACATTGGTGCATCCTCCAGTGGTGCGCACACCAAGCCAATTAGATTCAACTAGATGTGCCTAATGAGATTGAAACACACAATGGATTTACTTTTGACTTTATAAGGACCTAAACTTAACACACTCTCAGAAACTAAAGCACTACACACAAATGCATGAGGTCATGTCGTAGTATAGGAGGGCGGTATGTAAAGGGTCGATCCACAGGGAGAAAAGGGGGCACTAGAGCTAGGTTCCTACTACAGAACATAGAGTTAAGGGTTTAAAGGTGATTTGATTGTAAACTGAGGATGAACAAGAAAGAAATTAAAGACAAGAATGAAATCTAAGTTAACCCTAGACTAGTTTAAGACTAATTAAGCAGGGAAAAGACTAAGCTAGATATGGATAGTTAGTTTAAACTAAGGCAAGCAAGAGAAAAGCACAAGAGAAAGTAAAGAGCTACGCAAGCAAGAACAAGGCAAAAATAGGACAAGAAGCTAACTAAGTAAGAACAGAGCTAACTAAACTAACACTAGCTAGACAAGATGAAAATTAGGGTTTTAAAGCAATTAAGGAAGGTGTGGGCTGTTTAGGGGATGCACTTATCACATAAGTTGTGGGGTGACATATGAACATTATGATTCCAATTATATTATCCAAACCAAAGCTAGAGTCTAATGAATTAACCTAAGCTACTAACTGGCCATGGATATACTAGGTTGTGTATAGGGGAACTAGTCCCTAACACTCCCCACTACCCTTGTGAGGCTCAATTGGGTTAGGGATTAGGTTCAATTCAATTAGAGTCTAATCAAGTCTAGGTTTCTAGATAAGACATTCCTAGGGAAATTAGGGGCCGAGGGTAGTAATTGGGAGGTGAAATTAGGGTTTTGGATCCCTATTCCCCCACATTCTAGCCTTGAGAAGGCTCCTTGCTAATTGCACTAGAGTCACCTAATCTCTAGCTACTTAGATCTTTCACTTAGGCTAAGGGAGATTTATTAGGATATATGAAGATGGGAGGCAACCTAGGGATCCAATAATTAGACCTAGGGGCAAATCCCAAAATTCACACATATAAGCAATTTTCCTAAATTCCTAGGTGATTTGACACACAAACCAACAAGTTATTCATGGAGAATGAGGTAGAAGTAGAACATAAACATTAGAAAATGGAATTAAAAAGTTTACATGTCATTTGTCCCCAACATGGTATCAAAGTAACATTTTACACCATAAATAACGCACCCAAGGGGGCCTAGCTACTCATGGAAATGGAAAATACAAAAAGAAAGGAGAAAGAGGTAGAAGAAGCCATGGAGCTTGATGTAGATGGAGCAATCCTCCTCTATAGTTGCTATAAGATGTCCTCCTATCTCCTCCAAGGTGTAAGGGTGTGGAATGAAGGGGATTATGGGTAGAAACTAGGATAAAGTAGTGTTTTGGTTGTGGAAATGGTGAAATGGCTAAGTGGGAAAATGGGGAGCTAGGAGGTGGTAGGAGGTAGCCAGGGGTGGCCAACCTCATCCTCCAACCACCACCCACATATATATAGGTGGGGAGGAAGCAATAGGTCAAGTAGGGGTAAAGTGGGAAATGCAGTGAAAAAAGAAGCTAGGCTTTGTGAGTAGCACGGACGTGGTGGATCACCATGGACATGATGGGTAGTGATGAGCATGGTAGGGGTGGGGTAGAATAATCGTGTGAATTAAAATGATAAGATCACAGGTTGTCGGTCATTTTTGTACTAAAACTAGCACGACCGTGGTGGGATAAGGGTAGAATGGTCGTGCTGGGTTGCACGACCGTGGTGAGCAAGGTGATGTTGGCCATGGTGCATTGCCAAACCCATTCTTTAGTTTTGTAGAACGATCGTGCTAGCTAGCATGGCCATGGTGTATGTCCCTTGCACATCCATTCTTTGTTGTACGGTCATGGTTCTGTCTGCTACTACGCTTGGGCTTAATTCTTTGGATTTCCTTGGACATATTTACTTATATGGATCTTTGGCCACTAGGTGTAGGTTGAGGGAGCATCAAACTTCACTTTGGGCTTCTCTAAGAGCAGAGAAACGCTAGGATCACTCCATCTCTCTCACTTCCATCAAGTGTGGTCCAAATGTCTGAAAAACATGCAAATAATGTCCATAAGTGCATTTTACACAAATATGCACATTGAAGGAATTGAAATGTAATCTAACAGGTATAGATGTGATTGAAATGCAAAATGACACAAGATGAAGCCCTAAAATAGGGTTGAATCACCACCCCAAACTTGAAATATACTTGTCCTCAAGTATGCTCCAACTCATTCTCTCTGCAAGTTTTCCACAATAAAAAAATGACAAATGCAATGTAAAGGATGATTATTTCTAAATGGGATCAATAGTGACTAAGTAAATTCATTCCACCTCTCTCCTCTCCTGCTTTCACAAACCAATCATGAAAAGAGCACAAAGCATACAAACTTCAAATATAGTGCATAAAACACACAAGCTATCCATATTTATTTCATGTAGTTTTGGGTAGACCGTTTCATGATGGTGTTAATCAAGGATGACTAGGAGTGTTATTTCACCTACATGCTTTCAACCTTATGTTTCAAATCACACCAAATGACCCACCTGGCTGCGGAAAAGGGAAAAATGAGCTAGGTTTGATGTTTCCTAGCTCAATGGGTATGAAAATAGAAGAAAGGGTTGCGGTACGATTTTAGAGTGCTATTACATAGAGCACTCATCTTTTTTTACTTAGATGCTCTTAAATAGGATCACATTTTATTTTCTTTTAGCATTTTTTTTCCTTTTCCCTTGGATTAGATAGGGCATATGGTGATGAGAGTGAAGCGGTGAGATGTAGATGTGGCCACCCCAAACCTTTGGAGGTGGCCACAACTAATATGTGAACTTTTAGCATCCTTTCATTAGGTAGAGTGGTAAGAAGATGGTGAATGAATAGTCAGGTCAAAGAGGGGCACTGGCGTGATTCTCAACATAAGGTATCCTGCATGAAAATTAATCCAACACTTCATCCAACAATGTCACACCACATGAATGAACAACCTAAAATTGATACTTCAATCAAGTGATTTCACATGCACTAAGTGCTCCTAGCTTGCTCAAGTCACAATTCAACCAAATCATTCAAAAACACAAGAGAAGTGGTGCACATGTAAAAATTCAAGAATTGATATCATTTTGCAACAAACAATGATAATTCACTTCCATTTGTCAAAGGTCATCAGTTTTAATCCAAAAATTAGCGATTGGGTTGAAACACACTTCTAGACAGGAAATTTGAAATTTGGGCAAAATTGGCCAAAATAGTGCCAAGTCGCCTTCAATCACATCTAAGCCTATATTATTGAACTTAAAGCAATAAACAAGCAAATCCTAGCTAAAACATGCAAAAATTACCAAAAATCTACATGATATGCAATACATGGCAAAAAGGTAGGTTTTTTTGAAAAATACACAAAAATTGCAAGAAAGTAACTACATAGCATGCAAATATGCAAAGCAGGTAGATTCTAAGCTAAAGAAATCAAAAGAAAACAAAAAAAAAGTAAATTGTAGGTGAAATGCAAAATAAGAGTGAAAATGAGATAGGGCATACTGCCCTACCACCCAATACTTTTGAATCATTTTGTAAGGAAGTGGTTTTTGGCTTAATTTCAAGGATGAAATTTCTCTTAAGGTGTGTAGGGTGTGATTGAGTGGACTATTAGAATCCTTGAATGTAAATGACATAAGTGAATTTATGCATGTTTAGTAGTTTTGAGAATCCCAACTGTTTTGGTAAAGTTTGAGTGTTGATTGAGGTTGATATAATGATTAAGGTCCCTAAATTCATGCATTTTTGGGGTAATTAGTTGGTTGATCAAATAGTTGAGTTTTGTCACCACAGTTGAGTTGAACGTAGCATGAGATATAGTAAACTTATGGTTAAAATTAGGTGGCAATCGGAGTATCCTAGAGAGAGTTAGTAAGATTTGAAATTTGAGAAATAATGTGCATCATTGAGGTTAATAGGCCTAAGTTCTAATGTTTATCACTTCGCACGACCCTAGTTTGGTTTGGATCTATGTTGGAAAATTTCAGCCGTCCATATATGATCTGACGCTTGGAACTGTAATTTTAAATGAGCCACAGATTCACTTTAGGGTAGCTTCATCTCGACCACACATGATGGGGAAACGACTGCGATTATTCCTTCAACCTTGCAGTTACAGCTTGACTATCGATGATGAACACACACATCGTGGTGCCTTCAGGTCATGGCTCTAGTAGTGAAACTGATTAGGTAGTTTTCCTTTGATCAGCTAAGGAAGTGGGGAGACCCCTTAAATGATAGTTGAAATGACATAAGTAGGGAGAACGAGCTCTCGTTTTAAATTACCTCTCCACCCCATTATGAAGGTCGTGGCCAGAAGTAGAGAAGGGAGGAAGAAGGTAGTTTGAAGTAGTTTGAAGGGGGATGGAGATACAAAAAGAAAGGTAGAGGTACATGGATTCTAAGGCATTAGCATATGTGGGTTCCCAGTAAGGTTTCTATGGTAGAAGATGTTGACCTTGTTGGAGAAGAGGAGAGCATACAGACAACTACAACAACATATTTTTAATGCGATTTAGTGCCACGATGGAGTTTAGAGAGACCAGGCGGTGCTAGTGGTGGCTTCAGGTGGAACCTTGGGAGTGAGGATGAGGAAGCCCCCTTCCTTCCTTCATAGGAGCTGCATGTGGAAGAGAGATCTTGGAGATGCAGATCTGAATCCGAGATCCCACACATACGATGCCTTGAGGATCTGACCTAGGCTGTCGATTATGATGGAAGTCCTAGAAGCTAGTGAGGGGAACCTTGTCTCAGTGGATCACTCACTGGAGGAGCACATTGCGGCGGTGGATCTATTTCTGTCTCACACAAACAAATCGCGTGGGATCACAAGAGAGAAAAGGATGTCGGGTCGGTTTAACCACATAAAATGCCAAACCAAGCACAGAACCTAGCCGAACTAGGGAGAACTGGCCAGATCAAGCCTGGAGGAGCCACACACCCACACTAGACATGTGGCAGAGGCCAATTGGCCAGAAAAAGGTAATTCCTTTAGAAATGTTCAGATGTTGTAAAATTCCTAGTAATTAGCTCCGTTGTCAGAAAAATACAAAAAAGGTACCAAAATGTTCATAAAAATGAGTAGAACAACATGGCACCTATATATCAGTCTTTTGATGCTTAAACCACAATTATATCATGCAAGATGTATTATTCTTGTTTGATGTATAATAAATATTAAACGATGGCATAAAATTATGATAATGCTTCAATAACTCTGAAATATGATATATAATCCATAAAATATCAGATATGATGATTATTGGACATGAAATATTTTAATTTGATTTATATGGCTATTTAGGGCTAATAACCTTAGTTATGTGTTATAATTACAAATATACTCCCAAAATCATGGAAATTAGAGAATAAGCACATATCAGTATCTGGAACCTCATATTTAAATATGAGATAAAGATGATACAAATAATCCATGTTATACGATGATGTTTTCTCTTAATGGGATATAAACCCTAATATGCTTAATGTACTTAAACTAGGGTTAATATGTGCATAAAAAGGATATGCAACCTAATGTTCATATAATGAACCATTATTTGGAAAATGACATAAGTAAGATAATTCTAAGACAAAAGTACAAGTAAAAGTGGGAATATCCTAATGAGTTAATTAAACCCTAAAATGGACATAAGTAGGGTTAAGATGATGGGAACTTGATGATGGTACATGATCTTGTCTTAATCAGGTTTGACCAAGAACATACTTGACATCAGGAATGTGATATGTGACACTACTACAGAAACGACCTTTGGCGTCGGTCGTTTAACCGCATTTGGCGTCGGTTTCCGACCGACGCCTATGTGGGCGCCGCTAAAGGTCAAACACTTCGGCGTCGGTTTTTTAACCGACGCCTATTTAATCTATAGGCGTCGGTCGTTTAGTAGATAACAGACGCCCAAAGGGTTCGCGCCACAGAAAACGGCGTCATCTAGGGCACTTTCTGCGTCGGTTATTTACTAAACAACCGACGCCTAAATGGAATATAGCGTCGGTCTTTTAGTAGATAACCGACGCATAAAGTGCCCTAGATGACGCCATTTTCTGTGGCGCGAACACTTTTGGCGTCGGTTATATACCAAAAGACTGACGCCTATACTTCAAGATGACACGACCGTGCTTCCCTGCACGGCCGTGTTTAGTACTATAGGCGTCAGTTTTATATGCATAACCGACGCCTTTTCCACAACGGCCGTGCTATCCTGCATGATCGGGTTGTTTGTACTATTAGGCGTTGGTTTTTATCAAATAACCGACACTGTAGGTCTTTGCTGATGGTTTTCGATAAATAACCGACGCCTATTTCTATTTTTTTTTTCATATCAGTTTGCAGGCCTGCTGTGGCTGGTCAGCAGGATGAGAACCTGCAGTTCAGTTTTCTGAACTGCAGGTTTACGACATCCATTGATATCAGCCTACAAACAGGCCGCAAACCTGCAAAAGTCACAACAAAATTTCACACAAGTACATACATTCAGACATCAATTCAATTCTCACATTCACACATATAGAAACATTCAAATACATGTATTAACATTCAGAAATATTCATTTACAAAGTATCATTCATTATCGCTATCAACATCCCAATTATATCTTACAGCTGCCACTGCTTGTATGGCTTTTGCCCATTCTTCTCTTACTTCATTTAATGCTTCCATATTATATGGAGCATGTATATTTTTTAAGCGTTTACCTATAGTGTGGTCAGTTTTAAACACCTGCAAAGAGAATGATGTATATATATAAGTAATAATATAAAAATAAGATTGATATATTTCATACTAACTAATGAGACTATATATAATACCTCATGTATGCTATCGATGTCCAATGCGGCATGTTTGATAATCATCTGCATAAATCGCATCACATAGTATGCGCATGCCCAGCCATTGTCTTGTGTAGCACACTATAAATTGAAACATACAAAATAATACAACTAAGCACAATTCACATCAATAATATATATATTCGAGTCGGGAACTTGTACGTTCTGCCAATTTATTGGCTGGTTCTTTTTCCTTGGGACCGTTCCTCCAGCCTTTTTGAATGCATCTAAACCCCTACATGTTAATATAACACAATAAATTGCATAAGTAAATAGTAATGTAATAAAAGATGTTAACGGATATAAAAATGAAATATTTCTCACCAGAATAATGGCATTCTCATTACATGTCCAATTTTAGTGTTCAATGTACTCCCCGCAGGATTTAGATAATAAACAGTGAATGTCCCGGGGACAATAACTAGTAACTCCCAATGTCTACCGCTAGAGGTAAGAAGTTAACAATTAATAACTCAAAATGCAAAATAAAAATGGAATTTTCTTAAGTCCAAATTATAAATAAAGTAAACTTACTTGACATTGAATGGAGCTATTATTATTGTCTTCTTTTGCTGACCAAAAATTGTAAAAGCATCTATACAGTATTGTTGAACATTATCAGGGTCTTTAGCTACCAAACTAATCAATGATGGAATAAAAAATCCCACATGATCAAATGCAAATTGTTTGCAATGATCTTCGACTAAGTAGTTGCAAAACATATAGGCGTATGCATTAATATATAAGAAACTAGATCACCGGATCTTACACAAGGTATATGGATGTATAAACAAGATCTCACCTTATCCATGTCTCTATCATTGATGTATTCAGCCAATCATACATAAACAACTCAATAATATCTTGTATAAATAAAGAGCTATCGTATGATTGACCTGCATAATCTGCATCTAAAGAAACTATTATAGGGCAATGTATATTATGTGCCCGTAGCCAACATGCCATTCCCCTACAAGCAGGACCTAACGGGTATGTTATGTCAGTTGGAACCCAAGTTGGTGATGCGGGAAGTGGAGGTGGAGGCCTAGGTGCTCCTGGTGTCTTCTTTTTAACCTGTATATATAATTTCAGATCAGTTGACATCATATATACACATTAACAGTCTAAATCAATGTAAATTTATCTTACAATTTCAGTCGTGTAGACGACATCTGCTTTGGGCCACAATATGACCCCACCTTCTGCCTCACCAAGTGTATCAATATCTGGGTGGGCATATGGCAACGTAACTTCCCTCCAATCGGGTAATACATGTAGCGGGCTCACACGAATGTAGCCCTGCGGCATTGGAGTCCCATGAAACGTTGCCCTAGGAAGGGACTGGTAAGCCTGCGCCTCTGCAACAACATAGTCTTGCATTCTTAAGTGGCATGGCTTCAATGCCTACAAATTTATGTAAAGAATGTTATACATATATACATATAATCTTGAAAACATATCATCTTGAAAAGACTAGCTACAATGTCATAAACAATACTTACAGCAGACGTGCTAGGCGATGGGTCTCCAGGATTACTCGCAGTCTGTGCATCAGGAGAAGAGTGGGTCGCCATAGGCTGATTGGAAGCCTGAGATGCCTGCCACCGCAGTAATTCTTCCTTGACCTTCTCAGCAACTACATCGTTGACCTTCTTAGCAACTAAATCCTCAACTCTCTTATTCTCCTATACATGGATAAAAGAAACATTAGCTTCTTATTAATGAATTTCCTTTTGCAGTAACATTCGTAAAAAAGAATAGGTTACCTCTTCTTGAGAAAGTCCCGCTCTGGGTTTGCGCTGGGATGGCCCAAAGAATTCTTTGATGCCAACACCAGCGCCGGCACCTCGAACACGTCCAGGATGCTCTGGGTTACCCACAACAACTGTCAATTCATCCCTTGTGCCCTGAGGGATGAACGTGCCTTGTTTCCTCTGCTCGTGCAGCTCCCGCTAATCACCATAAACAGAAATTGGTAAGTTAACACCACAAATAATCAATATTCAAACGATTTCTCTAAGAGTTGTATTTTACCATTTTTGCAGCCGCCTCAACAGTTACAGGCTTCTTTATTTCACCCTTCTTGTTTTGCCTGCCAGCTATCCAGATATTATGGCGAGGCATGGGTGTGGCAGACTCCTGAGTAGGAGCAGACTCCTGAGTAGCAGCAGACTGCTGAGTAGCCGCAGACTCTGCCTGTAGTCTTTGGCGAACGCTTGCATAGCCTTTTGGACCCATAGTGTGGTCATGCACATTCAGTGCACGCCTTGCTTTTGTGCGTCACTTAGGGCCTAGTTAGTATGCACATTAATGATTTGGTTAGTAGCACTAAATGTTAATCTTGAATAGGTGAATACAATGTATATTAATTAAATTGGGAGTGACACCTAATACCTTGAATTCTTCAGATTTTCTTGAAGCAACAAAATTGTCCCAATCTTCTTTGTCCAAGAAGTTCCATTGTTCAAGGGCTGACTTCTTCTTCTTATCACCCTCTTTTATGTATTCTCTGTTCAGATTTGTCCTATAATTCCTAAGCATCTTTCCAGCGTGTCGCATCACACTTTTACGATGCAACTTCTCATCCAATGCAAACAGATTCTGTAAAATAGAAATGTTATTAACTAGTATCCAAAATTGAATTGCAAATAATATAATTTGTAATCTACAAAATAGAATTGCAAATAATAATAACTCACGCATAAATCCTTCCATATCAAGTCTTTTTTCCCTTGAGGAACATTATGCCAATTATCATACTTAACACCACAATGGCTCTGAGTGGTACACCCAAGATAGTTTACAAAATTATTGCGGTTCACTCCAATTGGATTTCCTCCATTATCAAACTCCACCACCAATTTGGATCCACTACCACTTAGCGCTAATAACTTCTTCAACAGAGTGATGCCCCTTTTCTTGTTAAGTGTTTGGTGCTGCGCATCAAGTTGCTCCAGTACTTCAGTGGGTACAGGTACATCATCAACCTAAAATTTGACAAAAATAAACACACTAAATTAGCCCAATATAGAAATATAGGATATATGACATAACTAGAAGATAATGAATTTTATAGAAATACAGGATATGTTTTTAGAACTTACATTGGTATCCTTGACATGCTCGTCATGGACAGCATGCTCATCATGGACTTCATGCTCATCATGGACATCATGCTCATCATGGCCAGCCATCTGAAAATGTCATTAAAAAGGCAAACATTTAGCATTTGTATTAACTAGACAAAGGCAAACATTTATCATTTGTATTAACTAGAAAAAGGCAAACATTTATCATTTGTATAAACATACATGTCTCTAAAATTGTGATCTTTTATCAATTAACAATCCTTCATTGTGATCTCCACGCACATATAAGTCATCATTAGCTTCAATATTTTGTGGAGTTGGCAACCCAACTGAGAATGGACTGGAGTCATCATACTTATCATAGTACTCTTCTTCATCTATAGGATCTTCAATGAATTGTCTTTTACCATGAAGAACAACCAACCATTTATCATTCGCAGGATCATCGATATAGAATATTTGTTTCGCCTGTGATGCCAATATGAATGGTTCACCCTTCTCGCCAATCTTTTCAAAGTTCACCAAAGTGAAACCCAATTCATCCACTATAACTCCTTTGGTGTTATCAACCCAATTACATTTAAAGAGCGGAATTTTGAAATCTACGTAGTCAAACTCCCAAATGTCCTCAATGACACCGTAATATGACATTTTAGCTTCACGTGGACTCTTATCCTTTGCACTTGCAAAGTACATAGTCGACGCTTGAAGAGTGACCCCACTATTTTGGACGAAACTCTTATCATCTTGGCACTTTGTGTAATATGTGAATCCATTAATGTCAAACCCTTCATAAGACATAACATTCGGTTTTGGTTTAAAGGCGAGGCATTTGATAGTTTCTGTAATATCATTTGGTGTTTGAGATAGTTGATGTAAGACTTTATCTTCAAACCACTTAGTAAAAGTCTTATTATGCTCTCTAGCAAGCCACATTGAACTTGTTCGAGGATGTTGTCTCTTTATGAAATTGGTATGTTCCTCGATATAAACACTCACTTCGTCCATATTGTGTAAAATATACAAGTGAGCTTGTTCCAACTGCTCACGGCTGATTACTTTCACCCGTGATCCCAAAATTCATTTGCCCTTCTCAAAATTCTTGTCATTATCATGAGTGTCATTACCACTGAGAAAGTGATTGCAAAAATCCATAACCTCTCTTGCCACATAACCTTCAATAATACTCCCTTCAGGCCGATAACGGTTTCAAACATCACCTTTAAAAATGCTCATGTATCGTTCAAAGGGATACATCCAATGCAAGAAAACTGGTCCCAACATTTTCACTTCCCTAGTCAAGTGGACAACAAGATGTACCATGATATCAAAGAACGAAGGAGGGAAATACATCTCAAGCTGACATAGGGTAACAACCACTTCTCTTTGCAAATTATCGAGAGTATCAGGGTCAATAACTTTACTGCATAGACTGTTGAAAAAGAAACAAAGTCTGGTAATTGCAAACCTTACATGCTTCGGCAATATAGATCGAATTGCCACGGGTAATATTTGTTGCATTAGAGTGTGACAATCATGAGATTTAAGACCTATCAACTTCAGATCATTCATTGATACCAATCTACGGATGTTGGATGAGTAACCATGTGGCACCTTAACATTTACCAAGCATTCACAAAAAGTTTTTTTCTCCTTTCTAGACAACATGTAACAAGCGGGAGGTAAGTATGTTCTTTTACTACCCATTTCACGTAATTTTGTTAATTCTGACCTTATTCCCATTTCACGTAGGTCCCGTATGGATTTTATCCCATCTTTAGTCTTACCTGGTATATTTAACAGAGTACCAATGATGCTATCACATACATTTTTCTGAACGTGCATTACATCGATACAATGCCTGACTGTCAAAGAACTCCAATAAGGAAGATCCCAAAATATTGACTTCTTCTTGAATGAAGAATTGTCACTCCATGTGGCCATACTACATTGTGATTTCTTACCAAATTCATTGACAATGTCTTTTACTCTTTCATAAACAACATCCCCTGGTATAGGTTTAGGTGCACTCCGTTCATCATTCCATCCATTGAATGCTTTGCGCTTCCTACGATACGGATGGAATTTTGAAAGAAACCTTCGATGACCAAGATATACAGTCTTGCCGCCATGTTTTAGTCTTATTGAATCAATGTTTTCTTCACATATAGGACACGCTTTAGCTCCTTTGACACTATATCCAGACAAATTCCCATATGCTGGAAAGTCATTAATAGTGCAAAACAACATAGCGTGCAAACAAAATGTCTCTCTTGCTGAAGCATCATAGGTCATCACACCTTCAGCCCAAAGTTTCTTTAAGTCATCAATCAAAGGTTCAAGATAAACATCGATATCATTTCCGGGTTGTTTAGGGACTGATATCAACAATGACAACATAACGTACTTATTCTTCATACACATCCAGGGAGGAAGATTGTATATAACAAGCATGACTGGCCAAGTGCTATGTTGGCTGCTCAATGTCCCGTACGGATTCATCCCATCTGTACAAAGCCCAAGTCTTAGATTCCTATCTTCTTCACCAAATTTGGGGTACAATAGATCAATCTTCTTCCACTGTGGGGAATCAAACACATGTCGCAGGATCCCATCATTATTTTTCTTAACATCTGCATGCCACCTCAAATTCTTCGCATCTTTCGGATTTGCAAACAAGCGTTGAAACCGTGATATTATAGGTAGATACCACAACACCTTGGCAGGAGAACCAGTTTGGGACTCCCCCGAAGTCGTCAATTTATACCGTGACGCACCACATTTTGGACAATCTTTCAAATCTACATAGTCCTTTTGAAATAATACACAATCATTCGGGCATGCGTGTATCTTCTTGGCCTCGATTCCCATTGGGCACAACATTTTCTTTACCTGGTATGTTGAGATTGGAAGCTCATTTCCTTCAGGAAGCATTTCTTTCAACAAAGTCAACAATGAAGTGAAGCTTTTGTCGCTCCATCTATTGTTAGCTTTCAACCTATACAATCTCAACACAGCGCTAAGCTTTGTAAACTTAGCACAGCCTGTGTATAACGGTATCTCAGCATCATGCACAATGTTTGTAAAGATAGGAGGTGGATCGGTGTGTGCTACCCAACAACTATCCAGCATCGCATCAACGATGTCTGCTGGAACTGGTTCGTTCACATTTACGTCATCGGAGGAAATTTCTTCTTCCACCCAAGCACTGCTATCGACATCTACTGGTTTCGATTTTGAAATCTCTCCATGCCAGTGCCATTCTGTATAGCCTTGTACAATCCCGTTGCACATGACATGACTTTTGATTTCCTCACCAGTGTTGACTTTCAAGTTGTTACCGCAATGCCTACATGGACAGTAGGACCTATCTATAGGTTTTTTCCTATGTACCTCGGCAAATCTAATAAACTGATCAAGACCAGATATAAACTCTGGGGTGCAACGATTACGAATGGACATCTATGATCTATCCATTCTATGATCAGAGCAAACAAGTATATATTAGGAAACAAGTATATATTAGGAAAAGATTACGGTATACACTTACGACCTAAGCGTATAATGTGATGTCATTCTTATATATAATAAATGTGTACCACCTATCCCATCCTTGAACACCTAATCTCACTAGTAAGTGTATAATGTGTATTGGGTTTTCAAGAAAATTTCGGCAGCATTTCCCCGCTGTTCGCTAAGTACATATGTACTTAGAGAACAAACGGGGAAATGCTACCCAAATTTTCTCGAAAACCCAATACACATTATACACTTACATCCTAAGTGAGATTAGGTGTTCAAGAACAGTCCCAAACCGGGGACTATCCAAGATTTACTCCTAATGAGTCAATCTTGGACGGGTTTCTAGGCCAACAAACACATTTGATGTCATTCTTATATATAATAAATGTGTACCACCTATCCCATCCTTGAACACCTAATCTCACTAGTAAGTGTATAATGTGTATTTGGTTTTCAAGAAAATTTCGGCAGCATTTCCCCACTGTTCTCTAAGTACATATGTACTTAGAGAACAAACGGGGAAATGCTACCGAAATTTTCTCGAAAACCCAATACACATTGTACACTTACATCCTAAGTGAGATTAGGTGTTCAAGAACAGTCCCAAACCGGGGACTATCCAAGATTTACTCCTAATGAGTAAATCTTGGACGGGTTTCTAGGCCAACAAATACATGTGTTGTCATTCTTATATATAATAAATGTCTATAAAGTACAGGCAACATGGTTAATCCTAATCAACAGAGCATTATTAAATAATAAATCAAGAAATCAATAGTTTCAAACAAAAGGTCTAGGAATCTTTACTAGACATTATATGTATCCCTAATCATCATATTTAACATACTACATTATTATGAACATCCAGATCATATTAAGATCATACTATGTTATAACCATTGGTTTAATAACCCTATTTCCGCATATACATGTTTATCAACTTTAAAACCCTATAATTCATGAAATCATTCTAATTCAATTTAATATGTTGGGATCACATAATTATATAATGACATCAGAATATATATAAGAATCATAATTAACATGATTAACAACATGCTCATCAAACTAGGGTTTTCTTGAATATCATCTAATATTTGGGTACTAGACATTATATTTATCCCTAATCATCATATTTAACATACCATTATTATGAACATCCAAATTAGATTAACTCTAATCAAATACATTACATGCATTTTTATCACAACAATTTGATCGATGCATAAAAAAGCAGAGCAGCTAGCAGCGGGAAGACCAACCTTGTTAGAGGGAAGAAGGCAGAGGCTCCGGTGGCTCTGGCTGGAGAAGTAGCTAGCAGCGACGGCGGTGGAGGAGCAGCTAGCAGCTCCGGTGGCTCTGGCGGTGGTTGCGGCGGCGCGACGACGGTGGAAAAGCACCAGGCGGCGCCTAATCTCAGGCATGGCGGCGGCGCCGGTTCTCAGGCGCTTGGAGCAGCAGGGGCGGGCAGCAGGGGCGGCGGAGAAGGGGGCGCGGAGAAGGAGGAGTGGTGGCGGAGAAGGGGGCGTCAGAGAAGAGGGCACCGGAGTAGAAATAGCCGGAGAAATGGCGCCGTAGAAGAAATCGCCGGAGAGAAATCGCCGGCAGCAGAGAAGGTAATTGCTCGCAATGAAACAGAAGGAAGGGGAAGAGTCGGGCGATCGTGGGTTATAAGTTCCCAAATAGCGTCGGTTGTTTAAAACAACCGACGCCTAAACATCTTTATCGTCGGTTGTTTAAACAACTGACGTCCAATTGGATGATATTTTCATGAAATTGTTTGGCGGGAACCACCTTCAGCGTCGGTTATAAAAGGATAACCGACGCTGAAAGTGACACTTTTCGCGCAAATTTTCATCGTACATAGGCATCGGTTTATACCTACATAACCGACGTTGAAAATGACACTATTTTTTTTGATCAAAATTTGGATTTCGTGGCCGACTTTCAGCGTCAGTTTGTTATAAACAACCGACGATGAATACAAAGAGGTACCCGTGTCTGGCTGGTCTTCGAATATAGACGTCGGTTTGCTTAAACAACCGACGCCTAACATATAAGGCGTCAGTTTTCCTTAATAACCGACGCCTAGAAAAGTGACACTGAATGCTATTTCTGTAGTAGTGTGATGATTAGGTTTGTCTTAATCAAGGTATGCCATTACCTCTTACTTGGATTATTATATATTATGATTGTGTTATATGTGTAGTAAAATACTTCTCATGTGTTATTGGATGAAATGATTGTTCTTGTAAGATATGTTGCATGATTTTCCATACTTATTGCTATGAACACATGAAACATAATATATATGTTCCATTATATCCAGGCACTTCAACTCTTTGGTAGTGAAGTGTTGGAAAACAAGTACTTCAACTCTTTGGTCGTAAAGTACTTGGAAATGATCTAATTCTTCGGTAGTAGATCATTAAGGCCTTATTGAATTCAACTCTCAGGTAGTAAATGCATGGATGATATAATGGAAAATGTTCTTAAAATATGAGTTCTCTTTTGTTAATTAACATATTTGTGCAAGTATATGATTTTTTCTTATATTTCTTTATAACTGCCATGTATTAGCTTTATTTTATTGCCAAGATACGATGAGAGGTATATGAAAGACATAAAGGCATACTCAATACAATATTCTTGAATATTGTGCTAACGTGTATCACATGTAATCTTTTCTTTAGGTGGTGGACATATGATCTTGAAGAACGAAGATAGTTGAGAGTTGTATAAGAGCTGATGTATAGGTGGACTTGTTGTCTTAAGATCATGTTGTTTAGTGGTAGTACATGTATATGTAAAAGTTTGTTGTTCAATGTGTAATATCAAATGGTGTAGAAAATTCATGTTGTAATTATATGTTGAATGGTGAACATGTGTCATATGGTTTTATTTTTGTTCATGTGCTTGTGCTACTATTGTTTCCTTAAGACTTCCTCAGATTTTATTCTTGTTAGATTAGTGTGTGGTGCTCAAATTGGGATTCTCACTGAGGTGAGGTTTTAAATTCGGTGTCATACATTGGATTAAGTTTTAGAAAATATGGGGACGTCATAGGTGGTATCATAGCATGAACAATAGCAAAACCTAACATTTTCTCATAATGCAACTCAAACCAGAGAACCTTGAACTTAATAACCTTTTAGGGTTAGATTAGTTTTCTTTTAGAGACTAGATCTAACCTAGCCTCTCGGTTAGTACCTAGATGTCCAAGAACTAGGTCTAGACTACTGCTAGTGGTATAGCAGGTCCTTAGATGTTGTGCTTTCCTTATAGTGTAGCGGTATGGGATGTTGCATTATTTGGAAAGGATGTGCATCAAGGGAAGAGAAACCCTAAACATATGGCGCTCGTTGTCTAGAGTAGCTACACTGGTCTACACCATGTTCTCACCCTTTTCACTAGTTTTCATGGCACTATACTCTGCACCATGTGTGGGACACTCATTTTCTGGATTTGGTTTTTGATTCCAATCGAATTGAACCTCAATAGTTTTCTATGACGCTTGTTTTATTGGAGAAAAACTATATAATAATTTATTATATAAATGTCACTACTACAGAAACGGCCTTTGGCGTCGGTTTCCGACCGACGCCTATGTGGGCGCCGCTAAAGGTCGAACACTTTGGCGTCGGTTTTTTAACCGACGCCTATTTAACCTATAGGCGTCGGTCTTTTAGTAGATAACCGATGCCAAAAGGGTTCACGCCACAGAAAACGGCGTCATCTAGGGCACTTTCTGCGTCGGTGATTTACTAAAAGACCGACGCCTATATTCCATGTAGCGTCGGTCTTTTAGTAGATAACCGACGCATAAAGTGTCCTAGATGACGTTGTTTTCTGTGGCGCGAACCCTTTTGGCATCGGTTATATACCAAAAGACCGACGCCTGGTTGTTTAAATAGGCGTCGGTTCGATACGAATATCCGACGCCATTTCCAGGACTGCTTTGGCCACATCAGGCGTCGGTTATCTATACATAACCGACGCTGTAGGTCTTTGCTGACGATTTTCTATGAATAACCGACGCCTATTTGTATTTTTTTTTTCATATCAGTTTGCAGGCCTGCTGTGGCTGGTCAGCAGGATGAGAACCTGCAGTTCAGTTTTCTGAACTGCAGGTTTACGACATCCATTGATATTAGCCTACAAACAGGTCGCAAACCTGCAAAAGTCACAAGGAAAATTTCACACAAGTACATACATTCAGACATCAATTCAATTCTCACATTCACACATATAGAAACATTCAAATAAATGTATTAACATTCAGAAATATTCATTTACAAAGTATCATTCATTATCGCTATCAACATCCCAATTATATCTTACAGTTGCCACTGCTTGTATGGCTTTTGCCCATTCTTCTCTTACTTCATTTAATGCTTCCATCATATATGGAGCATGTATATTTTTTAAGCGTTTACCTATAGTGTGGTCAGTTTTAAACACCTGCAAAGAGAATGATGTATATATATAAGTAATAATATAAAAATAAGATTGATATATTTCATACTAACTAATGAGACTATATATAATACCTCATGTATGCTATCGATGTCCAATGCGGCATGTTTGATAATCATCTGCATAAATCGCATCACATAGTATGCGCATGCCCAGCCATTGTCTTGTGTAGCACACTATAAATTGAAACATACAAAATAATACAACTAAGCACAATTCACATCAATGATATATACATTGGAGTCGGGAAGTCGGGAACTTACTTGTACGTTCTCCCAATTTATTGGCTGGTTCTTTTCCTTGGGACCTTTCTTCCAACCTTTTTGAATGCATCTAAACCCCTACATGTTAATATAACACAGTAAATTGCATAAGTAAATAGTAATGTAATAAAAGATGTTAACAGATATAAAAATGAAATATTTCTCACCAGAATAATGGCATTCTCATTACGTGTCCAATTTTAGGGTTCAATGTACTCCCCGCAGGATCTAGATAATAAACAGTGAATGTCCCGGGGACAATAACTAGTAACTCCCAATGTCTACTGCTAGAGGTAAGAAGTTAACAATTAATAACTCAAAATGCAAAATAAAAATGGAATTTTCTTAAGTCCAAATTATAAATAAAGTAAACTTACTTGACTTTGAATGGAGCTATTATTATCGTCTTCTTTTGCTGACCAAAAAATGTAAAAGCATCTATACAGTATTGTTGAACATTATCAGGGTCTTTAGCTACCAAACTAATCAATGATGGAATCAAAAATCCCAAATGATCAAATGCAAATTGTTTGCAATGATCTTCGACTAAGTAGATGCAAAACATATAGGCGTATGCATTAATATATAAGAAACCAGATCACCGGATCTTACACAAGGTATATGGATGTATAAACAAGATCTCCCCTTATCCATGTCTCTATCAATGATGTATTCAGCCAACCATACATAAACAGCTCAATAATATCTTGTATAAATAAAGAGCTATCGTATGATTGACCTGCATAATCTGCATCTAAAGAAATAATTATAGGGCAATGTACATTATGTGCCCGTAGCCAACATGCCATTCCCCTACAAGCAGGACCTAACGGGTATGTTAGGTCAGTTAGAACCCAATCGGGTAATGCGGGAAGTGGAAGTGGAGGCCTAGGTGCTCCTGGTGTCTTCTTTTTAACCTATACATATAATTTTAGATCAGTTGACATCATATATACACATTAACAGTCTAAATCAATGTAAATTTATCTTACAATTTCAGTCGTGTAGACGACATCTGCTTTGGGCCACAATATCACCCTGCCTTCTGCATCAGCAAGTCTATCAATATCCGGGTGGGGATATGGCAATGTAGCTTCTCTCCAATCGGGTAACACACGTATCGGGCTCACACGAACGTAGCCATGTGGCATTGGAGTCCCGTGAAACATTGCCCCAGGAAGGGACGGGTAAGCCTGCGCCTCTGCAACAACGTAGTCTTGCATTCTTAAGCGGCATGGCTTCAATGCCTACAAATTTACGTAAAGAATATTATACATATATACATATCATCTTGAAAACATAACAACTTGAAAAGACTAACTACAATGTCGTAAACAATACTTACAGCAGACGTGCTAGGCGATGGGTCTCCAGGATTACTCGCAGTCTGTGCATCAGGAGAAGAGTGGGTCACCATAGGCGTATTGGAAGCCTGAGATGCCTGCCACCGCAACAATTCTTCCTTGACCTTCTCAGCAACTACATCGTTGACCTTCTTAGCAACTAAATCCTCAACTCTCTTATTCTCCTATACATGGATAAAAGAAACTTTAGCTTCTTATTAATGAATTTCCTTTTGCAGTAACATTCTAAAAAAAGAATAGGTTACCTCTTCTTGAGAAAGTCCCGCTCTGGGTTTGCGCTGGGATGGCCCAAAGAATGCTTTGATGCCAACACCAGCGCCGACACCTCTAACACGTCCAGGATGCTCTGGGTTACCCAGAGCAACTGTCAATTCATCCCTTGTGCCCTGAGGGATGAACGTGCCTTGTTTCCTCTGCTCGTGCAGCTCCCGCTAATCACCATAAACAGAAATTGGTAAGTTAACACCACAAATAATCAATATTCAAATGATTTCTCTAAGAGTTGTATTTTACCATTTTTGTAGCCGCCTCAGTAGTTACAGGCTTCTTTATTTCACCCTTCTTGTTTTGCCTGCCAGCTATCCAGATATCATGGTGAGGCATGGGTGTGGCAGACTCCTGAGTAGGAGCAGACTCCTGAGTAGCCGCAGACTCTGCCTGTAGTCTTTGGCAAACGCTTGCATAGCCTTTTGGACCCATAGTGTGGTCATGCACATTCAGTGCACGCCTTGCTTTTTGTGCGTCACTGAGGGCCTAGTTAGTATGCACATTAATGATTTGGTTAGTAGCACTAAATGTTAATCTTGAATAGGTGAATACAATGTATATTAATTAAATTGGGAGTGACGCCTAATACCTTGAATTCTTCAGATTTTCTTGAAGCAACAAAATTGTCCCAATCTTCTTTGTCCAAGAAGTTCCATTGTTCAAGGGCTGACTTCTTCTTCTTATCACCCTCTTTTATGTATTCTCTGTTCAAATTTGTCCTATAATTCCTAAGCATCTTTCCAGCGCGTTGCATCACATTTTTACGATGCAACTTCTCATCCAATGCAAACAGATTCTGTAAAATAGAAATGTTATTAACTAGTATCCAAAATAGAATTGCAAATAATAGAATTTGTAATCTACAAAATAGAATTGCAAATAATAATAACTCACGCATAAATCCTTCCATATCAAGTCTTTTTTCCCTTGAGGAACTTTATGCCAATTATCATACTTAACACCACAATGGCTCTGAGTGGTACACCCAAGATAGTTTACAAAATTATTGCGGTTCACTCCAATTGGATTTCCTCCATTATCAAACTCCACCACCAATTTGGATCCACTACCACTTAGCGCTAATAACTTCTTCAACAGAGTGATGCCCCTTTTCTTGTTAAGTGTTTGGTGCTGCGCATCAAGTTGCTCCAGTGCTTCAGTGGGTACAGGTGCATCAACCTAAAATTTGACAAAAATAAACACACTAAATTAGCCCAATATAGAAATATAGGATATATGACATAACTAGAATATAATGAATTTTATAGAAATACAGGATATGTTTTTAGAACTTACATTAGTATCCTCGCCATGCTCGTCATGGACAGCATGCTCATCATGGACTTCATGCTCATCATGGACATCATGCTCATCATGGTCAGCCATCTGAAAATGTCATTTAAAAGGCAAACATTTAGCATTTGTATTAACTAGAAAAAGGCAGACATTTAGCATTTGTATTAACTAGAAAAAGGCAAACATTTAGCATTTGTATTAACTAGAAAAAGGAAAACATTTAGCATTTGTATTAACATACATGTCTCTAAAATTGTGATCTTTTATCAATTAACAATCCTTCATTGTGATCTCTGCGCACATATAAGTCATCATTAGCTTCAATATTTTGTGGAGTGGGCAACCCAACTGAGAATGGACTGGAGTCATCATACTTATCATAGTACTCTTCTTCATCTATAGGATCTTCAATGAACTGTCTTTTACCATGAAGAACAACCGACCATTTATCATTCGCAGGATCATCGATATAGAATATTTGTTTCGCCTGTGATGCCAATATGAATGGTTCACCCTTCTCGCCAATCTTTTCAAAGTTCACCAAAGTGAAACCCAATTCATCCACTATAACTCCTTTGGTGTTATCAACCCAATTACATTTAAAGAGCGGAATTTTGAAATCTATGTAGTCAAACTCCCAAATGTCCTCAATGACACCGTAATATGACATTTTAGCTTCACGTGGACTCTTATCCTTTGCACTTGCAAAGTACATAGTCGACGCTTGAAGAGTGACCCCACTATTTTGGACGACACTCTTATCATCTTGGCGCTTTGTGTAATATGTGAATCCATTAATGTCAAACCCTTCATAAGACATAACATTCGGTTTTGGTTTAAAGGCGAGGCATTTTATAGTTTCTGTAATATCATTTGGTGTTTGAGATAGTTGATGTAAGACTTTATCTTCAAACCACTTAGTAAAAGTCTTATTATGCTCTCTAGCAAGCCACATTGAACTTGCTCGAGGATGTTGTCTCTTTATGAAATTGGTATGTTCCTCGATATAAACACTCACTTCGTCCATATTGTGTAAAATATACAAGTGAGCTTGTTCCAACTGCTCACGGATGATTACTTTCACCCGTGATCCCAAAATTCCTTTGCCCTCCTCAATATTCTTGTCATTATCAGGAGTGTCATTACCACTGAGAAAGTCATTGCAAAAATCCATAACCTCTCTCGCCACATAACCTTCAATAATACTCCCTTCAGGCCGATAACAGTTTCGAACATCACCTTTAAAAACGCTCATGTATCGTTCAAAGGGATACATCCAATGCAAGAAAACTGGTCCCAACATTTTCACTTCCCTAGTCAAGTGGACAACAAGATGTACCATGATATCAAAGAACGAAGTAGGGAAATACATCTGAAGATGACATAGGGTAACAACCACTTCTCTTTGCAAATTATCGAGAGTATCAGGGTCAATAACTTTTCTGCATAGACTGTTGAAAAAGAAACAAAGTCTGGTAATTGCAAACCTTACATGCTTCGGCAATATAGATCGAATTGCCACGGGCAATATTTGTTGCATTAGAGTGTGACAATCATGAGATTGAAGACCTATCAACTTCAGATCTTTCATTGATACCAATCTACGGATGTTGGATGAGTAACCATGTGGCACCTTAACATTTACCAAGCATTCACAAAATGTTTTCTTCTCCTTTCTAGACAACGTGTAACAAGCGAGAGGTAAGTATGTTCTTTTATTACCCATTTCACATAATTCTGTTAATTCTGACCTTATTCCCATTTCACGTAGGTCCAGTCTGGATTTTATCCCATCTTTAGTCTTACCTGGTATATTTAATAGAGTACCAATGATGCTATCACAGACATTTTTCTCAATGTGCATTACATCGATACAATGCCTGACTGTCAAAGAACTCCAATAAGGAAGATCCCAAAATATTGACTTCTTCTTGAATGAAGAATTGTCACTCCGTGTGGCCATATTACATTGTGATTTCTTACCAAATTCATTGACAATGTCTTTTACTCTTTCATAAACAACATCCCCTGGTATAGGTTTAGGTGCACTCCGTTCATCATTCCATCCATTGAATGCTTTGCGCTTCCTACGATACGGATGGAATTTTGAAAGAAACTTTCGATGACCAAGATATACAGTCTTGCCGCCATGTTTTAGTCTTATTGAATCAGTGTTTTCTTCACATATAGGACACGCTTTAGCTCCTTTGACACTATATCCAGACAAATTCTCATATGCTAGAAAGTCATTAATAGTGCAAAACAACATAGCGTGCAAACGAAATGTCTCTCTTGCTGAAGCATCATAGGTCATCACACCTTCAGCCCAAAGTTTCTTTAAGTCATCAATCAACGGTTCAAGATAAACATCGATATCATTTCCCGGTTGTTTAGGGCCCGATATCAACAATGACAACATAACGTACTTATTCTTCATACACATCCAGGGAGGAAGATTGTATATAACAAGCATGACTGGCCAAGTGCTATGTTGGCTGCTCAATGTCCCGTACGGATTCATCCCATCTGTACAAAGCCCAAGTCTTAGATTCCTATCTTCTTCACCAAATTTAGGGTACAATAGATCAATCTTCTTCCACTGTGGGGAATCAGACGCATGTCGTAGGATCCCATCATTATTTTTCTTAACATCTGCATGCCACCTCAAATTCTTCGCATCTTTCGGATATGCAAATAAGCGTTGAAACCGTGATATTATAGGTAGATACCACAACACCTTGGCAGGAGAACCAGTTTTGGACTCCCCCGAAGTCGTCAATTTAAACCGTGACGCACCACATTTTGGACAATCTTTCAAATCTACATAGTCCTTTTGAAATAATACACAATCATTCGGGCATGCGTGTATCTTCTTGGCCTCCATTCCCATTGGGCACAACATTTTCTTTACCTGGTATGTTGAGATTGGAAGCTCGTTTCCTTCAGGAAGCATTTCTTTCAACAAAGTCAACAATGAAGTGAAGCTTTTGTCGCTCCATCTATTGTTAGCTTTCAACTTATACAATCTCAACACAGCGCTAAGCTTCGTAAACATAGCACAGCCTGTGTATAACGGTATCTCAGCATCATGCACAATGTTTGTAAAGATAGGAGGTGGATCGGTGTGCTCTACCCTACAACTATCCATCATCGCATCAACGATGTCTGCTGGAACTGGTTCGTTCACATTTACGTCATCGGAGGAAATTTCTTATTCCACCCAAGCACTGCTATCGACATCTACTGGTTTCGATTTTGAAATCTCTCCATGCCAGTGCCATTCTGTATAGCCTTGTACAATCCCGTTGCACATGACATGACTTTTGATTTCCTCACCAGTGTTGACTTTCAAGTTGTTACCGCAATGGCTACATGGACAGTAGAACCTATCTGTAGGTTTTTTCCTATGTTCCTCGGAAAATCTAATAAACTGATCAAGACCAGATATAAACTCTGGGGTGCAACGATTACGAATGGACATCCATGATCTATCCATTCTATGATCAGAGAAAACAAGTATATATTAGGAAAAGATTAGGCAGAATTTCCCCGCTGTTCTCTAAGTACATATGTACTTAGAGAACAAACGGGGAAATGCCAACAAACACATTTGATGTCATTCTTATATATAATAAATGTGTACCACCTATCCCATCCTTGAACACCTAATCTCACTAGTAAGTGTATAATGTGTATTGGGTTTTCAAGAAAATTTCGGCAGCATTTCCCCGTTGTTCTCTAAGTACATATGTACTTAGAGAACAAACGGGGAAATGCTACCAAAATTTTCTCGAAAACCCAATACACATTATACACTTACATCCTAAGTGAGATTAGGTGTTCAAGAACAGTCCCAAACTGGGGACTATCCAAGATTTACTCCTAATGAGTCAATCTTGGACGGGTTTCTAGGCCAACAAACACAATAATAGATATCTAAAATGAAGCCGGACTCCATACAAATAGTATATAATTTAGTGATTTGTCATTCTAATTTATACCAATGTACAAGTAATATAAAAAACAATGATTGTTCACATTCTAGGCCAACAAACACATGTGATGTCATTCTTATATATAATAAATGTGTACCACCTATCCCATCCTTGAACACCTAATCTCACTAGTAAGTGTATAATGTGTATTGGGTTTTCAGGAAAATTTCGGCAGCATTTCCCCGCTGTTCTCTAAGTACATATGTACTTAGAGAACAAACGGGGAAATGCTACCAAAATTTTCTCGAAAACCCAAAACACATTATACACTTACATCCTAAGTGAGATTAGGTGTTCAAGAATAGTCCCAAACTGGGGACTATCCAAGATTTACTCCTAATGAGTCAATCTTGGACGGGTTTCTAGGCCAACAAACACAATAATAAATATCTACAATGAAGCCGGACTCCATACAAATAGTATATAATTTAGTGATTGTTCATTCTAATTTATACCAATGTACAAGTAATATAAAGAACAATGATTGTTGACTTTCTAGGCCAACAAACACATGTGATGTCATTCTTATATAATAAATGTGTACCACCTATAACAAACACATTGTCCAAAATTAGGTTCAACACTTGAAACATACATTCGTTTTCAACATAAAAAATTTGTATCATTAGGGTCCAACATGTGGATTATATGGGACATACACATCAAGGTGGTCATAAGGGAGGATATTTCCTTATTTATGAGTAAGTGATATAAGATTAAGATCCATATAAAAATTAGGGCAGAAGGAAGAAATAAATCTTCTTTAGGATACAATAGACCCTTATGGATGTATTTAGGGTCATAGGTACCATCATAGAACAAAAGGGGTACACTCTAGGATTTAAGATCACACTACATCATGTATTTTATACAAAATTACATGTATGTGTATATAAAAAATATATTTATAAGGAACTTCTATACATATCTAATCAACAAATCAGTAATTAACTAAGTATTCATCAATACTTACTATTAATCAGTATCTCTAATCATTAAAATCGGCAAGCAGATCAGTAATTGTAAATAACAAACTATGAATTGTTGAATTAAAGTAATCACGAAAGTAATACTAACCAGTAGTACCAATCATTAATCACTGAAAGCAGCAAGGAAATCAGTAAAACTAATCATGCATTACTAGTATATAAGAGCAATAGGATATTTACTTCGATGCATTACAGCAATACCCAATTATTTCAGCTTACATACCTTTCGTTAGCAGCGGCAGACAAATAGGCGAGCTCCCAGCAGTGGTGGTCGAAGCAGGAAGAAGGGGGTGGCGCCGGGCGTGAGCAGGAAGAAAGGAGCTAGGGCGGCGGGTGACGCTGGACGAAGCTGGCAGGTGGGCAGGCAGGTGGGCAGGCAGCGGCACACTGGGTAGGCACGCGAAGCGACGACACCAGGCGTGGCGGTGGCGTTGGTTCTCAGGCGTGGCGGCGGCGCAGGGCGATTGGAGCAGCAGGGCGGGCAGCAGGGGCGGCGGAGAAGAAACTAGCCGGAGAGGGGCGCCGGAGAGGGGGCGCCGGAGAGGGGGCGCCGGAGAAGAAACTATCTGGAGAAATGGCGCTGGAGAAGAAATCGCCAGAGAGAAATCGCCGCAGCAGAGAAATCGCTCGCAATGAAATAGAAGAAAGGGGAAGAGTCGGGCGATCGAAGGTTATGAAGTTCCCAAATAGCGTCGGTTGTTTACAACAACCGACGCCTAAACATCTTTAGCGTCGGTTGTTTGCAACAACCGACGTCCAATTGGACAATATTTTCATGAAAATGTTTGGCGGGAATCACCTTCAGCGTCGGTTATACAAGGATAACCGACGTTGAAAGTGACATTTTCGGCGCAAATTTTCATCGCACATAGGCGTCGGTTTTCTAGGTATATAACCGACGCTGACAATGACACTATTTTTTTTTATCAAAAAATGGATTTCGCGGGCGACTTTAAGCGTCGGTTTTTTATAAACAACCGACGCTTAATACAAAGCGGTACCCATGTCTGGCTAGTATTCGAATATAGACGTCGGTTTGTTTAAACAACCGAGGCCTTATATGATAGGCGTCAGTTTTCCTTAATAACCGACGCCCAGAAAAGCGACACTGAATGCTATTTCTGTAGTAGTGTGTATTACAAAAATGTGTTCCCACACATGTATGAGTAGGAGATGGTCATGCAACCAAAGTGAAAGTGAATGACATCAATCTAGAAGAGAGAGTAGTTCTAGATTAGATGCCTAGATCCTTTTCCAAATATGTGATAGATGGAATAGATGAAATATGTTTTGATGATATGATGTTAGTCTTATATAGATGACATAAGATGTTTATGATGATATATGTTTGTCTTTAAGGATTATGGTTTAGTTTTGTGGATTCCAGAAATGTTTTGATGATGCAAGTATGTGTGCTTTTCAAATTTAAGATAAGCTAAGTTAAGACAGTGTTGTGAGTCAATAGGAGCCTGAAGATCCTATACAATGGAGGACCTCTAGTGTTTGGACCAGTTATACGGTTAACTCCAGAGAGAGTGAGACCCAGAGGGAGAAGGTCAGAGAACCTAAACTCCAACATATTATAATGATGAGAAATATGTGATATGATTTGTCCTAAATTGGAATACTCCTAAGTGAATGAGTTGAGTCACTTAATGCATGATTCCTATAGTCTCGTTAAACCCTAGATGTCCTTGGGAGGACCAAACCCTAGAGACAAAGAGAGGTTGGTTATATATGCATATGTGAATAAGGAAATATGAGAACCAACATTGTAGGCGAGGGAGAAAGAGTCCAAAGAACTTGAAGGACGTAAATGTGTTGGTTTCTATAAAGCCTCATGCGGGTTGGTGGTTCCCCATGTAGGAATCTAGTGGTGTATATATAGAGAGAGATGTGGGAAAGCATGTTTCATGGGTAAAGACCTATGAAGAGAATGTCATAGAATGTTTTGGGTTTGTACTTACGTGGATAAATCTTGTGAGGGTATCACTAGTTCCAATGAGGTAATCCGAGAACCCTAGACAAAGAGAGGAAAGATAAAGTATATACATATAAGATACTCATAGAGTTGAGCTAGCTCAATGAGACTAAGCATGTCACTACCCTCAAGATAAGGGTTGGAAGAACCTCAATTGGGCTAGATAAAGTTTTGATATATGTTTCATAAGACACTCACATAAGTTTGTTTAGAACAACCATTATATAATAATTGTAAGGATGCAATCTAATATCAAGATGTGATAGATGGACATGATATAATGTAAATCTAGAGATGGTTTAATTGATAATGTGATATTGTTGGTTAATCTTGTGATGAAATCACTAGTAAATGTTGTAATTTTTAATGATCAATGAAATAAGATCATATGAAGAAAATAAGTTACATGAGATGTTAATCTTAGTGCTTAATAAAGATGAAATATATAGTTTAAAATTTAGCACAACATAATGATTATGACACTTTGATATGATCTAAATGGATAAAGTGAGTTAACTATAGTAAATACTCTCCTAAAAGGCATATGTTAATGTTGAACATGTTCTAATAATTACCTCAATAAGATGTTGATGACATCTAAATATAATAGATTAACATTAGTCAACTCCTTTAGAACATGGTAATATGATGTGGGAACCCTAATGCATGGGTAACGATAAGGATGAAACCCTAAAATATGAAATATGTCATGACATAAACTAAGCTTATAAACCTTTGTTCAACCTTTTATGGAGTTCTTGTTGTTGAAAGGTTGCACCTATGTTAGAATCCTACAAGCGAACGTAGACCTTTTGGTTTCTCCTTGAAGTAAGAAGATGGTTAATTGTGAGGACAAAATTTCTTTTAAGATGTATATGACGTGACAAAGTGGTTTTTGGTTTAATTTCGAGGATGAAATTTCTCTTTGTATGTGTAGGATGTAATGCAATGGACTTGTAGAATCCTTGAATGTACAATGAAATAAGTTAATTCATGCATGTTGAGTAGTTTTGAGAATCCCAAGTGTTTTGGTAAAGTCTGAGTGTTGATTGAGGATGATATAATGATTTAGGTCCCTAAATTCATGCCTTTTTGGGGTATTTAGTTGGTTGATCAAATAGCTATGTTTTGTCACCAAAGTTGAGTAGAACGTAGCTTGAGATATAGTAAAGCTATGGTTAAAATTTGGTGGCAATAGGATTATCGTAGAGGGAGTTATTAAGATTTGAAATTTGAGAAATATTGTGCATTATTGAGGTTAATAGACCTAAGTTCTAATGTTTATCAGTGTCACACACCTCTGGTTTGGGCTGGGTCTGTGAGGGAAAACATCAGCCATCCATATAAGATCTATTTCTTGGAACAATAATTTTAACTGAGCCACAGATTCACTTTTGGGAAGCTTCATCTCGACCACACATGATGGGGCAACAACTACGGTTATGCCTTCAACCTTCCAGTTACAGCTTGACTGTCGGTGATGACCACACACATCGTGGTGCCTTCAGGTCATGGCTCTAGTAGTGAAACTGATCAGGTAGTCTTACTTGGCTCGACTAGTGAAGTGGGGAGACCATTAAATGATAGCTGAAATGACAGAATTAGGGAGAACAAGCTCTCGATTCCCATTACATCTCCACCCCATTGTAAAGGTTGTGGCCAGAAGTAGAGAAGGGAGGAAGAAGGAAGTTTGAAGTAGTTCGAAGGGGGATGGAGATACGAAAAGAAAGGAAGAGGTACATGGATTCTAAGGCATTAGCATATGTGGGCTCTGGTTAAGGTTTCTATGGTCGAAGAGGTCGTCCTTTCTGGAGAAGAAGGAGAGCTTACAGACAACTACACCAACATCTTTTTAATGGGATTTAGTGCCATGATGGAGTCTAGAGAGATTGGGTGGTGCTAGTGGTGGATTCATGTGGAAGGTTGGGAGCGAGGATGAGGAAGCCCCCTTCCTTCTGCAACAGGAGCTGGAGGTGGAGGAGAGATCTTGGTGATGCATATCCAAAGCCGAGATCCCACATATACGATACCACGCAGATCTGACCTAGGCTGTCGAAGATGATGGTAGCCCTAGAAGCTGGTGAGGGGCACCTAGTCTTAGTGGATCACTAGCAGGAGGAGCACATCACGGTGGCGGCTCTGTTTCTGTCTCACACGAAGGAATCACATGGGATCACAAGAGACAAAAGGAGGTTGGGTCGGTTTAACCGCATACAATGCCAAACCAGGTGCAGAGCCATGTCGAACAAGGGAGAACCGACCAGATCAAGCCTAGAGGAGCCATGCACCCACACTGGACATGTGGCGGAGGCCAATTGGCGAAAAAAAGGTACTTCCGTCAAAAATATTGAGATCTTGTAAAATTCCTAGTAATTAGCTCCATTATCAGAAAAAAATAAACAAGGTACCAAAATGTTCATAAAAATGAGTAGAACAACATGGTATCTTTATGTCAATCTTTTGATGCTTAAATCAGAACGATATCCTACAAGATGTATTATGCTTGTTTGATGTAAAATAAATATCAAATGATTGCCTAAAATTATGATAATGCTTCAGTAACTCTGAAATATGATATATAATCCATAAAATATCAGATATGATGATTCTTGGAAATGAAGTCATATAATTTTCTTTATATGACTATTTAGGGCTAATAACCCTAACTAATGCGTAATAATTACAAATATACTAACAAAATCATGGAAATTACAGAGTAAGCTCATATCAGTATTCGGAACCTCAGATTTAAATATGAGATCAAGATGATACACACAATCCATGTTATATGATGATGTTTGCTCTTAATGTGATATAAACCCTAATATGCTTAATGTACATAAACTAGGGTTAATATGTGCACAAAAAGTATATGGAACCTAATGTTCAACAAATGAACCATAATCTTGAAAATGACATCAGTAAGATAATTGTAAGACAAGAATATAAGTAAAAGTGGGAGTATCCTAATGAGTTAATTACACCCTAAAATGGGCATAACTAGGGTTAAGATGACGGGAACCTGATGATGGTACATGATCTTGTCTTAAACATGTTTGACCTAGGACATAGATGACATCAGGAATGTGATATGTGATGATTAGGTTTTTATTGATCAAGGTACGCCATTACCTCATACTTGGCTTTTAATACAATATGCTTGTGTTATATGTGTAGTAAAATACTTGGCATATGATATTGGATGAAATGATTGTTCTTGTATGATGTGTTGCATGATTTTCCAAACTTATTTCTATTAACACATAAAACACAATATATATGTTCCATTATATCCAAGCATTTCAACTCTTTGGTAGTAAAGTGCTAGAAAATAAGTAATTCAGCTATTTGGTAGTAAAGTACTTAGAAATGATCCAACTCTTTGGTTGTAGAGCATAAAGGACTTAATGCATTCAACTCTTAGGTAGTAAATGCATGGTTGATATAATGGAAAATGTGCTTAAAATATGTGTTCTCTTTTGTTAATGAACATCTTTGTGCAAGTATATGATTTTTTCTTACATTTCTTTATAATTGCCAATTTTTAGCTTTATTTTATTTCCAAGATATGATGAAAGGTATATGAAAGACATGTAGGCATACTCAGTAAAATATTCTTGAATATTGTGCTGACGTGTACCACATGTAATCTTTTGTTTAGGTTTTAGACATATGATCTTCAAGAACCAAGATAGTTAAGAGTTGTATAGCGAGCTGGAGTACAGGTGGACCTATTTTCTTAAGATCATGTTGTTTAGTGGTAGTATATGTATATGTAAAAGATTGTTGTTTAATGTGTAATATCAAATGGTGTAAAAAATTCATGTTGTAATTATATGTTGAATGGTGAACATGTGTCATATGGTTTTATTATTGTTCATGTGCATGTGCTATTGTTGTTTCCTTATGACTTCCAATGATTTTCTTCTTCTTTGCCTAGTGTGTGGTTCTCAAATTGGGATTCTTGTTGAGATGAGGTTTTAATTTCGACATCACACATCATATTAAGTTTTAGAAAAATATGGCGACATCACAGGTGGTATTAGAGCATGAACAATAGTAAAACCTGACATTTTCTCATTATGCAACTCAAACTAGAGAACTTTGAACTTAATAACCTTTTAGGGTTGGATTAGTTGTCCTTTAGAGACTAGATTTAACCTAGCTTCTAGGTTAGCACCTAAATGTCCGAGAACTAGGTCCAAACTAGTTCTTGTGGTATAGAAAGTCCTTAGATGTCATTCTTTCCTTATTGTGCATCAGTATGGGATGTTGCATTATTTGGATATGACGTACATCAAGGGAAGAGAAACCCTACACATATGGCGCTTGTAGTCTAAAGTAGCTACACTATTCTACACCTTTCTCTCACCCTTTTCACTAGTTTTCATGGCATTGTACTCTCTACTATGTGTGGGACACTCATTTTTGGATTTGTTTTTTAATTCCAGTCGGATCGAACCTCAATAGTTTTCTCTGACACTTGTTTTATCGGAGAAAAACAATATAATATTTTATTATATATATGTATTACAAAAATGTATCCCCACACATTTACAAGTAGGAGGTGGTCATGTAACCAAAGTGAAAGTGTATGACATCATTCTAGAAGAGAGAGTAGCTATAGATTAGATGTCCAGAGCCTTGTTCGAATATGTGATAGATGGAATAGATGAAATCGGTTTGTATGATATAATGTAAGTCTTATATTGATAACATAAGATGTTTATGATGATATATGATTGCCTTTAAGGATTAAGGTTCAGTTTTTTGGATTTGAAATAAGTTTTGATGATGCAAGTATGTGTGCTTTTCTAAGTTAAGATAAGATAAGTTAAGACAAGGTTGTAAGTCAGCATGAGCCTCAAACTCCTTTACAAAGGAGGACCTCTAGTGTTTGGATCAGTTATACGCCTAACTCTAGAGAGATTGAGACCCACATGGAGAAGGTCAGAGAACCTAAACTCCAAGATATTCGAATTTTGAGAAATATGTGATATGATATGTCCTAACTGGAATACTCCTGAGTGAATGAGTTGATTCGCTTTATGCATGATTCCTATGGTCTCGTTAAACCCTAGATGTCCTTGGGAGGACCAAACCATATAGACAAAGAGAGTCTGGTTTTATGCGCATATGTGAATAAGGAAATATTAGAACCTACCATCTAGGTGAGGGAGAGAGAGTCCCAAGACCCTCGAGGACAGAAATACATTGGTTTCTATGAAGCCTCTTGCGGGTTGGTAGTTCCCCATGTAGGACTCTAGTGGTGTATATATAGAGGGAGTTGAGGGTAAGCATGTTTCATGTGCAATGACCTATGAAGAGAATGTCATAGAATGTTTTTGGTTTGTGATTACGTGGCTAAAGCTTGTAAGGCTATCACTAGTGCCAATGAGGTAATACCAGCTAGAACCTTCGACTAAGAGAGGAAAGATAAAGTATATGCATACGAGATACTCTTAGAGTTGAGCTAGCTCAAAGAGATTGATCATGGCACTACCCTCAGGATAAGGGTTGGGAGAACCTCAATTGGGCTAGATAAAGTAATGATATATGTTTCACAATCCACTCACATAAATTTGTTTAGCACAACCATGATATAATAATCATAAAGATGCGATCTAATCTCAAAATGTGATATAGGGACATGATATAATGTAAATCTAGAGATGGTTTAATTGATATCAATGCATAAATGGTTAACCATATACATGAATAATGATGATAATGTCATATTGTTCGTGAATCTTGTGATGAAATCACTAGTAAATGTTGCAATTTATAATGAGTAATGAAATAAGATCATATGAATGAAACAAGTTACATGAGGTGTTAATCGTTGTGCTTAATAAAGGCGAAAGATATCGTTTAAAATTTAGCACAACATATTGATTATGACACCTTGATATGATCTAAATGGATAAAGTGAGTTAACTATAGTAAATACTCTCCTAAAAGGCATATGTTAATGTTGAACATGTACTAACAATTAGCTCGGTAAAATGTTGATGACTTCTAAATATAATGGATTAATATTAGTTAACTCTGTTAGAACATGGTAATATGATGTGGGAACCCAAATGCATGGGTAAAGATAAGAATGAAACCCTAACATATGAAATATGTCGTGACATAAACTAAGCTTCTAAACCTTTGTTCAACCTTTTATGGAGTTCTTGTTGTTGAAAGGTTGCACCTATGTTAGTATCCTAAAAGCTAACATAGACCTTTTTGTTTCTCCTTGAAGTAAGAGGACGGTTTAATTTTGAGGAAAAAAAATTCTTTTAAGATGTATATGATGTGACAAAGTGGTTTTTGACTTAGTTTAGAGGAAGACATTTCTCTTAAGGTGTGTAGGATGTGATGGAGTAGAATTTTAGAATCCATGAATGTACAATGACATAAGTGAATTCATGCATGTTGAGTAGTTTTGAGAATCCCAAGTGTTTTGGTAAAGTCTGAGTGTTGATTGAGGTTGATATAATGATTACGGTCCCTAAATTCATGCCTTTTTGTGGTATTTAGTTGGTTGATAAAATAGATGAGCTTTGTCACCAAATTTTAGTAGAACATAGCCTAAGATATAGTATATCTTTGGTTAAAATTTGGTGGCAATTGGAGTATCATAGAGGGAGTTATTAAGATTTGAAATTTGAGAAATAATATGCATTATTGAGGTTAATATACCTAAGTTCTAATGTTTATCAGAGTCACATGCCCCTGGTTTGGGCTGGGTTTGTGTTGGCAAATCTGAGCCATCCATATATTATCTGACGCTTGGAACCATAATTTTAAGTGAGCCACAAATTCACTTTTGGGCTGCTTCAACTCGACCACACATGATGGGGCAACGACTGCGATTATGTCTTCAACCATGCAGTTAGTGCTTGACTATTGGTGATGACCACACACATAATGGAGCCTTCAGGTCATGGCTCTAGTAGTGAAACTATGCGGGTAGTTTTCCTTAGCTCGACTAGGGAAGTGGGAACACCCCTTAAACAATAGATGAAATGACAAAAGTAGGGAGAATGAGATCTCATTTCCCATTACCGCTCCACCCCATTGTGAAGGTCATAGATAGAAGTAGAGAAGGGAGGAAGAAGCTAGTTTGAAGAAGTTCGAAGGGAGATGGAGATACGAAAAGAAAGGCAGAGGTACATGGATTTTAAGGCATTATCATATGTGGGCTCTCATTAAGGATTCTATGGTTGAAAAGGTTGACTGTGGCAAAGTGTATTTTAGCCTAATTTCGAGGACGAAATTTCTTTTAAGGTGTGTAGGATGTGATGAAGTGGACTTTTGGAATCCTAAAATGTCCAATGACACAAGTGAAGTCATACATGTTCAGTTGTTTTGAGAACCCCAAATGTTTTGGTAAAGTTGCAGTGTTGATTGAATGTTATATAATTATTAAGATCCATAAGTTTATGCATATTTGAGGAATTGATCAATTACAATCGAGGTATAACTAGGGCCATATATTAAAGAAGTAACACAACCTTGATAATGTGTAACGAGTAGGGTCTGTTTTAGATGAAACCGATCCCTGAATAATATTGATCTTGGCCTTTGATGTGATCTGACGGCGCACATACAACTGATCATCATGTACTGTGGAACCGTTTGGAGGTCTTTGAGCAAAGAGGTCAGCACTTTCCCACGCAACCACGATCATCGATCGTGGGGAAGGATGTGGGAGTCTATGCAATGATCTTCGGCATAAGGAGAGGAGTCGAACTATCTCTCGTAGAAGCCAATAGCGAGCAGACTAACGAGACTAGACGACGCTGCTTAGAGAGCAAAACGTAGATGAAGAAGGCACCGACGTCGAGCATCTAGAGCAGACCACGACAGAGGTAGACGTGGGAGAGACCAGATCTCATCAGGGGAGAGTCTCACGGTAGTGAGGAGCTTCACCTCCAGGGTTGGGGGTTGTGAGAAGACGTGCCCTTCCTGACAAGAAGATAGGCCGGCGGCACGTAGTAGGAGGAACAGTCGATGGCTGAGTGCACGATCTGGAGGCGGTGTTCTTGTGGGCAGCAGGGCCTGTAGCTGAGATGTCCATGGATAGTGAGCTGCATCAGGCTGGAGGCAGAGCTAACGCATGTAGCATTAGGCAACAACCATGCTCGATCTTTTCACCGGAGATCATTGCCCTAGTGGCGTTGAGCACTCGCGGACGTACCGCACAGGAGGTCGGAAGCCAGCAGATGACGGAGAATAGAGGGTTGGCCGCAGATGATGCTGGAGAAGGGAAGGAGGACATGGTTGACATCTCTCCCATGACCCTGCCCAGCAGTGACGATCGCACAGGTGGCTGATGGAAAGACCTCGTGCCAACGACGTTGGCTAGGAGTGCGGCTCACACTGGGGCGGCGATCTGGAGCAGGCCGAAGACTTGATCCCTTGGTGGCGTCGGCCGTGAGATGGAGTCCCGCTGAGGACTCGCATCACGTGGAAATGGAGAAAGAAATGAGAGGATGGTCCAGAACGAAACCCAACTCTAAACCAGGTCGTGGTGAGGAGCACATGCTCCTACCGATGTGAGGAAGGGAGAGGCTGCACGACGGCGGGCGGCGACTCTGTTTCAGGTTCACACGGATGGATCTTGTAGAACGAGATCGCGAAGAAAAAGAAAAGAGAATAGCCTGAACCTAGACCAAACCCGGCCCAGAACTGGCCGAACCAACAGACCAAGAACCAGCCGTAGCAAGCAGAGGAGCTGCGCCAACCTTAATGGCCACATGGCGCGATCCGATTGGCCGGATGAGGCAAATAATCAAAAAATGCTCAGTTTTTCAATAAATCGTAGTAATTAGTATGAATGCCAGAAAAATACAAACAAGGTACCAAACTTCTCAGAAAAATTAGTAGAACACAATTAAAGCAAAATATCATGCTTTTGACGCACGAATATAAGTGATATCATATTAGTTGTGAAATGCTTAATTGATGGGTAATAAATATCAAACATTGTTATAAAATTATGATAACATGTCAATAAGTCTATAATAATGCTTACAGTGCACCTGATGTCAATGATTATCATGTTGATGCACGAAATTATATAATATGCTTAATATGGCTAATTAGGGCTAATAACACTAAAGATAATGTAATTAATGCATACATGCTCAATAAATGATGAAATCTACAAAGTAAGCTCATATCAGTATCTGGAACCTCAGAATTAAATATGAGATCAATATGATACACATAATCTATGTTATACGATGATGTTTGCTCTTAATGTGATATAAACCCTAATCTTGGTTAATGATGCAATCTAGGGCTAATATGTGCACATTAAAGATATGGAACCTAATGTTCAGATGATGAAATGTAATAATAAGATGTCACCTGGAAAATGACATCAGTGAGATAATCATAAGATAAGAATACAAGTAATGGTACACATCCAAATGAGTAAGCAAACCCTAATATGAACACGATTAGGGTTAAGATGAGACATAAGATGATGATAACCTGATGATAGTATATGATCCTGTCTTGATCAAGGTTGACCAAGATATAAATGACATGAGGAATATGTGATTAGGATATCTCTTTGGAAGGTATGCCATTACCTCTTACTTGGCTTATTATACAATATGCTTGTGTTATACGTGTAGTAAAATACTTGGCATATGGTATTGGATGAAATGATTGTTCTGGTATAATATGTTGCATGATTTTCCATACTTATTGCTATGAACACATGAAACATAATATATATGTTCCATTATATCTAAGTTCTTCAACTCTTTGGTAGTAAAGTGCTGGAAATAAGTACTTCAACTCTTCGATAGTAAAGTACTTGGAAGTGATCCAACTCTTTGGTAGTAGATCACATTGTGAAATGATCCAACTCTTTGGTAGTAGATCATAAAGGCCTTAATGCATTCAACTCTCAGGTAGTAAATGCATGGATGATATAATGGAAAATGTGCTTAAAATATGTGTTCTCTTTTGTTGATGGACATCTTTGTGCAAGTATATGATTTTCTTATATTTCTTCTGTTACTGCCAAGTATATTAGTTTTACCTTATTGCCAAGATATGATGAGAGGTATATAAAAGACACGTAGGCATACTCTATACAATATTCTTGAAATATTGTGCTGACATGTACCGCATGTAATCTTTTGTTTCGGTTGTGGTTATAATCTTGAAGATCCAGGATAGAGAGAGTTGTGTGGCGAGCTGGTGTATAGGTGGACCTGTTGTCTTAAGATCCTGCAGTTTAGATGTAGTACATGTATATGTTATAGTTTGCTGTTCAATATGTAATATCAAATGTTGTAACAATTCATGTTGTAATTATATGTTGAATGGTGAACATGTGTGTATGGTTTTATTATTGTTCATGTACATGTGCTACTGTGTTTCCTTCTGACTTCCTTGATTTTCTTCTTCTTAGCCTAGTGTGGGATGTCTAAATTAGAATTCTTGCTGAGGTGAGGGTTTCAATTTGGACGTCACACATCAGATTAAGTTTTAGAAAATCTGGGGATGTCACAGGTGGTATCAGAGCATGAACAATAGCAAAGCCTGACATTTTCTCATTATGCAACTCAAAACTAAAGAACCTTGAACATAATAATCTTTAGGGTTAGATTAGTCGTCTTTTAGAGACTAGATCTGACCTAGCCTCTAGGTTAGCACCTAGATGTCCGAGAACTAGGTCTAGACTAGTGCTTGTTGTATAGAAAGTCCTTAGATGTCGTACTTTCCTTGTAGTGCAGCGGTATGGGACGTTGCACTATTTGGAAATGACGTGCATCAAGGGAAGAGAAACCCTAGACATATGGCGCTCATTGTCTAGAGTAGCTACGCTAGTCTACACCATGTTCTCGCCCTTTTCACTAGTTTTTATGATACTATACTCTCTACTATGTGTGGGACACTCGTTTTCAGGATTTGGTTTTTGATTCCAAACAGATCGAACCTCGATAGTTTTCTCTGACGTTTGTTTTATCGGAGAAAAACTATATAATATTTTAATATGTATATGTATTACAAAAATGTGTTCCCACACATGTACGAGTAGGAGGTGGTCATGTAACCTATGTGAAAGTGAATGACATCAGCCTAGAAGAGAGAGTAGTTCTAGATTAGATGTCTAGAGCCTTTTTGATAGATGGAATAGATGATATAAGTTTTGATGATACAATATAAGTCTTATATAGATGACATAAGATGGTTATGATGGTCTATGTTTGTCCTTGAGGACTTAGGTTCAGTTTTGAGAATTTGAGATAAGTTTTCATAATGAAAGTATGTGTGCTTTTCTAAGTTAAGATAAGCTAAGTTAAGAGAAGATGTGAGTCAGCATGAGCCTCAAGATCTTTTACAAAGGAGGACCTCTAGTGTTAGGACCAGCTTTGGGGTTAGCTCAAGAGAGAGTGAGACCCACAGGGAGAAGGTCAGAGAACCTAGACTCCACGATATGAGAAATATATGAGATATGTGATATGATATGTACTAAACTAGACTACTCCTGAGTGATTGAGTTGAGTTGCTTTCTATATGATTCCTATAGTTTTGTTGAACCCTAGATGTCCTTGGGAGGACCAGAACCCTAGAGTCAGAGAGGGGCTGATTATATATGTGCATATGTGAACATGAATATGAGTGCCTACCATCTGGGTGAGGGATAGAGCCCAAGACCCTGGAGGAGGTAGCTATGTTAGTTTTGTGAAGCCTCATGCTCGGGTTGGTGGTTTCCCATATAGAAATCTAGTGGTGTATATATGAGAGTTGTGGGTAAAGATGTTTCATGGGTAGAGATCTATGATAGAATTTCATAGCATGCTTTGTTTATGTGGCTAGAGCTTGTAAGGCTATCACTAGTGCGAATGAGGTAATCTGAGAACCCTAGACTAAGAGAGGAAAGATAAAGTATATGCATATGGGACACTCATAGAGTTGAGTTAGCTCAGAGAGAATGAGCAATGCACTATCTTCGTGATAAGGGTTGGGGAGAACCTCATTTGGACTAGATAAAGTTTTGATATATGTTCAACGAGCCACTTGTATAAGTTTGTTAGCACAACCATGATATAATATATGTAAGGATGTGATATAATCTTGAGACGTGATATATAGACATGATATGATGGAAACCTAGAGATGGTTTAATAGATATCAAAGTATAAATGGTTAACCATGTACATGAATAAGGATGATTAATGTGAAATTGTTGGTTAATTTTGTGATGAAATCACTAATCAATGTTGCAATTTATTTTGAGAAATGAAATAAGATCATATGAATGAAACATGTTACATGAGGTGTTAATCTTAGTGCTTAATAAAGATGAAAAATATAATCTGATAGTCAGTACAACATAACGATTATGACATCTTAATATGATCTAGATGGATAAAGTGAGTTAATTATAGTTAACTCCCTCCTAAAATACATATGTTAAGGATGAACATGTTCTAACAATGAGCTAAATAAAATGTCAATGACACCTTGATATAATGAGTTAATCTTTAGTTAACTCCTTTAGAACACATTAATATGATGATGGAACCCTAATGCATGAGTTAAGATAAGGGTGAAACCCTAATATGTCATGACATAACCAGAGTTTCTAAACCCTTGTTTGAGCTTCCTTGAAGTGATGTTTCACCCTTGATGTTTTAAAAACATCCCTAGTATCTTGGATATAGTTCTGGAGCTCTTGTCTATGTTGTACATAGAATGGTGCCTACATGTGGATGAAGGTAAGATAAGGTTTTCCCTAGAAGTATGAGTATGGTTTACTTTCGAGGACGAAAGTTCTTTTAAGATGTATATGATGTGACAAAGTGGATTTTAGCCTAATTTCGAGGACGAAATTTCTTTTAAGGTGTGTAGGATGTGATGAAGTGCACTTTTAGAATCCTAAAATGTCTAATGACACAAGTGAAGTCATACATGTTCAGTTGTTTTGAGAACCCCAAATGTTTTGGTAAAGTTGCAGTGTTGATTGAATGTTATATAATTATTAAGATCCATAAGTTTATGCATATTTGAGGAATTGATCAATTACAATCAAGGTATAACTAAGGCTATATATTAAAGAAGTAACGCAGCCTTGATAATGTGTAACGAGTAGGGTCTGTTTTAGATGAAACGGATCCCTAAATAATATTGATCTTGGCCTTTGATGTGATCTGACGGCGCACATTCAACTGATCATCATGTACTGTGGAACCGTTCGGAGGACTTTGAGCAAAGAGGTCAACACTTTCCCACACAACCACGAGCATCGATCGTGGGGAAGGATGTGGGAGTCTATGCAGTGATCTTCAGCATAAGGAGAGGAGTCGAACTACCTCTCATAGAAGCCAGTAGCGAGCAGACTAACGAGACCAGACGACGCTGCTTAGAGAGCAAAATGTAGATGAAGAAGGCACCGACGTCGAGCATCTAGAGCAGACTGCGACAGAGGTAGACGGGGGAGAGACCAGATCTCGTCAGGGGAGAGTCTCACGGTAGTGAGGAGCTTCACCTCCAGGGTTGGGGGTTGTGAGAAGACGCGCCCTTCCTGATGAGAAGATAGGCCGGCGGCACGCAGTAGGAGGAACGGTCGATGGCTGAGTGCAGGATCTGGAGGCGGTGTTCTTGTGGGAAGCAGGGCTTGTAGCTGAGATGTCCATGGACAGTGAGCTGCATCAGGCTGGAGGCAGAGCTAACACATGTAGCATTAGGCAGCAACCATGCTCGATCTTTTCACCGGAGATCGTTTCGCTGGTGGCGTTGAGCACTCGCGGGCGTAGCGCACGGGAGGTCGGAAGCCAGCAGCGTGACGGAGAATAGAGGGTTGGCCGCAGATGATGCTGGAGAAGGGAAGGAGGACATGGTTGACATCTCACCCATGACCCTGCCCAGCAGTGATGATCGCACAGGTGGCTGGAGGAAAGACCTCGTGCCAACGAAGGTGGCTAGGAGTGCGGCTCACACTGGGGCGGCGATCTGGAGCAGGCCGAAGACTTGATCCCTTGGTGGCGGCGGCCGTGAGATGGAGTCCCGCTAAGGACTCGCATCGCGTGGAAATGGAGAAAGAAACGAGAGGATGGTCCAGAACCAAACCCAACTCTAAACCAGGTCGTGGTGAGGAGCACAGGCTCCTACCGATGTGAGGAAGGGAGAGGCTGCACGACGGCGGGCGGCGGCTCTGTTTCAGGTTCACGCGGATGGATCTTGTGAGAACGAGATCGCGAAGAAAAAGAAAAGAGAATAGCCTGAACCGGGACAAAACCCAGCCCAAAACTGGCCGAACCAGTAGACCAAGAACCAGCCACAGCAAGCAGAGGAGCTGCGCCAACCTTAATGGCCACATGGCGCGATCCGATTGGCCGGATGAGGTAAATAATCAGAAAATGCTCAGTTTTTCAATAAATCGTAGTAATTAGTAAGAATGTCAGAAAAATACAAACAAGGTACCAAACTTCTCAGAAAAGTTAGTAGAACACAATTAAAATATCATGCTTTTGACGCACGAATATAAGTGATATCTTATTAGTTGTGAAATGCTTAATTGATGGGTAATAAATATCAAACGTTGTTATAAAATTATGATAACATGTCAATAAGTCTATAATAATGCTTACAGTGCACCTAATGTCAATGATGATCATGTTGATGCACGAAATTATATAATATACTTAATATGGCTAATTAGGGCTAATAACACTAAAGATAATGTAATTATTGCATACATGCTCAATAAATGATGAAATCTACAGAGTAAGCTCATATCAGTATCTGGAACCTTAGAATTAAATATGAGATCAATATGATACACATAATCTATGTTATACGATGATGTTTGCTCTTAATGTGATATAAACCCTAATCTTGGTTAATGATGCAATCTAGGGCTAATATGTGCACATTAAAGATATGGAACCTAATGTTCAGATGATGAACTGTAATAATAAGATGTCATCGGGAAAATGACATCAGTGAGATAATCATAAGATAAGAATACAAGTAATGGTACACATATCCAAATGAGTAAGCAAACCCTAATATGAACACGATTAGGGTTAAGATGAGACATAAGATGATGAGAACCTGATGATAGTATATGATCTTGTCTTGATCATGGTTGACCAGGATATAAATGACATGAGGAATATGTGATTAGGATATCTCTTTGAAAGGTACGCCATTACCTCTTACTTGGCTTATTATACAATATGCTTGTGTTACACGTGTATTAAAATACTTGGCATATGGTATTGGATGAAATGATTGTTCTGGTATAATATGTTGCATGATTTTGCATACTTATTGCTATGAACACATGAAACATAATATATCTGTTCCATTATATCTAAGCACTTTAACTCTTTGGTAGTAAGGTGCTGGAAATAAGTACTTCAACTCTTTGGTATTAAAGTACTTGGAAGTGATCCAACTCTTTGGTAGTAGATCACATTGTGAAATGATCCAACTCTTTGGTAGTAGATCATAAAGGCCTTAATGCATTCAACTCTCAGGTAGTAAATGCATGGATGATATAATGGAAAATGTGCTTAAAATATGTGTTCTCTTTTATTGATGGACATCTTTGTGCAAGTATATGATTTTCTTATATTTCTTCTATTACTGCCAAGTATATTAGTTTTATCTTATTGCCAAGATATGATTAGAGGTATATAAAAGACACGTAGGCGTACTCAGTACAATATTTTTGAAATATTGTGCTGACGTGTACCACATGTAATCTTTTGTTTAGGTTGTGGTTATGATCTTGAAGATCCAGGATAGAGAGATTTGTGTGGCGAGCTGATGTACTGGTGGACCTGTTGTCTTAAGATCCTACAGTTTAGATGTAGTACATGTATATGTTATAGTTTGTTGTTCAATATGTAATATCAAATGTTGTAACAATTCATGTTGTAATTATATGTTGAATGGTGAACATGTGTGTATGGTTTTATTATTGTTCATGTACATGTGCTACTGTGTTTCCTTCTGACTCCCTTGATTTTCTTCTTCTTAGCCTAGTGTGGGATGTCTAAATTAGAATTCTCGCTGAGGTGAGGTTTTCAATTTGGATGTCACACATCAGATTAAGTTTTAGAAAATCTGGGGACGTCACATTGACCTTGCTGAAGAAGATGGAGAGCTTACATACAACTCCAACATCTTTTTAATGGGATTTTGCACCACGATGGAGTTTAGAGAGACTGGGTGGTGCTAGTGGTGGCTTCAGGTGGAAGGTTGGGAGTAACGATGAAGAAGCCCGCATCTATTACAACCCCAATTTTTGGGTTCTTTTGGAGAGAAATGTAATTTCTCATATTGAAGATATTGGAACCAATAATGGTGTGACTTGATTTGAATCAATGAATTTCGTTTAAAATAGCCTTGTTGATTTTTTTGTGGACTTTATTGGCTATTGGGCCCAATAACAAGGAAAAGACATAAGAAACTCCATTATTAATAGGAAAGGGAGAAAAGAAAAATGTAGAAACCTCTAGAAGGCAAAATAATATAATCCAAAGTTGGCTTTCATGCCTGTTGGGTTACTTGGGTTCCAAGGAGTCCAAAGTTGCAAACAAAATGAAATAAGAAAAGAAATTATCAATTAAGTATTTCTTTATTAAGAAAGAAATTGAAAACAATGATAAATGTGGGAAATAAGTGGAAAGAGGTATAATTGAGTTATCCTTGGTGTAATTTCATATCCCAAGGATTCCTAATACCAATGAGGAAAATAAAAGATAAATAAAGAGAAATCCCCAAAAAGAGATATTTTAATGAAGAAATAAAAAGATAAGGAGAATATGTGAAAGAGACATAAGTAAAAGGATAAAAGCAAGTAGATATTCCCCAATGTGGAAATCCATGCCTTGAGGATTTATTGAGGTCCAAGGGACCCAAAATAACCAGATAATGAAAAAAGGAAAATGAATACTAATTAATTTGCATTAATTAGATAGATAACTTGGGAGAGAAGGAAAGCCTCTCATACATTGCAAGTTGTTTCCCAAAATTCGTACAAAGCTAGATAATGCCAAGACAAACCTTTCCTTAAAAGTTGAGTTAAAAAGGATTAAGGGTTTGGGAGATACGAATTTTCTAAGAAATTGCTAAAATTTGGATTTATTCAGAATTAGGAAAAGGATTTTCCTTTTTGTTCAAACGCGGACAACACAGACCGTTGGATCTTAATCCAACAGCAGATGATCATCGTCTAAGTCCCACTGGGACTAGAACTCTGCGAGAATACAAAGTATTCTTCCTCTCCAAATTCCTCATGATCCAGGGAGATTGATCATCTAATTATAGTCTCATTGGACTCAGGAGATGAAATCGTAGGGAAACATTCTTGGTTTGTGCATGTTTGGCCTTCATTTTGGGAAACCCCCAATTCATGTGAACCTGACCTCGACCCTATATATAGGGGAGGGTCAAGGAGGGAACCAACACCCCTATTTGCTATCCCAATCGCTATGTATTGTTGCAAGGAACAACTCTGTGCCTTTAATTGCTCAAACCACCTTGACCTGCACCTTTGTTCTAGTGGCACACCTCGCCAGAGTGCGGCGAGTAGAGGAGGGTGGCGATGCATTTTTGGTGGGCAATTGGAGTCCTAGACAACTTCCTCAAGGGGAGACGGAGCCCCCTGGCCGATAAGCATGAGCAAAGGAGCATGAGAACCCGACGTCAACCTCACAGTTGACCATCACTGCTACAACGATGAGGTCGAGAGGTAGAAGAAGAAGAGGACCTACAGATTGACCAAATTGCCCCTCACCTCCTTCAAGGTTAGAACAGTCTTCTGCTTCTTTTTATCAATGGACCCACGGACCATGGATCGAGCGATCCTGGTTTTTCTAAAAAAAGTAAGTAAATCAATATAAAAGGGTTTTCCTTGATAAAATCATATCTTGAGCTAGAAAACTCGGATGAGGAAAGTTAATACATCGAAAATGATAAGAAAAATAAAAGGGATACACTAAAAATGGTTTGAACACCTAAATCAGTATATGTTTGCAAAAGTTCATATTTTGATGGAAAAGAAGTGTTAATTTGGGATTAGAAAACCTAATTGTTGATAAAGATCTTGCAAATAAGTTAATTCGGGCATTATTAACTTGATTAATGATTAAGATGGATTTTAACCTATATTGATGATGGAATTGCAAAGTTTAGGGTTTTAAACCTAATATGTTGATTAATATGCTTAGAAACCCTAAATTAGGGAAAAAGAAAAGAAAAGTATTTATAATCTGAAATTAGGGTTTCCTGTTGCTAAAAGATGAACTTAGAATCTTTTGTGAAAGAAAGATGAAATAATTAGGGTTTGTAAAGTAATTTTATAAAATTAAAGTTTAAAGTAATAAAAATGAAGTGGAACCCTAATTATGCTCAAAACCCTAAAAAGGACAAATAACCCCAAAAAATAACTAGGATTAATAGATCATGATGACATGATTAATGATTGAGAAATTGGATGCCTTTTCAGGATCAACATGTGTGTACTTTCTTGATTTCTTGATTGGTTGAGTTATTTCTACATTCAAGTCTGCTTAATAGGTATGTGGTTAATTATGATTAATCACATTAGTTTCACGAGGGTTTTTTGAATATTTCCTCGCATTGAATGCAATCTACATAGTTTGGATGTTCATACTGCAATTATAAAGTCACTATGGGTATCACATTTATAATTACATCTGTATTCTCACACCTACATGCCACCCTAATGGATGATGCCATAAAGGTCAGGCCCATGAGGGTAGACCAATGGGCACCATTAGAGGTGACCCCAGACATCAGGCTTGGGAATGAGAAGGTGGTCTATGATGCATGACCATGGAGCACTATGAGAGGTGACTCCTAGACACCAAGCTCGGGATTGAGAAGGTGGCCTTAAGTCAATGGCAAAAGGAAAACCCTATAGGGGTATGCTAGGGTTAGGGTAAAAGCGGTGGAGAATGACACATTGAAAAAGTAAATTGGCTTGTTAAATAATTTGATTGTGATTATTAAATTGTTAGCCATATCTGTGAAATTTTGGATGTCCCCACATACCAGTATATTCCTGTATACTGATCGATGTTTTGTTTGTCGGCATTTTAGGTACAACCCTGAAATGAACAAATAGTAAAGTGACACATTGTGGAAATAAAAAAATAAAGTGCAAGGAGGATTAGATAGAATAATTCAAGCTCTGGATAGATATATTTCCAAAGTTTTTAAAGGTACGAAAAGTTTTAATTTTATGCCAAATTTCAGTTTAGTTTGTCGAATTTCATAATTATTATTGATTATTTGTCGAACCTTTGATCTTGTTTATTGGGATAACGGCTCTGATCTCTTAGTCTCCCTTAAGTGGGGGTTACTGGGAGACGGGGTCGTTACAATTAGTATCAGAGCATAGGTTCCTCATCTAATCATTAATAATTATTAAATTTTACAAATTCCATAGAACTGAGGGTGTTATTAGAGGATTGTCCGAAAGATTGAGGTGTCTAGAAAAGGATCGCGTCCGGAGGTTGGCAATATTTTCCTCCGCACCGCTAGTCAGAATACGAGGACTCTCGGTTTGTGTGACTGCCTGGCCGATGTCTTAGGATACGACGTGAAATAAGATACCTTTAGGACTCTCTCATCTTGTTCATCCCTTCTCAACTCAAATTTTGTTAAGGACCTTGAGGATTAGGTTTTTCTCTCTTCTCCTCACCCTCTTGAGGTATGGGTAAGGTTAATAAGGTCTAAGTAATCCTCCACCAAATTAATGAAAAGCATGTAAATAAGATGTCATGGACATGAGCTTAATAGGTTAAGCGTAAACTAAAGAATAGATACATGCTTAGGTCGTATGACATAAGTTGTCATGCCCTCAGGAGAAACTTGAGGCTAGACCTCCTTATCAGGAGGATGAGTAGACAGAGTTAGTCTTGGAGGTAGAGACCTCCATTACAAGTAGAGACCTAGCACATCCTCTGAGGATGACGTTAACCCTAACCCTAAGTGGAGGTTAGAGAGAGAGATGACATAATGAGTTAGATGTCATGGTTGACTGGGGGGTTGGATGGACATGCCTTTAGTTTTCCCTATGAGCCATGAGAGGTTGGATGACCCATCACCTTTGGCAACCCAAACCTGGGAAGGGTCATGCATGTTTGAGCGAAGGATAGCTCCTTCATGTATGAGGTTAGAGAAGAACCTATAGAGACCTTATGGGCTGTTGCAAGTAGGATATAGCTTGCACCCAGAGTACATCAGTAGTATGAGCAGTAAGTTAAAACTAAGGCCAAAAGGACAGGATGGATGGCTTATGAGATAAGCATAAGGGGCTATGGATAATCATGAGCAAACATAAGTTTGATCATAGGCTTCACCCATGTAGAGGTATGTCGGTGAGCTTGATCCTTCATGGGGAGAAGACCTCTATTAGTATGGCTAGATGTGGAGTTAGCTCTAGAGAGAGAAAGTAGGACCCGAGTAAGGAGGTTGGAAGCCTAGAACCCCGAGATATGAGGAACAGTGGGGAGTTGAGGATGATGCGACCTAAGTGGATGATAGTGGTTGTCTTATGCTTGACCCCTGGAGGCTGATGATATCTTGGTTTCCTTTAGAGGAACCAAACCCTAGAGAGAGGATGATGCTTCTGGTACCTATGTACCTATGGTATAAGTGATTACTTGTTGAGATGATACAAAGAGTGCCTTAGACCCGGAGGAGGTCTAAGTAACCAGTTGTGAGGCTTTATACCTAGTTGGTTGTCCTTAACGAGGACTTAAATCTGAGGTGTTGCTTATATAAAAGGATCATGGAAGTGCATGACATACCTTGGACATGCTTGATTCATGGTTAAGAGATTGAGCATGCAGTTGGACACCCAAAGGTAAACCTAGGGTTCCTAGGCCTAAGAGGGGAAATGGTGTACCTAATGCTCATGATGAGAGTTGAGTTTCTATACATGCGAGCATGGTACTTCTTATGTTGAGAGGAAAGAGAAACCCCTTAAGTTTAAGGAAGGTTTGATGAACCCCCAAAGCTAAATTGATGACATGGGAAGGTATGATCTTGATCCAAGGTGACCTAGCATAGTCTAGTAGATGGTTTGCTTGTACCTTAGCAGTTTGCTAGGGTTAAGCATGCTCATGTGGATGTAAACCCTGGACATAAAGGCATTTGTGGTCTTTGTTGATAAGGTGTAGTTTCCTCCCATCTTGGGAGAGGGACCCTTTTGTAGGGTGTATACCAGTTTGTTGGTGTTGAGGTAACCTAAAGAGGTCTCATAGGATCTCGAGAAGCTAAGTGAAAAGTACATGGTAAGAGAATGAACCGGTAGACCTATAGATATCCATCTCTAAGAGCATGTGGATATGTTACCATGGAGGTAACTGGTATGGGGCCTGACCAAGGTAGGCAGGTCACCCTGACCCCTATAAAAGATTGAAAGTCAGCCCATGTATACAGAGAGAGATGATGAAATCTTGGGAAAGGTTCTATGTTGGACATGGACTATAATAGAATCCTAAGTCTATCCTAGGGTCAAGTAGGGATAAGACCGATGAAAGTAGGAATTGCCTGTTTCTCTAGTTGCACGTGACCATAGGGTCGGGAGGTAACAACTATCATTGTCTGAGGGCCATGGGTTGGGAGATTGATCACCGTCATGAACTCATGGGACTCAAAGGGCAGATGAGTAGGGCACTCTCTAGATGCATGAGGGAAGAGGGATGAACCCAAAAGTGTCGGCGCCATATAGACCTAGAGGGAATGACCAAGGATTGTGTAGGTACCAAAGTAAGTCTGAGACCGGTTATCCATGGAAGTAACCCTGATATCGAGATGATTGTGATGTAGAGACATAAGTTGCATGTTTCAACTTAGATTTGAAGGTGTACTGGAAAGGTGGGATGTACTATCTCTACTCTTGGAATAGGAAGAACTCTATATTTGGATGGCTGCCAAATGCTTATTTCATCTTGTTAGGAGAGTGAGAGATAGGACAGTACGCATGCCTTACACCAAAGATAAAAAAAATGATGTGAGTTGGAACATTTCTACGAGATATGAGAATAAAGATGATAGCATGCTCTGGTAGAGTGAATAATACCTACATGGTTTACAAATAGTAAAAGAAATAAGAATGTTTCTAGCAGAAGCTATGTGGAATTTGCAAGTTATACAAGTTTGAGGTTGATCACCATGAGGATGAGCTCAAAGTTTCTTGTTGAAGACAAACTTTGTATTTGAGACGAGATGATAAGTGGAATTCCTGGAAGTGTATGTCTTCAACTTTACCTAACATCTAAGGATGAGAAGTGGTAATGAATGCTCTGGTTGAGATACATCTACTTAGTTTCTCTAGAGGCTAGAAGAGGCTGTTATGTTAACCATAAGTTGATAAAAAGCGATAAGTTTGGCTAACACTCAGATATAACAAGATATGTTGAACAATATTAGTGGTTGTTTGGTTAGCCAGCCTAGGCCTTGATGCTATAAAAGGATGGTTGTGGAACCTCGGATACACTTTTTTGGAAAAGAAGGTGATGAGACCCTGACTAAAGAGGTTTATGGTTTCTGAGGAATCGATCTTGAGAAATCATGACATACAAGGGATCATGATACACTGTGGTACTACTAAGATAGTAAGTTACAGTAGTATTTTTGATGCCTAAGGTGAAAAGTGTACAAAGATGCACGTGACTCGTCACCATGCACGTCAAGAGGTGAAGGATGAACATCAGTAACCCAGTGTAGTGATATAGAGGATAAAGAGTCCCCGAGAGGGAATCGAAATTCACCACTATGGATGTGGTGGTAAGCCTTTCGTAGACAAGGAAGGTCAAGATACAATGTGGGTTATGGTAGATCGCCTTACCTAGATGACATGAGAAAGAAAGAATGCTGTCAAGGGACAAATTTTATTGAACCTACATAAGAGAAAGAGATGGTTCAACTACACCATGATGCGAGTCTAAAAGTTCTTTAGTAGGACATAAGGTTCACTTTCATTAAGTGGAAGTAGATACATGAAGAACTCGATGTTAGTACAGTTTAGCACCCCATACTAATGGTTAGTATGATCCAGACTAGAGGGTCTGATGAGAACATGTGTGCTCATTCAGGGTGATACAAAGAGACAGTTCTTAAGATGCGATGTTAACCACCATATCCTTTATCGGGATGCAAGAAGTTCTTTAGGGAGGTTGTGTCGGTCACCACTTCATTAAGATGATGTTGGTGAACGAGGCCTCGCAAAGGTCAGAAAAGAAACACAGTGTGTGCAGATGAAGTCGCTTGATCATGCAATGGCTGAAAGAGAGCCCAGGGACGACATGAGTTGTGAGATGATGCAAAGCAGACTGAAATGCAGTTCACTGTGGGAGAATATGTGAAGTAAAAATCTGACCCCTCTAAGCTACAGATGAGAAAGCTGAGTCCCTGATATCTAGGTCCATTTGATATGGATTGGTGGAGAAGGTTATGTTCAACCTTTCCAATCAGGATAAGTAATGTGTGATGAGTTCCATATGTCTGGTCTAGAGCACTATGTGAGGTACCCAGCCCATTTTTTGAGCCCTAAACCTATTCAACTTTATGAGAGGTTGAAATGTCCTGAGTCACCTATGAGGGTACAATATACCAAGGTAAGAAAGAACTCAGATGGAAGAATATGTGATGATGAAGGTTCTTGGGAAGCACCATGGAAAGGGAGAAGCCGCAGGGGAGCCTTGATGGACATAAGAAAGGCTTATCTAGTTTGTTTGTTTGCTTGAGGGAATTTTGAGGGCAAAATTCCTATAAGAGGGGAAGGATGTTACAACCCCAATTTTTGGGTTCTTTTGGAGAGAAATGTAATTTCTCATATTAAATATATTGGAACCAATAATGGTGTGACTTGATTTGAATCAATGAATTTCGTTTAAAATAGCCTTGTTGATTTATTTGTGGGCTGTATTGGCTATTGGGCCCAATAACAAGGAAAAGACAAAAGAAACTCCATTATTAATAAGAAATGGAGAAAAGAAAAATGTAGAAACTTTTAGAAGGCATAATAATATAATCCAAAGTTGGCTTTCATGCCTCTTGGGTTCCTTGGGTTCCAAGGAGTCCAAAGTTGCAAAGAAAATGCAATAAGAAAAGAAAAGATCAATTAAGTATTTCTTTATTAAGAAAGAAATTGAAAAAATTATAAATGTGGGAAATAAGTGGAAAGAGGTATAATTGACTTATCCTTGGTGGAATTTCATATCCCAAGGATTCCTAATACCAATGAGGAAAATAAAAGATAAATCTTCAAAAAGAGATATTTTAATGAAGAAATAAAAAGATAAGGAGAATATGTGAAAGAGACATAAATAAAAGGATAAAAGCAAGTAGATATTCCCCAATGTGGAAATTCGTGCCTTGAGGATTTCTTGAGGTCCAAGGGACCCAAAATAACAAGATAATGGCAAAAAGAAAAGGAATACTAATTAATTTGGAGTAATTGGATACATAACTTGGCAGAGAAGGAAACCTTCTCATACATTGCAAGTTGTTTCCCAAATTTCGTAAAACCTAGATAACGCCAAAACAAACCTTCCTTTAAAATTTGAGTTAAAAAGGAGAAAGGGTTTGGGAGATACGAATTTTCTAAGAAATTGCTAAAATTTGGATTTATTCAGAATTAGGAAAAGGATTTTCCTTTTTGTTCAAACACGGACAACACGGACCGTTGGATCTTAATCCAACAACATACGATCATCGTCTAAGTCCCATTGGGACTAGAACTCTGCGAGAATACAGAGGATCCTTCCTCTCCGAATTCCTCAAGATCCAGGGAGATTGATCATCTAATTATAGTCCCAATGGACTCAGGAGATGAAATCATAGGGAAACATCCCTGGTTTGTGAATGTTTGGCCTTCATTTTGGGAAACCCCCAATTCTTGCGAACCTGACCTTGACCTTATATATAGGGGAGGGTCAAGGAGGGAACCAACACCCCTGTTTGCTATCCCGGTCGCTGTGGATTGTTGCAAGGAACAACTATGTGCCTTCAATTGCTCCAACCACCATGACCTGCACCCCTATTCCAGTGCCAAACCTCGCCGGAGTCCGGCGAGTAGAGGAGGGTGGCGGTGTGTTCTTGGTGAGCAATTGGAGCCCTAGACAACTTCATCGAGGGGAGGCAGAGCCCCCTGGCTGATAGGCATGAGAAAAGGAGCACGACAACCCGAAGTCAACCTCGCGGTTGACCATCAGTGCTAAAACGACGAGGTCAAGAGGTAGAAGAAGAAGAGGACCCGTGGATTGACCAAATTGCCCCTCGTCTCCTTCAGTCGCATCAAGGTTAGAACGGTCTTCTGCTTCTTTTGATCGTAGATAAAGGGCGTGCGCATCCATGGTCGTTGGATCCTCAGTGGACCCGCGGACCATGGATCGGGCGATCTTGGTTTTTCTAAAAATAGCAAGTAAATCAATATAAAAGGGTTGTCCTTGATAAAATCATATCTTGAGCTAGAAAACTTGGATGATGAAAGTTAATGCATGGAAAATGATCATAAAAATATGAGGGATACGTTAAAAATGGTTTGAACACCTAAATCAGTATATTTTTGCAAAAGTGCATATTTTGATGGAAAAGAAGTGTTAATTTGGGATTAGAAAACCTAATTGTTGATAAAGATCTTGCAAATAAGTTAATTCGAGCATTATTAACTTGATTAATGATTAAGATAGATTTTAACTTGTTTTGATGATGGAATTGCAAAGTTTAGGGTTTTAAACCTAATATGTTGATTAATATGCTTAGAAACCATAAATTAGGGAAAAAGAAAAGAAAAGTACTTATAATATGAAATTAGGGTTTCTTGTTGCTAAAAGATGAACTTAGAATCTTTTGTGAAAGATAGATGAAATAATTAGGGTTTTTAAAGTAATTTTATAAAATTTGGGTTTAAAGTAATAAAAATGAAGTGGAATCCTAATTATGCTTGAAACCCTAAAAAGGACAAATAACCCCAGAAAACAACTAGGATTAATAGATCATGATGAAATGATTAATGATAGAGAAATTGAATTCCTTTTCAGGATCAACCTGTGTGTACTTGCTTGATTTCTTGATTGGTTGAGTTATTTCTTCATTCAAGTCTACTTAACATGTATGTGGTTAATTATGATTAATCACATTAGTTTCCCAAGGGTTTTCCGAATGCTTCCGCACATTGAATGCAATCTAAACAGTTTGGTTGTTCATACTGCAATTATAAAGTCACTATGGGTATCACAATTATAATTACATGTGTATTCTCACACCTACATGCCACCCTGATGGATGATGCCATAAAGGTCAGGCCCATGAGGGTAGACCAATGGGCACCATGAGAGTTGACCCCATACACCAAGCTCGGGAATGAGAAGGTGGTCTATGATGCATGACTATGGAGCACTATGAGAGGTGACTCCCAGGCATCAAGCTTGGGATTGAGAAGGTGGCCTTAAGTCAATGGCAAAAGGGAAACCCTAGAGGGGTATGCCAGGGTTAGGGAAAAAGTGGTGGAGAATGACACATTGAAAATGTAAGTTGGCTTGTTAAATAATTTGATTGTGATTATTAAATTGTTACCCATATCAGTGAAATTTTGGATGTCCCCACATACCAGTATATTCCCGTATACTAATCGATGTTTTGTTTGTCGGCGTTTTAGGTACAACCCTGAAATGAACAAACAACAAAGTGACACATTGTAGAAATAAAAAAATAAAGTTCAAGGAGGATTAGATAGAATAATTCAAGCCCTGGATAGATAGATTTCCAAAGTTTTAAAAGGTAAGCAACGTTTTAATTTTATACCAAATTTCAGTTTAGTTTGTAGAATTTCATAATTATTATTGGTTATTTGTCAAACTTTTGATCCTATTTATTGGGATAACTACTCTGATCTCTTGGTCTCCTTTAAGTGGGGGTTACCGGGAGACGGGGTCGTTACACCTTCCTTCTGCCGCAGGAGCTGTAGGTGGCAGAGAGACCTTGGCGATGCAGATACAAATCTAAGATCCCACACCCACAATGCCACGAGGATCTAACCAAGGTTGCTGAAGATGACGACAACCTTAGAAGCCGGCGAGGGGCAAATTGTCTCAATGGATCGCTCAACGGAGGAGCACATCACGGAGACAACTCCATTTTTGTCTCACACAAATGAATCATGTGAACCGAGCCGAACCAGGGAGAATCGAGCCACATACAACGCCAAACCAGGTGTAGAACCGAGCCGAACCAGGTGAACGAAACGTGTGAATGAAAAGGAGTTTGGGTCGGTTTAACCTCATACAACTCCAAACCAGGTGCAGAACCAAGCCGAACCAGGGAGAACCGGCTGGATCAAGCCCGGAGGAGCACACACCCACACTGAACGAAACATGGTTCATTTGAATGTAATTTCTCATATTAAAGATATTTAAACAAATAATGATATAATTTGTTTGGTTAAATGGAATGCCAATGAGGAAAATAAAAAGAAATATAAAGAGAAATCATCAAAAAGAGATATTTTAATAAGAAATAAACAAGATAATGTGAAATAATGAACATAGATGCATCTAGAAGGATAATGAGTATCCTTAAAAAGGAATTTCGAAATCTTGGAGTTTCTTAGGGTCCAAGGAGCCCCAATGGAGAAGAAAGAAAGAGAAAATACCAAAAATGCAAAATAAGAGGATAATGTGATGCATTATTAATGATTTTGGTGGCATTTCTAAAAAGGAAGTATTTTCTACAAAAGGAAAATAGAATTTGTGCCAATGGGTTAATAATCAAGCAATAAAGAGAATAAGTGAGAGGAATTTCAAATTCCTAATATCTAAAAAACAAAGTATATTTAAAGGGATAATGAAGAGAGAAGTTGCTTCTCAATAATGGAATTGGATTCCTAATGGGAAAGGACTCTGTTTCTTCGAGGACAAGTGTGCTGGGGCATGGATACTCTCCCCTATATAAAGGGTAGATCCCTAGTTTGGGCCCAAGGAGATCCCACACGTCTCCCTCTCTCTTACATATATTCTTCTTCCGTGTTTTTGTCTTCAACCCTAGTCATGTGGTTGGTGTTTTACCTGGAGCAACACAGAGCTGTGGGTCACCTTGATGAAGGTTGGATGTTACCCGATGACCTGAGGATGATCGACTATCATCACCAATCCCTCGATGTAACATCCCTGGATTTGAGGCCTCAGATAAGTTGATCTTAAAAGGAATGATTGGACTACCCATATCACCATGGTGCACCTTCTTTTCTAGGAGCCCATCACTAAGAACTCCATAGTGAAGCGTGCTCAGCTTGGAGTAGTACTGGGATGGGTGACATGTCAGGAAGTTGATCCTGGCATGAGCGTGAGTGAGGAAAAAGTGTACAGTTAAGGCTAGTGGTGGTCTGTGGGGACAGTCATCATTCCTGAAACTCTGCTAGAGCCTTGGGCAGTTGGCCCAATCATTACAAATGGTATCAGAGCCTTAACCCCTCCAGTAGGTGGGGCCCACATGGGCATGTAACATGCCAGTCTTGAGTCGTGTGGTCCAGGCATGTAGGAAGGGCCGTCCATGGTTGACGTAGCCACCCTTGTGCTGGTATTCCGTGATTGGGAGCTGGGTGTCCATGGGCCATTGTGGGTCTGCACTGAAATGGGGTCAGATTATGAGGCCATATAGTTGAGACTTGACGAGGACGTCAAGAGTCTAAGTGGGGGAGATTGTAACATCCCAGGATTTGAGGCCTCAAATAAGTTGATCTTAAAAGGAATGATTGGACTACCCATATCAGCAAGGTGCACCTCCTTTTCTAGGAGCCCATCACTAAGAACTCCATAGTTAAACATGCTCAGCTTGGAGTAGTACTGGGATGGGTGACCTGTCGGGAAGTTGATCCTGGCATGCGTGTGAGTGAGGAAAAAGTGCACAGTTAAGGCTAGTGGTGGTCTATGGGGACAGTCGTCATTCCTAAAACTCTACTAGAGCCTTGGGCAGTGGGCCCGATCGTTACACTCGACCTCCCACGCTAACCTACAGCAGGCCTGCATGATCAGCCGAGAGTCACAGGTTTAGGCACGCTAGAGTAGCCACCTTGACCGTGAAGAAGAGGTGCCATGGGCATGGCGGAGGTCGACGGAGGAGGGGCAGCAGTTTCTGGCCACCCTCGGGCTTTGGGGTAGAGGGGGTGAACCACCGCCGTCGATAGACGCCGACCACAGCGCTAGGGCGCGCGGGGGAAGAAGACCGCCGACCTTTGATGAATATACCCTCCGGGGTATGAAGGGTGGGCAACTTAAAGAAGGGAAAAACCGTCTTTTTGAAATATTTCCAAACCAGTCGAGCATGTTGCATGGAAGAGGTCGACGTAGCAGCCTCCTATTGGCCAAAAGTAAGTTAAATTTGTAAAATTCGTATCTATTTAACCGTAGCTCAGATGGATACACATAATATATAAATTTTTCTCAAAAGAAAAAGAGGAATGCAATAAAAATAAAATTGAATCCTTTTTCTAATTGAAATTCGAAAAGTTATGGAAGTTATCAACTTTAATGATTAAATGATTAAGAAACCCTATTTTTAGGTGAATAATATATTTTGTAGGGTTTAATGGATGATTAAAGTTGGTATTAACATGTTAATGGTAAAAATGAACATTAGGAACAAAAAGGATGAACTTTGCACGTAATTGATTTAATATCAAGTTTCATGTGCATAAATATACATGAATGGGCCTTGAAACCCTAATATTGATAAATGTGACTCTTAATGGCTTTAATTATTCAAAATCATGAATAAATGTGAGATATGATGATTCTAAAGTATTTCAAGTATAAAATTTCCTAATTGTGGGTAAATATCCTTAATATGATAATTAGGGTTTTTCCAGTGGATAAAAGGTAGAATTAATGATAAATAACGTTCATAAGTGAATTAGACCATAATGAACTACCAATTGAGTATAAATGAGCATAATGATCTTGTCATGGAATAAAAGGGAAAGAAATGGTAGCTTCAATGTAAAACAGGCTTAATGGACTTAATTGATGATTAATTGTGTTGTTTCTGAAATTAAGGTTATATGTTGTTAAAAGGTAACCTTAATAACTTTCATGAAGGATAGTTGAGAAATTAGGGTAAAATGAAGTAAAAACCCTAATTGCAAAGTAAACCCTAAAAGAGGTATAAATCCTAAAAAGGAATAGAAACCTTAAGTAGCAAGATGGTTTGAATAGATTTTGATAAAAAGGAATTGGATGTAATTTCAGGACTCTTGTACTTGCTTGATTAGATGTCTTGATTGATTGGACTATTCTATCTCAATTCAGCCTAATAGGTACGTGGTTAATTACGATTAATCACATTAGTTTGCCCAAACGTTTCCTGGATGGTTAATCACATTGATTGAAACTAAACAATTTGGATGTTCATACTGCAATTATAAAGTCACTATGTTTATCACAATTATAAATACATGTGTATTGTCCCACCTACATGCCACCCTGATGGAAGATGCCATAAAGGTTAGGCCCAAGAGGGTAGACCAATGTGCACCATGAGAGGTGACCCCAGACACCAAGCTCGGGAATGAGAAGGTGGTCTATGTTGCATGACTATGGGGCACCATGAGACGTGACGCCCAGGCACCAAGCTCGAGATTGAGAAGGTGGCCTTAAGTCATTGGCAAAAGAGAAACCCTAGAGGGGTATTTTAGGGTTAGGGAAAAGTGGTGGAGAATGACACACTGAAAATGTAAAGTTGTTTGCTAATTACCTAGATTGTGATAATTAAATTGTTAGCCATATTTTTAAAATTTTGGTTGTTCCCACATACCAGCATATTTCTATATGCTGACCGACGTTTTGTTTGTCGGTGTTTTAGGTACAACAATTGAAAGAACAAACAATAAAATGACACATTGTGGAAATAAGAAATAAAGTGCAAGGAGGATTAGATAGAATGAATCCAATCTATGGATAGAGTAGTTTACCAAAGTTTTAAAAAGGTATGCAAGGTTTATTTTATACCAGTTTTCAGTTTAGTTGGTAAAATTTGATATTTGTTATTGATTATTTGTTGGGCCTTTGATCTAGGAATTGGGATAATGACTTTGGTCTTCTGGTCTCCCTTAATTAGGGGTTACTGGGAGGCAGGGTCGTTACAATTGGTATCAGAGCATGGGTTCCTCATTTAATCTTTAATAATTATTAAATTTTACAAACTCCGTAGAACCCATGGGAGTTATTAGAGGAATTTCTGAAAGATAGAGGTGTCTAGAAAAGGATCCTGTCTGTGGGCTGGCAAGATTTTCCTTCACACTACTAGTTGGAATATGAGGACTCCCAGATTAGTGTGACTACCTGGCCAAAGTCTCAGGATTTGACTCGAAATAAGATACCTTTAGGACTCTCTCATCTTGTTCATCCCTTCTCAACTCAAATGTCATTAAGGACCTTAAGGACTAGGGTTTTCTCTCTTTCCCTCACCCTCTTGAGGTAGGGGTAAGGTTGATAAGGTTTAAGGAATCCTCCACCAAATTAATAAAAAGTATGTAAATAAGTTGTCATGGACATAAGCTTAATAGATTAAGCATAAAGGAATAGATACATGCTTAGGTCGTATGACATAAGTTGTCATGCCCTCAGGAGAGACCTGAGGCTAGACCTTCTTGTGAGGAGGATAAGTAAAGAGAGTGTTAGTCTTGGAGGTAGAGATCTCCATTAAAAGTAGAGACCTAGTACATCCTCTAAGGATGATGTTAACCCTAACCCTAAGTGAAGGTTAGAGAGAGAGATGACATAATGAGTTAGATGTCATGGTTGACAAAGTGTTTGGATGGGCACGCCTTGGGATGTCATACAAGCCATGAGAGTTTAGATAACCTAGTACCTATGGTGACCCAAACCTGGGAAGGATCGTGCATGTTAGAGTGAAGGATAGCTCCTTCATTGATGAGGTTAGTAAAGAACCTATAGAAACCATATGGGCTTATGCAAGTAGGGGATAACATGCACCCAGAGTACGTCAGTGGTGTGGCAGTAGGTTGAAACCCTGGCCAGTAAGTATGATGGATGGCTTATGAAATAAGAATAAAGAGTTATGAATAACCTCGAGCAAACATAAGTTTGAACATAGGCTTCACCCATGTAGAGGTGTGCTTGTGAGCTTGATCCTTCATGAAGAGAGGACCTCTAGCAGTAAGGTTGGATGTGGAGTTACCTCTAGAGAGAGAAAGCATGACTAAAGCAAGGAGGATGGAATCTTAGATTTTGAGACATGAGGAACACTAGGGAGTTAAGGATGATGTGACCTAAGTGGATGATAGTGGTTGCCTCATGCTTGATCCCTAGATAACGCCAAAACAAACCTTCCTTTAAAATTTGAGTTAAAAAGGAGAAAGGGTTTGGGAGATACGAATTTTCTAAGAAATTGCTAAAATTTGGATTTATTCAGAATTAGGAAAAGGATTTTCCTTTTTGTTCAAACACGGACAACACGGACCGTTGGATCTTAATCCAACAACATACGATCATCGTCTAAGTCCCATTGGGACTAGAACTCTGCGAGAATACAGAGGATCCTTCCTCTCCGAATTCCTCAAGATCCAGGGAGATTGATCATCTAATTATAGTCCCAATGGACTCAGGAGATGAAATCATAGGGAAACATCCCTGGTTTGTGAATGTTTGGCCTTCATTTTGGGAAACCCCCAATTCTTGCGAACCTGACCTTGACCTTATATATAGGGGAGGGTCAAGGAGGGAACCAACACCCCTGTTTGCTATCCCGGTCGCTGTGGATTGTTGCAAGGAACAACTATGTGCCTTCAATTGCTCCAACCACCATGACCTGCACCCCTATTCCAGTGCCAAACCTCGCCGGAGTCCGGCGAGTAGAGGAGGGTGGCGGTGTGTTCTTGGTGAGCAATTGGAGCCCTAGACAACTTCATCGAGGGGAGGCAGAGCCCCCTGGCTGATAGGCATGAGAAAAGGAGCACGACAACCCGAAGTCAACCTCGCGGTTGACCATCAGTGCTAAAACGACGAGGTCAAGAGGTAGAAGAAGAAGAGGACCCGTGGATTGACCAAATTGCCCCTCGTCTCCTTCAGTCGCATCAAGGTTAGAACGGTCTTCTGCTTCTTTTGATCGTAGATAAAGGGCGTGCGCATCCATGGTCGTTGGATCCTCAGTGGACCCGCGGACCATGGATCGGGCGATCTTGGTTTTTCTAAAAATAGCAAGTAAATCAATATAAAAGGGTTGTCCTTGATAAAATCATATCTTGAGCTAGAAAACTTGGATGATGAAAGTTAATGCATGGAAAATGATCATAAAAATATGAGGGATACGTTAAAAATGGTTTGAACACCTAAATCAGTATATTTTTGCAAAAGTGCATATTTTGATGGAAAAGAAGTGTTAATTTGGGATTAGAAAACCTAATTGTTGATAAAGATCTTGCAAATAAGTTAATTCGAGCATTATTAACTTGATTAATGATTAAGATAGATTTTAACTTGTTTTGATGATGGAATTGCAAAGTTTAGGGTTTTAAACCTAATATGTTGATTAATATGCTTAGAAACCATAAATTAGGGAAAAAGAAAAGAAAAGTACTTATAATATGAAATTAGGGTTTCTTGTTGCTAAAAGATGAACTTAGAATCTTTTGTGAAAGATAGATGAAATAATTAGGGTTTTTAAAGTAATTTTATAAAATTTGGGTTTAAAGTAATAAAAATGAAGTGGAATCCTAATTATGCTTGAAACCCTAAAAAGGACAAATAACCCCAGAAAACAACTAGGATTAATAGATCATGATGAAATGATTAATGATAGAGAAATTGAATTCCTTTTCAGGATCAACCTGTGTGTACTTGCTTGATTTCTTGATTGGTTGAGTTATTTCTTCATTCAAGTCTACTTAACATGTATGTGGTTAATTATGATTAATCACATTAGTTTCCCGAGGGTTTTCCGAATGCTTCCGCACATTGAATGCAATCTAAACAGTTTGGTTGTTCATACTGCAATTATAAAGTCACTATGGGTATCACAATTATAATTACATGTGTATTCTCACACCTACATGCCACCCTGATGGATGATGCCATAAAGGTCAGGCCCATGAGGGTAGACCAATGGGCACCATGAGAGTTGACCCCATACACCAAGCTCGGGAATGAGAAGGTGGTCTATGATGCATGACTATGGAGCACTATGAGAGGTGACTCCCAGGCATCAAGCTTGGGATTGAGAAGGTGGCCTTAAGTCAATGGCAAAAGGGAAACCCTAGAGGGGTATGCCAGGGTTAGGGAAAAAGTGGTGGAGAATGACACATTGAAAATGTAAGTTGGCTTGTTAAATAATTTGATTGTGATTATTAAATTGTTACCCATATCAGTGAAATTTTGGATGTCCCCACATACCAGTATATTCCCGTATACTAATCGATGTTTTGTTTGTCGGCGTTTTAGGTACAACCCTGAAATGAACAAACAACAAAGTGACACATTGTAGAAATAAAAAAATAAAGTTCAAGGAGGATTAGATAGAATAATTCAAGCCCTGGATAGATAGATTTCCAAAGTTTTAAAAGGTAAGCAACGTTTTAATTTTATACCAAATTTCAGTTTAGTTTGTAGAATTTCATAATTATTATTGGTTATTTGTCAAACTTTTGATCCTATTTATTGGGATAACTACTCTGATCTCTTGGTCTCCTTTAAGTGGGGGTTACCGGGAGACGGGGTCGTTACACCTTCCTTCTGCCGCAGGAGCTGTAGGTGGCAGAGAGACCTTGGCGATGCAGATACAAATCTAAGATCCCACACCCACAATGCCACGAGGATCTAACCAAGGTTGCTGAAGATGACGACAACCTTAGAAGCCGGCGAGGGGCAAATTGTCTCAATGGATCGCTCAACGGAGGAGCACATCACGGAGACAACTCCATTTTTGTCTCACACAAATGAATCATGTGAACCGAGCCGAACCAGGGAGAATCGAGCCACATACAACGCCAAACCAGGTGTAGAACCGAGCCGAACCAGGTGAACGAAACGTGTGAATGAAAAGGAGTTTGGGTCGGTTTAACCTCATACAACTCCAAACCAGGTGCAGAACCAAGCCGAACCAGGGAGAACCGGCTGGATCAAGCCCGGAGGAGCACACACCCACACTGAACGAAACATGGTTCATTTGAATGTAATTTCTCATATTAAAGATATTTAAACAAATAATGATATAATTTGTTTGGTTAAATGGAATGCCAATGAGGAAAATAAAAAGAAATATAAAGAGAAATCATCAAAAAGAGATATTTTAATAAGAAATAAACAAGATAATGTGAAATAATGAACATAGATGCATCTAGAAGGATAATGAGTATCCTTAAAAAGGAATTTCGAAATCTTGGAGTTTCTTAGGGTCCAAGGAGCCCCAATGGAGAAGAAAGAAAGAGAAAATACCAAAAATGCAAAATAAGAGGATAATGTGATGCATTATTAATGATTTTGGTGGCATTTCTAAAAAGGAAGTATTTTCTACAAAAGGAAAATAGAATTTGTGCCAATGGGTTAATAATCAAGCAATAAAGAGAATAAGTGAGAGGAATTTCAAATTCCTAATATCTAAAAAACAAAGTATATTTAAAGGGATAATGAAGAGAGAAGTTGCTTCTCAATAATGGAATTGGATTCCTAATGGGAAAGGACTCTGTTTCTTCGAGGACAAGTGTGCTGGGGCATGGATACTCTCCCCTATATAAAGGGTAGATCCCTAGTTTGGGCCCAAGGAGATCCCACACGTCTCCCTCTCTCTTACATATATTCTTCTTCCGTGTTTTTGTCTTCAACCCTAGTCATGTGGTTGGTGTTTTACCTGGAGCAACACAGAGCTGTGGGTCACCTTGATGAAGGTTGGATGTTACCCGATGACCTGAGGATGATCGACTATCATCACCAATCCCTCGATGTAACATCCCTGGATTTGAGGCCTCAGATAAGTTGATCTTAAAAGGAATGATTGGACTACCCATATCACCATGGTGCACCTTCTTTTCTAGGAGCCCATCACTAAGAACTCCATAGTGAAGCGTGCTCAGCTTGGAGTAGTACTGGGATGGGTGACATGTCAGGAAGTTGATCCTGGCATGAGCGTGAGTGAGGAAAAAGTGTACAGTTAAGGCTAGTGGTGGTCTGTGGGGACAGTCATCATTCCTGAAACTCTGCTAGAGCCTTGGGCAGTTGGCCCAATCATTACAAATGGTATCAGAGCCTTAACCCCTCCAGTAGGTGGGGCCCACATGGGCATGTAACATGCCAGTCTTGAGTCGTGTGGTCCAGGCATGTAGGAAGGGCCGTCCATGGTTGACGTAGCCACCCTTGTGCTGGTATTCCGTGATTGGGAGCTGGGTGTCCATGGGCCATTGTGGGTCTGCACTGAAATGGGGTCAGATTATGAGGCCATATAGTTGAGACTTGACGAGGACGTCAAGAGTCTAAGTGGGGGAGATTGTAACATCCCAGGATTTGAGGCCTCAAATAAGTTGATCTTAAAAGGAATGATTGGACTACCCATATCAGCAAGGTGCACCTCCTTTTCTAGGAGCCCATCACTAAGAACTCCATAGTTAAACATGCTCAGCTTGGAGTAGTACTGGGATGGGTGACCTGTCGGGAAGTTGATCCTGGCATGCGTGTGAGTGAGGAAAAAGTGCACAGTTAAGGCTAGTGGTGGTCTATGGGGACAGTCGTCATTCCTAAAACTCTACTAGAGCCTTGGGCAGTGGGCCCGATCGTTACACTCGACCTCCCACGCTAACCTACAGCAGGCCTGCATGATCAGCCGAGAGTCACAGGTTTAGGCACGCTAGAGTAGCCACCTTGACCGTGAAGAAGAGGTGCCATGGGCATGGCGGAGGTCGACGGAGGAGGGGCAGCAGTTTCTGGCCACCCTCGGGCTTTGGGGTAGAGGGGGTGAACCACCGCCGTCGATAGACGCCGACCACAGCGCTAGGGCGCGCGGGGGAAGAAGACCGCCGACCTTTGATGAATATACCCTCCGGGGTATGAAGGGTGGGCAACTTAAAGAAGGGAAAAACCGTCTTTTTGAAATATTTCCAAACCAGTCGAGCATGTTGCATGGAAGAGGTCGACGTAGCAGCCTCCTATTGGCCAAAAGTAAGTTAAATTTGTAAAATTCGTATCTATTTAACCGTAGCTCAGATGGATACACATAATATATAAATTTTTCTCAAAAGAAAAAGAGGAATGCAATAAAAATAAAATTGAATCCTTTTTCTAATTGAAATTCGAAAAGTTATGGAAGTTATCAACTTTAATGATTAAATGATTAAGAAACCCTATTTTTAGGTGAATAATATATTTTGTAGGGTTTAATGGATGATTAAAGTTGGTATTAACATGTTAATGGTAAAAATGAACATTAGGAACAAAAAGGATGAACTTTGCACGTAATTGATTTAATATCAAGTTTCATGTGCATAAATATACATGAATGGGCCTTGAAACCCTAATATTGATAAATGTGACTCTTAATGGCTTTAATTATTCAAAATCATGAATAAATGTGAGATATGATGATTCTAAAGTATTTCAAGTATAAAATTTCCTAATTGTGGGTAAATATCCTTAATATGATAATTAGGGTTTTTCCAGTGGATAAAAGGTAGAATTAATGATAAATAACGTTCATAAGTGAATTAGACCATAATGAACTACCAATTGAGTATAAATGAGCATAATGATCTTGTCATGGAATAAAAGGGAAAGAAATGGTAGCTTCAATGTAAAACAGGCTTAATGGACTTAATTGATGATTAATTGTGTTGTTTCTGAAATTAAGGTTATATGTTGTTAAAAGGTAACCTTAATAACTTTCATGAAGGATAGTTGAGAAATTAGGGTAAAATGAAGTAAAAACCCTAATTGCAAAGTAAACCCTAAAAGAGGTATAAATCCTAAAAAGGAATAGAAACCTTAAGTAGCAAGATGGTTTGAATAGATTTTGATAAAAAGGAATTGGATGTAATTTCAGGACTCTTGTACTTGCTTGATTAGATGTCTTGATTGATTGGACTATTCTATCTCAATTCAGCCTAATAGGTACGTGGTTAATTACGATTAATCACATTAGTTTGCCCAAACGTTTCCTGGATGGTTAATCACATTGATTGAAACTAAACAATTTGGATGTTCATACTGCAATTATAAAGTCACTATGTTTATCACAATTATAAATACATGTGTATTGTCCCACCTACATGCCACCCTGATGGAAGATGCCATAAAGGTTAGGCCCAAGAGGGTAGACCAATGTGCACCATGAGAGGTGACCCCAGACACCAAGCTCGGGAATGAGAAGGTGGTCTATGTTGCATGACTATGGGGCACCATGAGACGTGACGCCCAGGCACCAAGCTCGAGATTGAGAAGGTGGCCTTAAGTCATTGGCAAAAGAGAAACCCTAGAGGGGTATTTTAGGGTTAGGGAAAAGTGGTGGAGAATGACACACTGAAAATGTAAAGTTGTTTGCTAATTACCTAGATTGTGATAATTAAATTGTTAGCCATATTTTTAAAATTTTGGTTGTTCCCACATACCAGCATATTTCTATATGCTGACCGACGTTTTGTTTGTCGGTGTTTTAGGTACAACAATTGAAAGAACAAACAATAAAATGACACATTGTGGAAATAAGAAATAAAGTGCAAGGAGGATTAGATAGAATGAATCCAATCTATGGATAGAGTAGTTTACCAAAGTTTTAAAAAGGTATGCAAGGTTTATTTTATACCAGTTTTCAGTTTAGTTGGTAAAATTTGATATTTGTTATTGATTATTTGTTGGGCCTTTGATCTAGGAATTGGGATAATGACTTTGGTCTTCTGGTCTCCCTTAATTAGGGGTTACTGGGAGGCAGGGTCGTTACAATTGGTATCAGAGCATGGGTTCCTCATTTAATCTTTAATAATTATTAAATTTTACAAACTCCGTAGAACCCATGGGAGTTATTAGAGGAATTTCTGAAAGATAGAGGTGTCTAGAAAAGGATCCTGTCTGTGGGCTGGCAAGATTTTCCTTCACACTACTAGTTGGAATATGAGGACTCCCAGATTAGTGTGACTACCTGGCCAAAGTCTCAGGATTTGACTCGAAATAAGATACCTTTAGGACTCTCTCATCTTGTTCATCCCTTCTCAACTCAAATGTCATTAAGGACCTTAAGGACTAGGGTTTTCTCTCTTTCCCTCACCCTCTTGAGGTAGGGGTAAGGTTGATAAGGTTTAAGGAATCCTCCACCAAATTAATAAAAAGTATGTAAATAAGTTGTCATGGACATAAGCTTAATAGATTAAGCATAAAGGAATAGATACATGCTTAGGTCGTATGACATAAGTTGTCATGCCCTCAGGAGAGACCTGAGGCTAGACCTTCTTGTGAGGAGGATAAGTAAAGAGAGTGTTAGTCTTGGAGGTAGAGATCTCCATTAAAAGTAGAGACCTAGTACATCCTCTAAGGATGATGTTAACCCTAACCCTAAGTGAAGGTTAGAGAGAGAGATGACATAATGAGTTAGATGTCATGGTTGACAAAGTGTTTGGATGGGCACGCCTTGGGATGTCATACAAGCCATGAGAGTTTAGATAACCTAGTACCTATGGTGACCCAAACCTGGGAAGGATCGTGCATGTTAGAGTGAAGGATAGCTCCTTCATTGATGAGGTTAGTAAAGAACCTATAGAAACCATATGGGCTTATGCAAGTAGGGGATAACATGCACCCAGAGTACGTCAGTGGTGTGGCAGTAGGTTGAAACCCTGGCCAGTAAGTATGATGGATGGCTTATGAAATAAGAATAAAGAGTTATGAATAACCTCGAGCAAACATAAGTTTGAACATAGGCTTCACCCATGTAGAGGTGTGCTTGTGAGCTTGATCCTTCATGAAGAGAGGACCTCTAGCAGTAAGGTTGGATGTGGAGTTAACTCTAGAGAGAGAAAGCATGACTAAAGCAAGGAGGATGGAATCTTAGATTTTGAGACATGAGGAACACTAGGGAGTTAAGGATGATGTGACCTAAGTGGATGATAGTGGTTGCCTCATGCTTGATCCCTGGAGGTTGATGATATGTTGGTGGCCTTTAGAGGAACCAAACCCTAAAGAGAGGATGATGCTTCTAGAACCTACATGCCTATGGTATAGGAGTTTACCTGCTAAGATGAGACAAAGGGTGCCTCAGACCCTGAGGAGGTTTAAGTAGCAAGTTCTGAGGCCTTGTACCTTATTGGTTACTCTTGAGGAAGACTCAACTCTAAGGTGCAACTCGAATAAAAGGATCATGGGAGTACATGACATACCTTGGACATGTTGGATTCATGGTTAAGAGTTTGAGCATGAAGTTGTATACCCAAAGGTGAACCTAGGGTTCATAGGCCTAAGAGGGGAAGTAGTGTACTTGATGCTCATGATGAGATTTGAGTCTCTATAGTTTCGAGCATGGAACTCCTCATTGTAGAAGAAAAGGAAACCCCTAAAGTTAAAGGTATGTTTGATGAACCCCTCACAACTAAGTTGGTCTAATGTTAAGGATGAGAACAAGTGTGACCTAGCATGCTTTTGTAGGTGTCTGCTTGTTCCTTAGTAGCTTTCTAGGGCTAAGCATGCTCATGTGGATGCAAACCCTAAACATAAGGACGTTTGTGACCTTTGTTATCAATTTGTAGTTTCCTCCCATCCTGGGAGAAGGACCCTTTTGTAGGGTGTATACCAATTTTGTTGGTTTTGAGGTAACCTAAAGAGGTTTATGAGAAGCTAGGTGAAGAGTACATGGTATGATATTCAACCTGTAGACCCATAGATAACCATCTCTAAGTGCATGTGGATGTGTTACCATGGAGGTAACCGGTATGGGGCTTGACCAAGGTAGGCAGGTTGTCATGACCCCTATGGAAGGATGGAAGTCATCTATGAATGTAGAGAGAGAGAGAGAGATGATGAAGGTTTGGGTAAGGTTCTAAGCTAGACATGTACTATGTTAGAATCCTAAGTCTATCCTAGGGTCAGGTAGGGATAAGACCAATGGAAGTAGGAGTTTCATAATTCCCTAGTTGCACAAGACGATAGGGTCGAGAGGAAATAACTATCATTGTCTGAGGGCCATGGGTTAGGAGATTGATCACCTTCATGAACTCATGGGACCCAAAGGGAAGATGATTAGGGAACTCTCTGATGCATGAGGGAAGAGGGATGACCCCAAAAGTGATGGCAACCTATAGACCCAGAGGAGATGACCAAGGATTGTGTGTAAACCCCAGTAGGTTCGAGACCAGTTTTCGATGGATGTAATTTTTGATATCATGATGTTTGTGATGTAGAGACATAAGTTGCACATTTCAACTTAGATTTGAAGGTGTACTGGCAAGGTGGGATGTACCATCTCTACTCTTAGAACAAGAAGAACTCTGTATTTGGACGGCTGCCAAATGCTTATTTCCTCTTGTTATGGGAGTGAGAGATAGGATAGTACGCATGCCTTACACCAAGGATTAAGATGATGTGAGTTGTAATGTTACTATGAGGTATGAGGAGAAAGACGATAACATACCCTTGTGAAGTGAACGATAGGTACAAACGATAAGATTATTAAGGTAATCATCTTGTGAGAATGTTTTACAAGGTTGAGTTTGATAACCAAGAGGATGAGCTCAGAGTGTTCTGATGAAGATAGACTTAGAGCAGAGATGAGGTAATAAGTAAAATACATGGAGGTGTATGTCTTCAACACTACCTAATACCTAAGGATGTGAAGTGGTAATGGATGCTCTAGATGGGATACAACTGCCTCATTTAGCTGGAGGCTAGAAGATGTTGTTAGGTCAACCCTAAGTTTGTGAGATATGTTTGCCTAACACTAACATTGAACAAGTTAGTAGTTGTTTGGTTAGCCAGCCTAGGCCTTGATGCAAGAAAAGGATGATTGTAGAGCCTCAAATACACATCTCTGGAGAAAAAGGAGATGAAACCCCGATTAGAGTGGTTTAGGGTTTTCGTGGAATCAATCTTGAGGAATCATGACATACAGGAGATCATGATTGAAGATTACCATATACCATGGTACTGCCAAGATAATAAGTGACAATAGTACTTAAGATAAAGTTGCATGGGGTATGTTTCCATGCAAGACAGGAGGTGAAGGACGAATACCAGTAACTCAGTGTATCGATATAGAGGATAAAAGAGGCTCTAAGGGGGAATGGGAGTTCATCACAATGGATGTTGTGATAAGTCTCCCCTTGACCCAGGGAGGTCAAGATACAATGTGGGTTATGGTAGATTGCCTTACCTAGATGACAAGAGAAAGAAAGAGTATTGTCAAGGGACAAATTGGGTGAACTACTTATAAGAGAGAGAGATGGTTCAGCTACACCATGATGTGAGTTAAAAAGTTCTTGAGTAGGACTTAAAGGTTCACTTCCATTAGGTGATATTAGATACATGAAGAACGTGATGTCAGTACAATTTATCACCCCATACTAATGGTCCGTATAATACAGACTAGAGGGTCTGATGAGAGCATGTGTTCTCATTCAAGGTGATACATAGAGACAGTTTTTAAGATGTGATGTTAACCACCATAGCCTTTATCAGGATGCAAGAAGTTCTATAAGGATGTTGTGTCGGTCACCACTTCATTAAGATGATGTTGGTGAAGGAGGCCTCACAAAGGTCAGAAAAGAACCACAGTGTGTGCAGATGAAGTCACTTTGATCGTGCAATGGCTGAAAGGGATCCAGAGGTGACATGAGTCGTGAGTTGATGCAAAGTAAACTGACATGCAGTTCACTGTGGGAGAGTATGTCATGTGAAAATCCGACCCCTCTAAGCTATAGCTGAGAAACTGAGTCCCCGATATATGGGTCCATTTGAGATGGATTGTTGGAGATGGTTGTGTTTAGCCTTACCCCTCAGGATAACATGACGTATAATGTGTTCCATAAATTTGATCTAGAGCACTATGTGAGGTACCCAAGCCATGTGTTGAGCCCTGAACCTATTCAACTTTTGAGAGGTTGAAATGTCTTGAGTCACCTATGAGGGTACGATATACCGAGGTAAGAAAGAACTCAGATGGAAGAATATGAGATAATGAAGGGTCTTGGGAAGCACCATGGAAAGGGTGCAGCCACATGGGAGCCCTGATGGACATAAGAAAGGCTTATCCTGTTTGTTCGTGTACCTGGTGGAATTTTGAGGACAACATTACTATAAGAGGGGAAGGATGTTATAACCCCAATTTTTGGGTTCATTTTGTGAGAAATCTAATTTCTCATATTAAAGATATTTGAACAAATAATGATATAATTTGTTTGGTTAAATGGAATGCCAATGAGGAAAATAAAAAGAAATATAAAGAGAAATCCTCAAAAAGAGATATTTCAATAAGAAATAAACAAGATAATGTGAAATAATGAACATAGATGCATCTAGAAGGATAATGAGTATCCTTAAAAAGGAATTTCAAAATCTTGGAGTTTCTTGGGGTCCAAGGAGCCCCAATGGAGAAGAAAGAAAGAGAAAATACCAAAAATGCAAAATAAGAGGATAATGTGATACATTATTAATGATTTTGGTGGGATTTCTAAAAAGGAAGTATTTTCTACTAAAGGAAAATAGAATTTGTGCCAATGGGTTAAAAATCAAGAAATAAAGAGAATAAGTGAGAGGAATTTCGAATTACTAATATCTAAAGAAAAAAGTATATTTAAAGGGATAATGAAGAGAGAGAAGTTCCTTCTCAATAAGGGAATTGGATTCCTATTGGGAAAGGACTCTATTTCTTCGAGGGCAAGTGTGATGGGGAATGGATACTCTCCCCTATATAAAGGGTAGATCCCTGGTTCGGGCCCAAGGAGATCCCACATGTCTCCCTCTCTCTTACCTATATTCTTCTTATGTGTTTTTGTCTTCAACCCTAGTCATGTGGTTGGTGTTTTTCCTAGAGCAACGGGGAGCTGTGGGTCACGTTGATGAAGGTTGGACATTCCCCGATGATGTGAAGACGATCGACTATCATCCCCATGCCCTCGACCTTCTACGCTAACCTGCAGCAGGCCTACACCACCAACCAAGAGTCATGGGTTTAGGCACGCTAGAGTAGCCACCTTGGCCATGAAGAAGAGGCTCCCTGGGCCTAGTGGACGTCGACAGAGGAGGGGAGGAAGTTTCCAGTCACCCTCGGGCTTTGAGGTAGAGAGGGTGAACCCCCGCAGTCGACGGACGCCGACCACAGTGCTAGGGTGTGCGGGGTAAGAAGACGGATGACCTTTGATGAATATACCCTCTGGGGTATGAAGGGAGGGCAACTTAAAGAAGGGAAAAACCATCTTTTAGAAATATTTCCAAACCAGTTGAGCATGTTGCTTGGAAGAGGCCGACGTGGTAGCCCCTATTGGCCCAAAGTAAGTTAAATTTGCAAAATTCATATCTATTTAACCATAGCTCGGATGGATACACATAATATATAAATTTTGCTCAAAAGAACACGAGGAATGCAATTAAAATATCATTTAAGCCTTTTTATAATTGCAATTTTAAAAGTGATGGAAGTTATCAACTTTAATGATTAAATGATTAAGAAACCCTATTTTGAGTTGACTAATATATTTTGTAGGGTTTACTGGATGATTAAAGTTGGTATTAACCTGTTAATGGTAAAAATGAACATTAGGAACAAAATAGATGAACTTTGCATGCAATTGATTTAATTTAGAGTTTCATGTGCATAAATATACTTGAATGGGCCTTGAAACCCTAATATTGATAAATGCGACTCTTAATGGCTTTAATTATTCAAAATCATGAATAAAGCTAAGATATGATGATTCTAAACTATTTCAAGTATAAAAGTTCCTAATTGTGGGTAAATATCCTGAATATGATGATTAGGGTTTTTCTAGTGGATAAAAGGTAGAATTAATGATAAATAGTGTTCATATGTGAATTAGACCATAATGAACTATGAATTGAGGATACATGAGAATAATGATCTTGTCATGGAATAAAAGGGATAGAAATGGTAGCTTTAATGTAAAAGAGGATTAATGGACTTAATTGATGATTAATTGTGCTATTTTTGAAATTAAGGTTCTATGTTGTTAAAAGGTAACCTTAATAACTTTCATGAAGTATAGATGAGAAATTAGGGTAAAATGAAGCAAAAACCCTAATTGCAAAGTAAACCCTAAAAGAGGTAGAAATCCAAAAAAGGAATAGAAACCTTAAGTAGCAAGATGGTTTGAATAGATTTTGATAAAAATGAATTGGATGTAATTTCAGGACTCTTGTACTTTCTTGATTGGATGTCTTGACTGATTGGAATATTCTATCTAAATTCATCCTAACAGGTATGTGGTTAATTATGATTAATCGCGTTAGTTTTCCTGAAGGTTTCCCAGATGGTTAATCACATTGATTGAAACAAAATAGTTTGGATGTTCATATTGCAATTATAAAGTCACTATGGTTATCACAATTAGAAATGCATGTATATTCTCGCACATACATGCCACCCTGATGGAAGATATCTTGAAGGTCAGGCCTAAGAGGGTAGACCAATGGGCACGATGAGAGGTGACCCCAGACACCAAGCACGGGAATGAGAAGATGGTCTATGTTGCATGACTACGGGGCACCATGAGAGGTGACCCCCAGGCACCAAGCTCAGGATTGAGAAGGTGGCCTTAAGTCATTGGCAAAAGAGAAACCCTAGAGGGGTATTCTAGGGTTAGGGAAAAAGTGGTGGAGAAAGACACATTGAAAATGTAAATTGGTTTGCTAATTACCCTGATTGTGATAATTAAATTGTTAGCCATATTTTTCAAATTTTGGTTGTTCCCACATACCAGCATATTCATATATGCTGACCGACGTTTTGTTTGTCGGTGTTTTAGGTATAACAATTGAAAGAACAAATAGTAAAGTGACACATTGTGGAAACAAGAAATAAAGTGCATAGAGGATTAGATAGAATGAATCTAGGATGTGGATAGAGTAGTTTACCAAAGTTTTAAAAAGGTATGCAAGGTTTATTTTATACTAGTTTTTAGTTTAGTTGGTAAAATTTGATAATTGTTATTGATTATTTGTCGGTCCTTTGATCCAGGAATTGGGATAACAACTCTAATCTTCCAGTCTCCCTTAATTGGGGGTTGTTGGGAGGCGGGGTCGTTACAGGCCAATTGGGCAAAAAAAGGTAATTCCTTCATAAATGTTCAAATCTTGTAAAATTCCTAGTAATTATCTTTGTTGTCAGAAAAATAAAAAAACAAGGTACCAAGATATTGATAAAAATGAGTAGAACAACATGGCACGTTTATATCAATCTTTTGATGCTTAAATCATAATGATATCAAGAAAGATGTATTATTCTTGTTTTATGTATAATAAATATCAAACGATGGCCTAAAATTATGATAATGCTTCCGTAACTCTAAAATATGATATATAATCCAAACAATATCAGATATGATGATTCTTGGACAAAAAATCATGTAAGGTGCTTTATATGGTTATTTAGGGATAATAACCCTAATTAATGTGTAATAATTACAAATAGACACAAAATCATGGAAATTAAAAAGTAAGCTCATATCAGTATCTGAAACCTCAGATTTAAACATGAGATCAAGATGACACACACAATCCATGTTATAAGATGATGTTTGCTCTTAATGTGATATAAACCCTAATATACTTAATGTACATAAACTAGGGTTAATATGTACACAAAAACGATATGAAACCTAATGTTCAGATAATAAGCCATAATATGGAAAATTATATCCATAAGATAATTCTAAGACAAGAGTACAAGTAAAAGTGGGAAAATCCTAATGAGTTAATTAAACCCTAAAATGGCATTAATTGAGGTTAAGATGATGGGAACTTGATGATGGTACATGATCTTGTCTTAAACATGTTTGACCAAGGACATAGTTGACATCAGGAATGTGATATGTGATGATTAGGTTTGTCTTGATCAAGGTACACCATTACCTCTTTCTTGGCTTATTATACAATATGTCTGTGTTATATGTGTAGTAAATTACTTGGCATATAATATTGGATGAAATGATTCTTCTTGTATGATATGTTGCATGATTTTCCATGCTTATTGCTATGAAAACATGAAACATAATATATCTATTCCATTATATCTAAGCAATTCAACTCTTTGGCAGTAAAGTGCTAGAAAATAAATACTTCAACTCTTTGGTAGTAAAGTACTTGGAAATGATCCAACTCTTTTGTAGTAGATCATAAAGTCCTTAATGCATTCAACTCTGAGGTAGTACATGCATGGATGATATAATGGAAAATGTGCTTAAAATATGTGTTCTCTTTTACTAATGAACATGTTTGTGCAAGTATATGATTTTTTCTTATATTTCTTTATAACTGCCAAGTATTAACTTTATTGTATTGCCAAGATATGATGAGAGGCATATGAAAGACACGTAGGCGTACTTAGTACAATATTCTTGTATATTGTGTTGATGTGTACCACATGTAATCTTTTGTTTAGGTTGTGGACATATGATCTTGATGAACTAACATAGTTGAGAGTTGTATAGCGAGCTGATGTACAAGCGGATCTGTTGTCTTAAGATCTTGTTGTTGAGTGGGAGTACATGTATATGTAAAAGTTTGATGTTCAATGTGTAATATAAAATGGTGTAAAAAATTCATGTTGTAATTATATGTTTAATGGTGAACATGTGTTGTATGGTTTTATTATTGTTCATGTGCATGTGCTACTGTTGTTTCCATATGGTTTCCTCTAATTTTCTTCTTCTTAGCCTAGTGTGTGGTGCTCAAATTGGGATTCTCATTGAGGTGAGGTTTTAATTTGGACGTCACACATCAGATTAAGTTTTAGAAAATCTAGGGACATTACAGGTGGTATCAGAGCATGAACAATAGAAAAACCTAACATTTGCTAATTATGCAACTCAAACCAGAGAACCTTGAACTTAATAACCTTTTAGGGTTAGATTAGTAGTTTTCTAGAGACTAGATCTAACCTAACTTCTAGGTTAGCAACTAGATGTTCAAGAACTAGGTCTAGCCTAGTGCTTGTGGTATAGCAGGTCCTTAGATGTCATTCTTTCCATGTAGTGCAGTGGTATGGGACGTTGCATTATTTGTAAATGACGTACATCAAGGGAAAAGAAACCCTAGACATATGGCGCTCGTTGTCTAGAGTAGCTACACTAGTCTACACCATGTTATCACACTTTTTACTAGTTTTCATGGCACTGTACTCTCTACTATGTGTGGGACACTCATTTTCTGGATTTGGTTTTTGATTCCAATATGATCGAACCTCAATAGTTTTTTCTGACGCTTGTTTTATCAAAGAAACACTATATAATATTTTATTTATATATATATATATATATATATATATATATATATATTACAAAAATGTGTCCCCACACATGTACGTGTAGGAGGTGGTCATGCAACCAAAGTGAAAGTGTATGACATCAGGCTAGAAGAGGGAGTAGTTCTAGATTAAATGTCTAGAGCCTTGTTTGAATATGTGATAGATGGAATAGAAGAAATAAGTTTTTATGATATGATGTAAGTCTTATATAGATGACATAAGATGGTTATGATGATATATGTTTGTCTTTAAGGATTAAGGTTCAGTTTTGAGGATTTGAAATAAGTTTTGATGATGCAAGTATGTGTGCTTTTCTAAGTTAAGATAAGCTAAGTTAAGACAAGGTTGTGAGTCAGCATGAGCCTCAATCTCCTTAACAAAGGCGGACCTCTAGTGTTTGGATCAGTTATAGGGCTAACTCCAGAGAGAGTGAGACCCAGAGGGAGAAGGTCAGAGAACCTAAACTCCATGATATGAGAATTAATGGAAATGTGTGATATGATATGTCCAAAACTGGAATACTCCTATGTGAATGAGTTGAGTCACTTTATGCATGATTCCTATAGTCTCGTTAAACCCTAGATGTCCTTGGGAGGACCAAACCCTAGAGACAAAGAGAGGTTGGTTATATGTGCATATGTGAATAAGGAAATATGAGAACCTACCATCTAGGTGAGGGAGAGAGAGTCCCAAAACCCTGTAGGAGGTAAATGTGTTGGTTTCTATTAAGCCTCATGCGGGTAGGTGGGTAGCCATGTAGGACTCTAGTGGTGTATATATAAAGGGAGTTGTGTTACAACCCCAATTTTTTGGTTCTTTTGGTGAGAAATGTAATTTCTCCTATTAAAGATATTTGAACAAATAATGATATATTTTGTTTTGAATAAAAGGATTTCGTTTACAATAGCCTTGTTGGTTGTTTTGTGCGCTTTATTGGCTATTGGGCCCAATAAAAAGGAAAAGACAAAGGAAACTCCATTATTAAAGAAATGGAGAATAGAAAGATGTAAAAACCTCTAGAAGGTAAATGAATATTATCAAAAGGTGGATTTCATGCTTCTTGGTTCCTTGTGTTAAAAAGGAGTCTAAAGTTGCAAAAATAATGTAATAAGAAAAGAAAAGATCAATTTAATATTTCTTTATTAAGAAAGAAATTGGAGATAATGATAAAATGTGGAAAATAAGTGGAAAGAGGTATGAATGAGTCATCTTTGGTGGATTTTCGTATCCATAAGGTCTCAAATATTAGAAGGAATTCCAAAAAGGAAAATAAAAAGAGAGATAAAGAGAAATCCTCGAAAAGCGATATTTTAATAAGAAATAAATAAGATAATGAGAAATAATGGATATAGATGCATCTAGAAGGACAATGAGTATCCACTAAAAAGGATTTCGAAATATTAGAGTTTCTTGGGGTCCAAGGAGCCCCAATGGAGAAAAAGAAAGAGAAAATACAAATAACACAAAATAAGAGGATAATGTGATGCATAATTCATGAATTTTGTTGCATTGTTAAAAAGGAGGTATTTTCTACTAAAAATATATATAAATTCGTGCTAATGGATTAAAAGTCAAGCATATAGAGAATAAGAAAGAGAATTTTTGAATTCCAAAATATCCAATGAACATGGTTTTTTAAGAAGATAATTAGGAGAGAGAAGTTTGCTTCCTAATGAAGGAACTTGGGTTCCTGTTGGGAAAATGACTTATTAACTCATGGATAGCCATCCTAGGGTTTCATTACCCTCCCCTGGATAAGGGTAGAGCCCATGACCAAGACCGAAGGAGACCCCACACATCTCTCTCTATTTTTCTTCTTCTTCTTCTTTGTCCAAACCCTAACCATGGTGGGTAATGTAACCCTGGAGCAGTGATGAGCCTTAGACGGGAGTATGATGGGGGGTACGATGCTCCCATAACACTGGAGGAAAGTTCAGTCACCATTTCTTGGCCCTAGGACCTGTGCAACGCCGACAGGAGGGTTGCAGGCTGCCCATAGTTGTAGACCAAGAGGGCCCAAATTGGCCACCCTAGCTGTGACCCAAGGGCACCTCCCTATGCACAAAGGCACGATGGAGATGGGCGAGCAATCCCTGGTGGTCGTCGGGGTTCGAGAAGGAGAGTGTTACAACCCCAATTTTGGGTTCATTTGCTGAGGAATATAATTTCTCATATTAAATATTTTTGAATGAATAAATGGAATAATCTATTTTGAATAAATGGATTTCATAGCCTTGTTGTTTTATTTGTGGGCTTTATTGGCCATTGGGCCCAATAACAATAAGATTCAATTAATTAATGAATAACTGAGAATTTGAGATAAGAAATGTGTGGAAACCTCTAGATGGCAAATACAAAGAGGATTTCGTGCCTCTTAGATTCCTTGGGTTCCAAGGAGCCCAAAGTTACAAAGAAAAGGCAATAAGAAAAGAAAATAGCAATTAAGTATTTCCTTGTTAATAAAGAAATTGAAAACATTGATGAAATAGGGAAAATATGCGAAAAGAGGTATAATTGGATAATCCTTAGTGGAATTTCGTGTTCCAAGGATTCCTAATAATAAAAGGAACACTAATGAGGAAAATAAGAGAGAAATAAAGAGAAATCCACAAAAGTAAATATTTTAATAAGAAATAAAGCAAGATAATGATGATAATGCATTTAGATGCATCTAGAAGGATAATGAGTATCCTTAATGAGGAATTTCGAGATCTTTGAGTTTCTTGGGATCCAAGGAACCCCAATAAAGGAGAAGAAAGAGAAAATACCATAATTATAAAATAAAGAGATAATGGGAATACATGATCCATCAATTTTGTAATATGGATAAAAGGGAGTATTTTTTTCTATTAAAAGAAATACATGATTTCGTGATAAATAATTAAGAGTCAAGTGATAAGAAGATAAAGGGAAGGATTTTCGAAATCCTATTATCACAAGAAAAGGGAATATCAACGAAATTAGGAAAGAGAAAGGAACTTGCTCCTTTATGAGGGAATCACTCTCCTATTGGTAGAAGGACGGATTACTTCGTGGGCAAGCACCCCAGGACAGTACAACCCTCCCCTATATAAGGGATAAGGCCTGGGTCTGAGTCCAGAAAATCCCATGCTCAGTGTTCTCCTCATCTTCCATGTTTTTCGTCCATAAACCCTAGCAAAGGGAAGCTTTGCAACCCTGGCACAGAGAGAGGCCCAGGAGGGGTTGCGTTGGAGGCTGGATGAGCGCCGAGGTCAGAACACGACCTAGCCAACGTCGTCGTGCCCTAAACCGGCCACCGAAGCAGCCGCAAGGCTGTTCTTGATGTCTGTCATAGCAAGGTCGCACCGCTCTTCTCGGGCACCTTGGCCCTACCTTCGACCCTCACCGGCTGCACCAAGGAACGCCATAGGTAGAGGGACCTTGCCCGGAGGTCGCCGAGGTTCAGGAGAGGAGGGGGAAGGGCCGCAAGGCGCGGCTAGGGCTGTGCGGCGGCTGTGCTGGAGGTGGAAGACAACATGTTTCTGATTGGACGTTTCTACCCCGTGAGGTGAAGGAGCTGGTCGACTTAACCGAAGGGTATTTCAGTAATTCAATTATAAACTCAAGGCAAGCCGCGCATGCATAGGGTGATGTGGCAGAACCGGATTGGCTCAGGTGAGATTTTAATGCAAAATTCATAACTAAATATCCGTAGCTCGGATGGGTTCGCATAAAATATGAAACTTGCTCAGAAAATCAAGAGGAATATAAATGAAACCTGATTCCTTATGCAATTCGAAAAATGATGGAAGATATCAACTTTAATGTGTTAATGTTTAAATAACCCTATTTTGATATTATTAAAGTGATTAGTAGGGTTTAATAGCTGATTAAAGTTGATATTAGCCTGTTAATGATAAAAAGAAACATTAGGAATAAAAAGGATGAGTTTTGCACGTTAGTATCTTAATTGAGAGTTCATGAGCATAAATAAGCATTAATGGGCCTTGAAACCCTAATTTTAGTGAATGAGATTATTAAAGGCTTTAATTGATCAATCTAATGAGTGGAGTTGAAACATGTTGAATCTAAGATATTAGAGTATAAAAGTCCTTAATTCTGGATATATACCCTAAAGGTAGTAATTAGGGTTTTCTCAGGAATAAGAGGGTAAAATTATGACAAAACAAATTCATATGTGACTTAGAACATAATGGGCTATGAATTGGTGATAAATGGTTATAATGAGTTTGCCATGGATTAAGGGGATTAAAATAGTAGCTTTAATGAAAAGAGGCTTGGTGGACTTAACTGATAGATAATGGTGTTATTAGTCCAAAAAATAAGATTAAATATTGTTAAAGGATAACCTTAACATCTTTTGTGATGAATAGATGTATAATTGGGGTTTCGTAGTCCAAACCTAATCTTAAGGACCTTAATGGAAAATAAGACAAGGTAATTAGGGTTTGATGGATATTTGATAAAAGTAAGATAAAAGTAATAAAAAGGAAGCGAAACCCTAATTATAGTCAAAACCCTAAAAGGCTAAGGCACGAGTAGATCTATTAGTTTTGTGTACCATGATCAATGATAGAAAATATTGGATGAATATTTCAGGATTGAATTGTGTACTTGCATGATTCTGGATTACTTGCTTGTTTGGAATATTCCTGCATCTGAGTCTGCCTGACAGGAATGTGGTTACGCTTTTGACTACCCGAATTAGTTTTCTGGGTTTTAACGATGTTTCTATCGTGGATTGAATTGAACTGCTGGATGTATTTAATTCATGCAAAGTATAATGTGAATATGACTATCACATAAGAGATATGCCTACTAGCTCAGATCCTAGTCCCCTCTGTAGCTTAATGAGTTGACCTAGTAAAAGGCTACCAATGGGGTAGGCCCATCAGGTCATTAGATGACTTACTAAATGGCTACCAATGGGGTAGGTCCATCAAGTCACATTGAGTTAGAGATTGGACTACATATGGGTAGTGCCATGCGACTCAACCCTAGATATTGGTCTACCTGTTAGGTAGGATCATGTAGGGTTTAATACAGATCTACCTAGAGAGAGGTGGGATCTTAGTCCACTACAGGGACAGCACAGAGATAAGGGATATGAAAGGATTGAGTGGTATGGTTTAAAATGTAATCTTGAATGTTAAATGATAATTGGCTGATTACTTTGTTATTGTAATTGCATGATTATTGTTTCCCCCACATACCACCTTCTCGCTGACCGACGTTTTGTTTGTCGGCGTTTTAGGTACAAATGAAAAGGACAAACAGTAAAGTGGCATATGTGGAATTAAATGAGAAGTAATGTGCACAAGAGGATTAGTTAGATTAGTATCTTCATGGATAGAAGATTAGAAATCCTAGATTTCAAAAGGTAAACAAAGTTTTATTTTATACCAGTTTTCAATTTAGTTGGTAAAGTTTATTAATTGTTATTGATTATTTGTCGAACCTTTGATCATGTTAATTGAATAACGACTCTATCCTTTGGGTCTCCCTTAATTGGGGGTTATCGAGAGGTGGGGTCGTTACAATTGGTATCAGAGCGTAGGTTCCTCAATTAATCTTAAATAATTATTAAATTTTTCAAATTCTGTAGAACCTGAGGGAGTTATTAGAGGATTATCCGAAAGACAGAGGTGTCTAGAAAAGGATCACGACCGGGGGCTGGCAAGATTTTCCTCCGCACCGCTAGTCGGAATACGAGGACTCCCGGATCCGTGTGACTGCCTGGCCAAAGTCTTAGGGTATGAATCGAAATAAGATACCTTTAGGACTCTCTCATCTTGTTCATCCCTTCTCGACTCAAATTCTATTAAGGACCTTAAGGATTAGGGTTTCCTCTCTCTTTCCCTCACCCTCTTGCGATATGGGTAAGGTTGATAAGGATTAAGGAATCATCCATCAAATCAATAAAAAGCATGTAAATAAGATGTCATGGACATAAGCTTAATAGAGTAAGCGTAAAGGAATAGATACATGCTTAGGTCATATGACACGAGTTGTCATTGCCCTCAGGAGAGACTTGAGGATAGACCTCCTTGGCAGGAGGATGAGTAGAGAGAGTTAGTGTTGGAGGTAGAGACCTCCATTAAAAGTAGATACCTGGCACATCCTTTGAGGATGATGTTAACCCTAACCCTAAGTGAAGGTTAGAGATAGAGATGGCATGATGAGTTAGACCGAGTGTTTGGTTGGACATGCCTTGGGATCGTCATACGAGTCATGAGAGGTTGGATAACCTAGTACCTTTGGCGACCCAACCCGGGAGAGGGTTGTGCATGTTTGAGCGAGGGGTAACTCCTTCATGAATGAGGATAGAGAAGAACCTATAGGGCGGTTGCAAGTAGTATATAACTTGCACCCAGAGTGCGTCAGTAGTGTTGACAGTTAAACGAAACCCTAGTTGAGGGATCATGATGGAGGGCTTATGAGACAAGCATAAGGGGTTGTGGATAACCTCGAGTAAACATAAGTTCGAGTAGAGGCTTCACTCAGGTAGGGACGTGCTTAAGAGCTTGATCCTTCATAAAGATAGGACCTCTTATAGAGAGGTTGATTGTAGGATTAGCTCTAGAGAGAGGGAGCAGACATCGACCAAGAAAGTTGGAATCCTAAAACCCCGAAACTTGAGAAACAGCATGAGCTGAGAATGATGCGACCTGGGTGGATGATAATGGTTGCCTCATGCATAATCCCTAGAGGTTGACGATGTTTGGGTTAGCTTGAGAGTAACCAAATCCTAGAGAGAGGATGATGCTTCTGGTACCTATGGTAACCTACTAAGATGAGATAATGAATGCTTTAGGCCCTGAGGAGGATAAGGCGCCAATTGTGAGGCTTTATACCTAGTAGTTGTCCGGGAAGAGGAATCAACTCTGAAGTGTTGCTTGAGTAGAAAGATCATGGGAGTACATGACATATCTTGGACATGCTGGATTCCTGGTTATGAGAATGAGCATGCAGTTGGATACACAACGCTGAACCTAGGGTTCCTAGGCCTAAGAGGGGAAGCATTGTATCCATTGCTCATGGTGATATTTGAGTCTCTATAGTTTCGAGCATGGTACTCCTCATGTGTAGAGGTAAAGGAAATCCCTTGCGTAAAGGGTATGTTTGATGAACCCCTCATAACTAAGTTGATGTAATGTTGAGGATGCGAACAAGTGCGACCTAGCATGGTTTTATAGGTACGCTTGTAATAGTTGTTGGTTTAAGCATGCTCATATGGATGTAAACCCTAAGGGCAGTTGTGACCTTTTGTCGAGAGTTGTAGTTTCCTCCCATCCTAGGAGAGGGACCCTTTGGTAGGGTGTATACCAGTTTTGTTGGTTTTGCGGTGACCTAAAGAAGTTTCATAGGATCTTGAGAAGCTAAGTGAAAAGTATGTAGTATGAGAATGAACCTGTAGACCCATAGATAGCCATCTCTAAGTGCATGTGGATGAGTTACCATGGAGGTAACCGGTATGGGGCCTGACCAAGGTAGGCAGGTTGCCATGACCCCTATGAAGGGATGAAAGTCAGTCATGAATGCAATGAGAGATGATGAAAGATTGGGTAAGGTTCTAAGTTGAACATGTACTATGATATAATCCTAAGTCTATCCTAGGGTCAGGTAGGGATAAGACCGATGGAAGTAGGAGTTTCCTAATTCCCTAGTTGCACATGACCATAGGGTCGGGAGGTAACAACTATCATTGTCTGAGTACCATGAGTTAGGAGATTGATCACCTTCATGAACTCATGTGACCCAAAGGGAAAATGAGTAGGGCACTCTCTGGTGCATATGGGAAGAGGGATGACCCCAAAAGTGTCGGTACCCTATAGACCTAGAGGATATGACCATGAATTGTGTGTAAACTCAACTAGGTTCGAGGCCAGTTTTCCATGGAAGTAACTTTGATATAATGATGATTGTGATATAGAGACATGAGTTGCACGTTTCAACTGAGATTTGAAGGTGTACTGGCGAGGTGGGCTGTACCATCCCTACTCTTGGAATAGGAAGAACTCTGTATTTGGACGGCCACCAAATGCTTATTTCTTCTTGTTATGGGAGTGAGAGATAGGACAGTACGCATGCCTTACACCAAGGATAAAGATGATGTTAGTTGGAACGTTGTTACAAGGTATGAGGATAGAATTGATAACTTACCTTTGCGGAGAGAATAAAACATGGATGGTTTACAAACACTAAGAGTTTTAAGGATATCATCTTGTGAGGATGTTTTATCTTGAACTAAGTGGATTTTTGCAAGTGTTACAAGGAATCACAAGGTTGAGTTTGATCACCATGAGGATGAGCTCAGAGTTCTTTGATGAAGACAACCATAGAGTTTGAGATGAGATGATAAGTGTAAGGCATGGAGGAGTATGTCTTCGACATTAACTAACACCCAAGGATAAGGAGTGGTAATGAATGCTCTGGTTGAGATATGACTACCTAGTTTAGCTGGAAGCTAGAAGGAGTTGAGATTGTTCGACTAACCCTATGTTTGGAGAGAAGATGTGTTTTGGCTAACACTCAGATGTAATGAACAAGTTAATGGTTGTTTGGTTAGCCAGTTTAGTCCTTGGTGTAGTAAAAGGATGGTGATAGAACCTCAGATAAACTTCTTTGGATAGGAAGGTAATAAAACCCTTTTAAGAGTGGTTTAGGGTTTCTCAGGTATCAAGCTTAAGGAATCATAATGATACAAGAGGACATGATATACCTTGGTACTACAAAGATAGTAAGTGATGGTATCATTCTGGATGCTTAGGACCAAGTTGCATGTAGCATGTGGCCATGTGAGCCAGGAGGTGAAGGACGAACACCATTAACCCAGTGCATGGATATAAAGTATAATGAGTTCCCAAGAAGGAATGAGAGTTCATCATTATGGATGTTGTGAGTCTCTCCTAGACCAAGAAGGTCAAGATACAATATGGGTTATGGTAGATCGCCTTACCTAGATGACATGAGAAAGGAAGAGTTCTGTCAAGGGACAGATCTGGTTGAACTACATATGAAAAGAGATGGTTCAATTACACCATGATGCGAATTCAAAAGTTTTTGATGTGACCCAAGGGTTCACTTCCACGAGGTGGAAATAGATACATGAAGAGCTCAATGTTTGTATAGTTTATCGCCCCATACTAATGGTTAGTATGATCCAGACGAGAGGGTCTGATGAGAGCAAGTGTGCTTGTTCAGGGCGATACCATGAGGTAGTTCTAAAGATGTGATGTTAACCACCATAGCCTTTATCGGGATGCAAGAAGTTCTATAGGGAGGTTGTGTTGGTCACCACTTCATTATAATGATGTTGGTGAAGGAGGCCTCGCGAAGGTCATAGCAAAACCCCAGGTGTGTGCAGATGAAGTCGCTTTGATCGTGCAATGGCTGAAAGAGAGCCCAGTGGTGACATGAGTCACGAGCTGATACAAAGCAGACTGACATACAGTTCACTGTGGAGGAATATAATGTGAAAATCCGACCCCTCTAAGCTACAGCTGAGAGAGCTGAATCCCCGATATATGGGTCCATTTGAGATGGATTGGTGGATATGATTGTGCTTAGCCTTGCCCCACAGGATAATGTGATGTGTAATGTGTTACATGAGTCCAATCTAGAGCACTATGTGAGGTACCCAAGCCATGTGTTAAGCCATGAACCTCTTCAGCTTTTGAGAGGCTGAAATGTCCTGAGTCACCTATGAGGGTACGATATACCAAGGTAAGAAAGAACTCAGGTGGAAGAATATGAGATAATGAAGGTTCTTGGAAAGCACCATGGATAGGGTAAAGCCACATGGTAGTCGTGATGGACATAAGAATGGATTATCCTGTTTGTTCGCTTGCTTGATGGAATTTTGAGGACAAAATTCTTATAAGAGGGGAAGGATGTTACAACCCCAATTTTGGGTTCATTTCCTGAGGAATATAATTTCTCATATTAAAGATTTTTGAATGAATAAATGGAATAATCTATTTTGAATAAATGGATTTCATAGCCTTGTTGTTTGATTTGTGGGCTTTATTGGCCATTGGGCCCAATAACAATAAGATTCAATTAATTAATGAATAACTGAGAATTTGAGATAAGAAAGGTGTGGAAACCTCTAGAAGGCAAATCCAAAGAGGATTTCGTGCCTCTTAGATTCCTTGGGTTCCAAAGAGCCCAAAGTTACAAAGAAAAGGCAATAAGAAAAGAAAACAACAATTAAGTATTTCCTTGTTAATAAAGAAATTGAAAACATTGATGAAATAGGGAAAATATGCGAAAAGAGGTATAATTGGATAATCCTTAGTGGAATTTCGTGTTCCAAGGATTCCTAATAATAAAAGGAACACTAATGAGGAAAATAAGAGAGAAATAAAGAGAAATCCACAAAAGTAAATATTTTAATAAGAAATAAAGCAAGATAGTGATGATAATGCATTTAGATGCATCTAGAAGGATAATGAGTATCCTTAATGAGGAATTTCAAGATCTTTGAGTTTCTTGGGATCCAAGGAACCCCAATAAAGGAGAAGAAAGAGAAAATACCATAATTATAAAATAAAGAGATAATGGGAATACATGATCCATCAATTTTGTAATATGGATAAAAGGGAGTATTTTTTTTCTATTAAAAGAAATACATGATTTCGTGATAAATAATTAAGAGTCAAGTGATAAGAAGATAAAGGGAAGGATTTTCGAAATCCTATTATCACAAGAAAAGGGAATATCAAAGAAATTAGGAAAGAGAAAGGAACTTGCCCCTTTATGAGGGAATCACTCTCCTATTGGTAGAAGGACGGATTACTTCGTGGGCAAGCACCCCAGGACAGTGCAACCCTCCCCTATATAAGGGATAAGGCCTGGGGCTGAGTCCACAAAATACCACGCCCAGTCTTCTCCTCATCTTCCATGTTTTCCGTCCATAAACCCTAGCAAAGGGAAGCTTCGCAACCCTGGCACAGAGAGAGGCCCAGGAGGGGTTGCGTTGGAGGATGCACTACTACAGAAATAGCATTCAGTGTCACTTTTATGGGCGTCGGTTATTAAGGAAAACCGACGCCTAACATTTAAGGCGTCGGTTGTTCACGCAACCCGACGTCTATATTCGAAGACCAGCCAGACACGGGTACCGCTTTGTATTAAGCGTCGGTTGTTTATAACAAACTGACGCGTAAAGTCGCCCGCGAAATCCATATTTCGATCAAAAAAAATAGTGTCATTTTCAGCGTCGGTTATATACGTAGAAACCGACACCTATGTGCGATGAAAATTTGCGCGAAAAGTGTCACTTTCAGCGTCGGTTATCCTTGTATAACTGACGCTGAAAGTGGTTCCCGCCAAATAATTTCATGAAAATATCGTCCAATAGGACGTCGGTTTTTTCAAACAACCGACGCTAAAGATGTTTAGGCGTCGGTTGTGTTAAACAACCGACGCTATTTGGGAACTTCATTACCCTCGATCGCCCGACTCTTCCCCTTTCTTCTGTTTCATTGCGAGCGGTTTCCCTATTTCTCTGCTGCTGCCGATTTCTCTCCGGCGATTTCTTCTTCAGCTCCCCTTCTCCGGCGCCCCCTTCTCCGCCACCACTCCTGCTCGCCGCCGCTCCTGCCGCCGTTGGACACCTGCTCGCCGCCGCTCCTGCTCGCCGACGATCCTACTCCTGTTGTTGCTCTGCGTCGCCGCCACCGTCGCCTCCTGCTCGCCGCCGCTCCTGCTCGCCGACGATCCTGCTCCTACTGCTGCTCTGCATCGCCGCCGCCGCCGCCCGCTCCTTCCTCCTTGTTGCTGCTCTGCGTCTCCTTGCTCATGCCCTAACTCTGCTGCTCACAAGGTACTAGCATCAAACCCTTCCTCTGCCATTCTTTCCATTCAGTAACAGTCTCATCTCCTCATTCATTTTAATGCTAGTGTCAGGGCTATCTATCTAGGTTGATGTATGAGCTATCCCCTGTATTTGTTTTCCTGCTCTCTTTGTGTGTATGAGCCTATTCCTTGGTTGTGTATGGTCTTGCTGTTTGGAGATGTTTTGATCCCCTGTGTGGGATAATTTCTCCTTTTGTTCTTTACGTTTGGTCAGGTGTGTTGTCTGTAAATGCCCAAAGTTTTTTTGGTATCAATAGTTGAGTGTTTTTCACAAAAAAAAAGATGGAGAAGTTCAATGGATACAACTATGTACATAGGTAGGTGTAGTTCTCTAGCTAATTACAATAAGAACATGACAATATGATAATAAACATCTACAACCTAATGCCACCTACCAAGACAGATACTAATACCACCTCCTCACCTATCAAAATCTTAAGGTTAGACATATAAAGGAGGAAGAGTTGTGAAACATGTGTACATGAACTGAAGCCACTATACAAACTTTGTTTGAGTGTTTAAGTATCAAGCATCGTTAGTCCAATACATAAGTACTAGAAGTATCCATGGGTTAAATAAGGTGAACTAGCTGTGTAATGTTAGGGTTTCTGTAGTAGTGGGTGCGCCTACTACATTTGGGGGTGCGCCTTATACTATTTGAAATCCTTGATTTTATCTTCTATCCTAAATAAAATTAAGGGACCCATGATTAGAAAACAATTCCAAACTTGGCACCCACACTAATTGGAAGGAAATAAAATATGATTATTGAAATGCACATTTGTGATGTGATACCTTTTTTAGGATGCATATATTAGATTCAACCTTTGAGACATCCTTTTATGAGTTCCAATACAATTAGGGTTTCATTTCATTGCCATTGTATGTATTATAATATTACATCTTTCACATAAAAATTAATTAAATTGAATCCTATTGGAACCCTAATTTAAATCCTAATTTGATTTAAACTTGTCCATTCTAGCATCCTAATTTGATTTGATTAAACCCTAACATTGTTTAAACCCTAACATCAATTGTGATGAAACCCTAACATGTACATATCTATTATTGTGTTTGTTGGCCTAGAAACCCGTCCAAGATTGACTCATTAGGAGTAAATCTTGGATAGTCCCCGGTTTGGGACTGTTCTTGAACACCTAATCTCACTTAGGATGTAAGTGTATAATGTGTATTGGGTTTTCAAGAAAATTTTGGTAGCATTTCCCCGTTTGTTCTCTAAGTACATATGTACTTAGAGAATAGTGGGGAAATGCTGCCGAAATTTTCTCGAAAACCCAATACACATTATACACTTACTAGTGAGATTAGGTGTTCAAGGATGGGATAGGTGGTACACATTTATTATATATAAGAATGATATCACATGTGTTTGTTGGCCTAGAATGTGAACAATCATTGTTTTTTATATTACTTGTACATTGGTATAAATTAGAATGAACAATCACTAAATTATATACTATTTGTATGGAGTCCGGCTTCATTGTAGATATCTATTATTGTGTTTGTTGGCCTAGAAACCCGTCCAAGATTGACTCATTAGGAGTAAATCTTGGATAGTCCCCGGTTTGGGACTGTTCTTGAACACCTAATCTCACTTAGGATGTAAGTGTATAATGTGTATTGGGTTTTTGAGAAAATTTTGGTAGCATTTCCCCGTTTGTTCTCTAAGTACATATGTACTTAGAGAACAGAGGGGAAATGCTGCCGAAATTTTCTCGAAAACCCAATACACATTATACACTTACTAGTTAGATTAGGTGTTCAAGGATAGGATAGGTGGTACACATTTATTATATATAAGAATGACATAACATGTGTTTGTTGGAATTTCCCCGTTTGTTCTCTAAGTACATATGTACTTAGAGAACAACGGGGAAATGCTGCCTAATCTTTTCCTAATATATACTTGTTTCCTAATATATACTTGTTTTCTCTGATCATAGAATGGATAGATCATGGATGTCCATTCGTAATCATTGCACCCCAGAGTTTATATCTGGTCTTGATCAGTTTATTAGATTTGTCGAGGAACATAGGAAAAAACCTACACATAGGTTCTACTGTCCATGTAGGCATTGCGGTAACAACTTGAAAGTCAACACTGGTGAGGAAATCAAAAGTCATGTCATGTGCAACGAGATTGTACAAGGCTATACAGAATGGCACTGGCATGGAGAGATTTCAAAATCGAAACCAGTAGATGTCGATAGAAGTGCTTGGGTGGAAGAAGAAATTGCCTCCGATGACGTAAATGTGAACGAACCAGTTCCAGCAGACATCGTTGATGCGATGCTGGATAGTTGTAGGGTAGAGCACACCGATCCACCTCCTATCTTTACAAACATTGTGCATGATGCTGAGATACCGTTATACACAGGCTGTGCTAAGTTTACGAAGCTTAGCGCTGTGTTGAGATTGTATAAGTTGAAAGCTAACAATAGATGGAGCGACAAAAGCTTCACTTCATTGTTGACTTTGTTGAAAGAAATTCTTCCTGAAGGAAACGAGCTTCCAATCTCAACATACCAGGTAAAGAAAATGTTGTGCCCAATGGGAATGGAGGCCAAGAAGATACACGCATGCCTGAATGATTGTGTATTATTTCAAAAGGACTATGTAGATTTGAAAGATTGTCCAAAATGTGGTGCGTCACGGTATAAATTGACGACTTCGGGGGAGTCTAAAACTGGTTCTCCTGCCAAGGTGTTGTGGTATCTACCTATAATATCACGGTTTCAACGCTTGTTTGCAAATCCGAAAGATGCGAAGAATTTGAGGTGGCATGCAGATGTTAAGAAAAATAATGATGGGATCCTACGACATGCGTCTGATTCCCCACAGTGGAAGAAGATTGATCTATTGTACCCTAAATTTGGTGAAGAAGATAGGAATCTAAGACTTGGGCTTTCTATAGATGGGATGAATCTGTACGGGACATTGAGCAGCCAACATAGCACTTGGCCCGTCATGCTTGTTATATACAATCTTCCTCCCTAGATGTGTATGAAAAATAAGTACGTTATGTTGTCATTGTTTATATCGGGCCCTAAACAACCCGGAAATGATATCGATGTTTATCTTGAACCTTTGATTGATGACTTAAAGAAACTTTGGGCTGAAGGTGTGATGACCTATGATGCTTCAGCAAGAGAGACATTTCGTTTGCACGCTATGTTGTTTTGCACTATTAATGACTTTCCAGCATATGGGAATTTGTCTGGATATAGTGTCAAAGGAGCTAAAGCATGTCCTATATGTGAAGAAAACACTGATTCAATAAGACTAAAACATGGCGGCAAGACTGTATATCTTGGTCATCGAAGGTTTCTTTCAAAATTCCATCCGTATCGTAGGAAGCGCAAAGCATTCAATGGATGGAATGATGAACGGAGTGCACCTAAACCTATACAAGGGGATGTTGTTTATGAAAGAGTAAAAGACATTGTCAATGAATTTGGTAAGAAATCACAATGTAGTATGGCCACACGGAGTGACAATTCTTCATTCAAGAAGAAGTCAATATTTTGGGATCTTCCTTATTGGAGTTCTTTGACAGTCAGGCATTGTATCGATGTAATGCACGTTGAGAAAAATGTCTGTGATAGCATCATTGGTACTCTATTAAATATACCAGGTAAGACTAAAGATGGGATAAAATCCAGACTGGACCTACGTGAAATGGGAATAAGGTCAGAATTACGTGAAATGGGTAATAAAAGAACATACTTACCTCCCGCTTGTTACACGTTGTCTAGAAAGGAGAAGAAAACTTTTTGTGAATGCTTAGTAAATGTTAAGGTGCCACATGGTTACTCATCCAACATCCGTAGATTGGTATCAATGAAAGATCTGAAGTTGATAGGTCTTAAATCTCATGATTGTCACACTCTAATGCAACAAATATTGCCCGTGGCAATTTGATCTATATTGCCAAAGCATGTATGGTTTGCAATTACCAGACTTTGTTTCTTTTTCAACAGTCTATGCAGCAAAGTTATTGACCCTGATACTCTCGATAATTTGCAAAGAGAAGTGGTTGTTACCCTATATCAGCTTGAGATGTATTTCCCTCCTTCGTTCTTTGATATCATGGTACATCTTGTTGTCCACTTGACTAGGGAAGTGAAAATCTTGGGACCAGTTTTCTTGCATTGGATGTATCCCTTTGAACGATACATGAGCGTTTTTAAAGGTGATGTTCGAAACCGTTATCGGCCTGAAGGGAGTATTATTGAAGGTTATGTGGCGAGAGAGGTTATGGATTTTTGCAATGACTTTTTCAGTGGTAATGACACTCCTGATAATGACAAGAATATTGAGGAGGGCAAAGGAATTTTGGGATCACGGGTGAAAGTAATCAGCCGTGAGCAGTTGGAACAAGCTCACTTGTATATTTTACACAATATGGACGAAGTGAGTGTTTATATCGAGGAACATACCAATTTCATAAAGAGACAACATCCTCGAGCAAGTTCAATGTGGCTTGCTAGAGAGCATAATAAGACTTTTACTAAGTGGTTTGAAGATACAATCTTACATCAACTATCTCAAACACCAAATGATGTTACAGAAACTATCAAATGCCTCGCCTTTAAACCAAAACCGAATGTTATGTCTTATGAAGGGTTTGACATTAATGGATTCACATATTACACAAAGCGCCAAGATGATAAGAGTGTCGTCCAAAATAGTGGGGTCACTCTTCAAGCGTCGACTATGTACTTTGCAAGTGCAAAGGATAAGAGTCCACGTGAAGCTAAAATGTCATATTACGGTGTCATTGAGGACATTTGGGAGTTTGACTACATAGATTTCAAAATTCCACTCATTAAATGTAATTGGGTTGATAACACCAAAGGAGTTATAGTGGATGAATTGGGTTTCACTTTGGTGAACTTTGAAAAGATTGGCGAGAAGGGTGAACCATTCATATTGGCATCACAAGAGAAACAAATATTCTATATCGATGATCCTGCGAATGATAAATGGTCGGTTGTTCTTCATGGTAAAAGACAGTTCATTGAAGATCCTATAGATGAAGAAGAGTAATATGATAAGTATGATGACTCCAGTCCATTCTCAGTTGGGTTGCCCACTCCACAAAATATTGAAGCTAATGATGACTTATATGTGCGCGGAGATCACAATGAAGGATTGTTAATTGATAAAAGATCACAATTTTAGAGACATGTATGTTAATACAAATGCTAAATGTTTGCCTTTTTCTAGTTAATACAAATGCTAAATGTTTGCATTTTAAATGACATTTTCAGATGGTTGACCATGATTAGCATGATGTCCATAATGAGCATGAAGTCCATGATGAGCATGCTGTCCATGACGAGCATGGCGAGGATACTAATGTAAGTTCTAAAAACATATCCTGTATTTCTATAAAATTCATTATCTTCTAGTTATGTCATATATCCTATATTTCTATATTGGGCTAATTTAGTGTGTTTTATTTTTGTCAAATTTTAGATTGATGCACCTGTACCCACTGAAGCACTGGAGCAACTTGATGCGCAACACCAAACACTCAACAAGAAAAGGGGCATCACTCTGTTGAAGAAGTTATTAGCGCTAAGTGGTAGTGGATCCAAATTGGTGGTGGAGTTTGATAATGGAGGAAATCCAATTGGAGTGAACTGCAATAATTTTGTAAACTATCTTGGGTGTACCACTCAGAGCCATTGTGGTGTTAAGTATGACAATTGGCATAAAGTTCCTCAAGGGAAAAAAGACTTGATATGGAAGGATTTATGCGTGAGTTATTATTATTTGCAATTCTATTATGTAGATTACAAATTCTATTATTTGCAATTCTATTTTGGATACTAGTTAATAACATTTCTATTTTACAGAATCTGTTTGCATTGGATGAGAAGTTGCATCGTAAAAATGTGATGCAACGCGCTGGAAAGATGCTTAGGAATTATAGGACAAATCTGAACAGAGAATACATAAAAGAGGGTGATAAGAAGAAGAAGTCATCCCTTGAACAATGGAACTTCTTGGACAAAGAAGATTGGGACAATTTTGTTGCTTCAAGAAAATCTGAATAATTCAAGGTATTAGGCGTCACTCCCAATTTAATTAATATACATTGTATTCACCTATTCAAGATTAACATTTAGTGCTACTAACAAAATCATTAATGTGCATACTAACTAGGCCCTCAGTGACGCACAAAAAGCAAGGCGTGCACTGAATGTGCATGACCACACTATGGGTCCAAAAGGCTATGCAAGCGTTCACCAAAGACTACAGGCGGAGTCTGCGGCTACTCAGGAGTCTGCTCCTACTCAGGAGTATGCCACACGCATGCCTCGCCATGATATCTGGATAGCTGGCAGGAAAAACAAGAAGGGTGAAATAAAGAAGCCTGTAACTACTGAGGCAGCTGCAAAAATGGTAAAATAACACTCTTAGAGAAATCGTTTGAATATTGATTATTTGTGGTGTTAACTTACCAATTTCTGTTTATGGTGATTAGCGGGAGCTGCACGAGCAGAGGAAATAAGGCACGTTCATCCCTCAGGGCACAAGGGATGAATTGACAGTTGCTCTGGGTAACCCAGAGCATCCTCGACGTGTTAGAGGTGTCGGCGCTGGTGTTGGCATCAAAGCATTCTTTGGGCCATCCCAGCGCAAACCCAGAGCGGGACTTTCTCAAGAAGAGGTAACCTATTCTTTTTTTAGAATGTTACTGCAAAAGGAAATTCATTAATAAGAATCTAATGTTTCTTTTATCCATGTATAGGAGAATAAGAGAGTTGAGGATTTAGTTGCTAAGAAGGTCAACGATGTAGTTGCTGAGAAGGTCAAGGAAGAATTGTTGCGGTGGCAGGCATCTCAGGCTTCCAATACGCCTATGGCGACCCACTCTTCTCCTGATGCATAGACTACGAGTAATCCTGGAGACCCATCGCCTAGCACGTCTGCTGTAAGTATTGTTTATGACATTGTAGTTAGTCTTTTCAAGTTGTTATGTTTTCAAGATGATATGTATATATGTATAATATTCTTTACGTAAATTTGTAGGCATTGAAGCCATGCCACTTAAGAATGCAAGACTACGTTGTTGCAGAGGCGCAGGCTTACCCGTCCCTTCCTGGGGCAATGTTTCACGGGACTCCAATGCCACAGGGCTACGTTCGTGTGAGCCCGATACGTGTGTTACCCAATTGGAGAGAAGCTACATTGCCATATCCCCACCCGGATATTGATAGACTTGCTGATGCAGAAGGCGGGGTGATATTGTGGCCCAAAGCAGATGTCATCTACACGACTGAAATTGTAAGATAAATTTACATTGATTTAGACTGTTAATGTGTATATATGATGTCAACTGATCTGAAATTATATGTACAGGTTAAAAAGAAGACACCAGGAGCACCTAGGCCTCCACTTCCACTTCCCGCATTACCCGATTGGGTTCCAACTGACCTAACATACCCGTTAGGTCCTGCTTGTAGGGGAATGGCATGTTGGCTACGGGCACATAATGTACATTGCCCTATGATTATTTCTTTAGATGCAGATTATGCAGGTCAATCATACGATAACTCTTTATTTATACAAGATATTATTGAGCTGTTTATGTATGATTGGCTGAATACATCAATGATAGAGACATGGATAAGGTGAGATCTTGTTTATACATCCATATACCTTGTGTAAGATCCGGTGATCTGGTTTCTTATATATTAATGCATACGCCTATATGTTTTGCAGCTACTTAGTCGAAGATCATTGCAAACAATTTGCATTTGATCATTTGGGATTTTTGATTCCATCATTGATTAGTTTGGTAGCTAAAGACCCTGATAATGTTCAACAATACTGTATAGATGCTTTTACAATTTTTGGTCAGCAAAAGAAGACGATAATAATAGCTCCATTCAATGTCAAGTAAGTTTACTTTATTTATAATTTGGACTTAAGAAAATTCCATTATTATTTTGCATTTTGAGTTATTAATTGTTAACTTTTTACCTCTAGCGATAGACATTGGGAGTTACTAGTTATTGTCCCCGGGACATTCACTGTTTATTATCTAGATCCTGCGGGGAGTACATTGAACCCTAAAATTGGACACGTAATGAGAATGCCATTATTCTGGTGAGAAATATTTCATTTTTATATCCGTTAACATCTTTTATTACATTACTATTTACTTATGCAATTTATTGTGTTATATTAACATGTAGGGGTTTGGATGCATTCAAAAAGGCTGGAGGAATGGTCCCAAGGAAAAAGAACCAGCCAATAAATTGGCAGAACGTACAAGTAAGTTCCCGACTCGAATATATATATTATTGATGTGAATTGTGCTTAGTTGTATTATTTTGTATGTTTCAATTTATAGTGTGCTACACAAGACAATGGCTGGGCATGCGCATACTATGTGATGCGATTTATGCAGATGATTATCAAATATGCCGCATTGGACATCGATACCATACATGAGGTATTATATATAGTCTCATTAGTTAGTATGCAATATATCAATCTTATCTTATTTTTATATTATTACTTATATATATACATCATTCTCTTTGCAGGTGTTTAAAACTGACAACACTACAGGTAAACGCTTAAAAAATATACATGCTCCATATACGATGGAAGCATTAAATGAAGTAAGAGAAGAATGGGCAAAAGCCATACAAGCAGTGGCAACTGTAAGATATAATTGGGATGTTGATAGTGATAATGAATGATACTTTGTAAATGAATATTTCTGAATGTTAATACATGTATTTGAATGTTTCTATATGTGTGAATGTGAGAATTGAATTGATGTCTGAATGTATGTACTTGTGTGAAATTTTCTTTGTGACTTTTGCAGGTTTGCGGCCTGTTTGTAGGCTGATATCAATGGATGTCGTAAACCTGCAGTTCAGAAAACTGAACTGCAGGTTCTCATCCTGCTGACCAGCCATAGCAGGCCTGCAAACTGATATGAAAAAAATATATATATAAATAGGCATCGGTTATTTATAGAAAACCGTCAGCAAAGACCTACAGTGTCGGTTATGTATAGATAACCGACGCCTGATGTGGCCAAAGCAGTCCTGGAAATGGCGTCGGATATTCCTATCGAACCGATGCCTATTTAAACAACAAAGCGTCGGTCGTTTGGTATATAACCGACGCCAAAAGGGTTCGCGCCACAGAAAACGACATCATCTAGGACACTTTATGCATTGGTTATCAACTAAAAGACCGACGCTACATGGAATACAGGCGTCGGTCTTTTAGTAAATCGACGCAGAAAGTGCCCTAGATGACGCCGTTTTCTGTGGCGCGAACCATTTTGGCATCAGTTATATTCTAAAAGACCGACGCCTATAGGTTAAATAGGAGTCGGTTAAAAAATCGACACCGAAATGTTCGACCTTTAGCGGTGCCCACATAGGCGTCGGTCGGAAACCGACGCCAAATGGGGTTAAAAGACCGACGCCAAATGGGGTTTCTGTAGTAGTGATGGATGAGCGTCGAGGTCAGAACACGGCCTAGCCAACGTCGTCGTGCCCTAAACTGACCACCGAAGCAGCCGCAAGGCTGTTCTTGATGTCTGTCATAGCAAGGTCGCGCCGTTCTTCTCGGGCACCTTGGCCCTACCTTCGACCCTCACCGGCTGCGCCAAGGAACGCCGAAGGTAGAGGGACCTTGCCCGGAGGTCGCCGAGGTTCAGGAGAGGAGGGGGAAGGGCCGCAAGGCGCGGCTAGGGCTGTGCGGCGGCTGTGCTGGAGGTGGAAGACAACACGTTTCTGATTGGACGTTTCTACCCCCGCGAGGTGAAGGAGCTGGTCGACTTAACCGAAGGGTATTTCAGTAATTCAATTATAAACTCAAGGCAAGCCGCGCATGCATAGGGTGATGTGGCAGAACCGGATTGGCTCAGGTGAGATTTTAATGCAAAATTCATAACTAAATATCCGTAGCTCGGATGGGTTCGCATAAAATATGAAACTTGCTCAGAAAATCGAGAGGAATCTAAATAAAATATAAATGAAACCTGATTCCTTATGCATTTCGAAAAATGATGGAAGATATCAACTTTAATGTGTTAATGTTTAAATAACCCTATTTTGATATTATTAAAGTGATTAGTTGGGTTTAATAGCTGATTAAGTTGATATTAGCCTGTTAATTATAAAAAGAAACATTAGGAATTAAAAGGATGAGTTTTGCACGTTAGTATCTTAATTGAGAGTTCATGAGCATAAATAAGCATTAATGGGCCTTGAAACCCTAATTTTAGTGAATGAGATTATTAAAGGCTTTAATTGATCAATCTAATGAGTGGAGTTGAAACATGTTGAATCTAAGATATTAGAGTATAAAAGTCCTTAATTCTGAATATATACCCTAAAGGTAGTAATTAGGGTTTTCTCAGGAATAAGAGAGTAAAATTATGACAAAACGAATTCATATGTGACTTAGAACATAATGGGCTATGAATTGGTGATAAATGGTTATAATGAGTTTGACATGGATTAAAAGGATTAAAATAGTAGCTTTAATGAAAAGAGGCTTGGTGGACTTAACTAATAGATAATGGTGTTATTAGTCTGAAAAATAGGATTAAATATTGTTAAAGGATAACCTTAACATCTTTTGTGATGAATAGATGTATAAATTGGGTTTCGTAGTCCAAACCTAATCTTAAGGACCTTAATGGAAAATAAGACAAGGTAATTAGGGTTTGATGGATATTTGATAAAAGTAAGATAAAAGTAATAAAAAGGAAGCGAAACCCTAATTATAGTCAAAACCCTAAAAGGCTAAGGCACGAGTAGATCTATTAGTTTTGTGTACCATGATCAATGATAGAAAATATTGGATGAATATTTCAGGATTGAATTGTGTACTTGCTTGATTCTGGATTACTTGCTTGTTTGGAATATTCCTGCATCTGAGTCTGCCTGATAGGTATGTGGTTATGCTTATGACTACCCGAATTAGTTTTCTGGGTTTTAACGATGTTTCTATCGTGGATTGAATTAAACTGTTGGATGTATTTAATTCATGCAAAGTATAATGTGAATATGACTATCACATAAGAGATATGCCTACTAGCTCAGATCCTAGTCCCCTCTGTAGCTTAATGAGTTGACCTAGTAAAAGGCTACCAATGGGGTAGGCCCATCAGGTCATTAGATGACTTAGTAAATGGCTACCAATGGGGTAGGTCCATCAAGTCACATTGAGTTGGAGATTGGACTACATATGGGTAGTACCATGCGACTCAACCCTAGATATTGGTCTACCTGTTAGGTAGGATCATGTGGGGTTTAATATAGATCTACCTAGAGAGAGGTGGGATCTTAGTCCACTGCAGGGACAGCACAAAGATAAGGGATAGGAAAGGATTGAGTGGTATGGTTTAAAATGTAATCTTGACTGTTAAATGATAATTGGCTGATTACTTTGTTATTGTAATTGCATGATTATTGTTTCCCCCACATACCAGCTTCTCGCTGACCGACATTTTGTTTGTCGGCGTTTTAGGTACAAATGAAAAGGACAAACAGTAAAGTGGCATATGTGGAATTAAATGAGAAGTAATGTGCACAGGAGGATTAGTTAGATTAGTATCTTCATGGATAGAAGATTAGAAATCCCAGATTTCAAAAGGTAAACAAAGTTTTATTTTATACCAGTTTTCAGTTTAGTTGGTAAAGTTTATTAATTGTTATTGATTATTTGTCGAACCTTTGATCCTGTTAATTGAATAACAGCTCTATCCTTCGGGTCTCCCTTAATTGGGGGTTACCGATAGGTGGGGTCGTTACAGAGAGGTCGGGACGCGTCTGACCCCTGACCTAGCGGTAGCAGAAGGATTTTACGAGGAAGAAGAAGACCAGGACTTTGCACCATTTTGCCCCTCTGCGGGCTGAAGAAATAATGACTTGCGTGAGGGTAAACTCATCTTTTCGTTATGTATCTAATCGAGCTACATTGCATGGAAGGAGATGACATGGTGCTCAATGATTGGACCAAGTAAGTAAATATTTGAAAATTCATATCTTTTTATTGATAGCTTAGATGAATGCATATAACAAAGAATTTTGCTCAGAAAAATACGAGGAATCCTTTAAAAATATATTTAGAAGTTATTTCCTCTTTTAATTCGAAAAATAGTGAAAGTTATCAACTTTAATGTATTAATGATTAAGAAACCCTATTTTGAGATGATTAATGTATTAAGAGGGGTTTTATGGATGATTAAAGTTGATATTAACCAGTTAATTATAAAAACACACATTAAGATTGAAAAGGATGAACTTTACACGTAATTGGATTAATTTAGGGTTCTATGTGCATAAATGAGCTTTAATGGGCCTTGAAACCCTAATGTTAGTAATTATGACTCTTAATGACTTTAATTGTTCAAGTTCTTGAATAAGGCTGAGATATGATGGTTCAAAGCTATTTTGAGAATAAAAGTTCCTAATTGTGGATAAATACACTTAATATGATAATTAGGGTTTTCTAATGGATAAATGTGGAATTAATGATAAAAGAGTTCATATGTGAATTAGGCCATAATGAACTATGAGTTGTTAATCCGGAAGGAACCAAAGATGATAATTGGGCCTAAAGATCGTATCATGAATTAAAAGGATAAAATTGATAGTTTTAACGTAAAAGGAGCATAATAGACTTATTTGACTTTTAAGTGTGCCTTTAATCCGAAATTAGGATTATATGTTGTTAAAAGGTAACCTTAATATTTTTCATGAGGAGTAGATGAGATAAGTAGGGTTTGTGAGTAATTGTATAAAATTAGGGTTAAAATAGTAAAAATGAAGTGAAACCCTATTTGCAATGGAAACCCTAAAAGTGGACTAGAAGCCCTAGGAAGCGAGCTAGGTTTAATAGACCTTGATGGCCTGAGCAATGATAGGAAAATTGGATGCATATTTCAGGATCATCTTGTGTCCTTGATTATTTACTGGATTATTTCTGCACTCAAGTCAGGCTGACAGGTATGTGGTTACGCTTATGAATATCCTGAATTAGGTTTCTGAGGATTTCTAAAGTTTCCATCGGTGACTTGAAGTAAATTGTTGGATGAATTTAATTCATGCACACTATAATGTGGATATGACTATCACCTAAGATAGATGCCTACTAGCTCAAATCCTAGTCCCCTATTTAGCTTGATAGATTTACCTAGTACATGGATACCTATGGGGTAGGTCCATCAGATCATTGGGTAACTTAGTACATGGCTACCAATGGGGTAGGTACATCAAGTCACCATGAGTCAGGGATTGGACTACCTTTGGGATTGGCCATGTGACTCCGCAACCCTAAGTATTGGCTACCTGTGAGGTAGGGCCATGGGGGTAAGGATCTTCCATATGAGAGAGGTAGTATCCAAGTTCGCTGCAGGGACAACATAGAGATAGGGGATAGGTAAGGATTGAGTAGTATTCCTTAAGATGTAATCTTGGTTGTTAAATGATAATTGCTTGATTATGTTGTTACCATAGTTTCACGATTATTGTTTCCCCCCACATACTGGCATATTCAGTTATGCAGACCGACGTTTTGTTTGTCGGCATTTTAGGTACAAGTTTGAAAAAGAAAAACATTAAAGTGGCATATGTGGAATTAAATAAGAATGAAAGTACAAAGGAGGATTAGTTAGAATAGACTCCAGATGTGGATAGAAGTAGATTTCCAAGTTTTTGAAAAGGTATGCAAAGTTTTATATTATACCAAATTTTCAGTTTAGTTTGGTAGAATTTCATCATTATTACTGATTATTTGTCGAACCTTTGATCCTGTTAATTGGGTTAACAGTTTTGACCTTTTGGTCTCCCTTAATTGGGGGTTACCGGGAGGCAGGGTCGTTACATTTGGTATCAGAGAAATGGTTCCTCATTTAATCTTTAGTAATTATTAAATTTTACAAACTTTGTAGAACCCAAGGGAGTTATTAGATGATTTTCTGAAAGACAACGGTGTCTAGAAAAGGATCACATCTGGGGGCTGGAAATATTTTCCTCTGCACCGTTAGTCAGAATATGAGGACTCCCAGATTGGTGTGACTTCCTGGCCAATGTCTCAGGATTTAACTCGAAATAAGATACCTTTAGGACTCTCTCATCTTGTTCATCCCTTCTCAACTCAAATGTTGTTAAGGATTTTAAGGATTAGGGTTTTCTCTCTTTTCCTCACCATCTTGAGGTATGGGTAAAGTTGATATGGTTTAAGGAATCCTCCACCAAATTAATGAAAAGCATGTAAATAAGATGTCATGGACATAAGCTTAATATTTTAAGCATAAACTAAAAAATACATACATGCTTAGGTCATATGACATATGTTGTCATGCCCTCAGGAGAGACCTAAGGCTAGACATTCTTGTCAGGAGGATGAGTAGAGGAAGTTAGTCTTTGAAGTAGAGACCTCCACTATAAGTAGAGGCCTGTCACATCCTATGAGGATGATGCTAACCCTTACCCTAAGTGGTGGTTAGAGAGAGAGATGACACAATGAGTTAGATGTCATAGTCGACCATATGTGTGGGTGGACATGATTTTGGTTTTGATACCCATGATGATATGAGCCATGTGAGGTTGGATGACCTAGTGCCTTTGGCGAACCAACCCTAGAAAGGGTCGTGCATGTTAGAGTGAAGGATAGCTCCTTCAATGATGAGGTTAGTGAAGAACCTATAGAAACCCTATGGGCTTATGCGAGTAGGGCATAACATGCACCCAGAGTACATCAGTAGTGTGGGCAGTAGGTTGAAACCCTGTCGAGGAGAGTATGTTAGATAGTTTATGAGATAAACATAAAGGGTTATGGATAATCTTGAGCAAACATAAGTTTGAACATAGGCTTCACCCATGTAGGGGTACGCTTGTGAGCTTGATCCTTCACGGAGAGAGGAACTCTAGTAGTAAGGCTATTTGTAGGGTTAGCCCTAGAGAGAGAGAAAGAAGGACCCAAGCAATAAGGTTGGAAGCTTAGACTTCGACATATGAGGAACAGTGGGGAGTTAAGGATGATGCGACCTAAGTGGATGATAGAGGTTGCCTCATGATTGATTCCTGGAGGCTGGTGATATCTTGGTTTCCTTTAGAGGAACCAAACCCTAGAGAGAGGATGAGGCTTCTGGTACATATGTGCCTATGGTATAGGTGTTTACCTTCTGAGATGGAAAAAAGAGTTCCTTAGACACTGAAGAGGTTGAGTAACAAGTTGTGAGGCCTTACACTTAGTTGGTTGTCCTTGAGGAGGACTCCACTCTGAAGTGTTGTTCAAATAGAAGGATCATGGAAAGTGCATGTCATACCTTGTACATGGTTGGTTCGTGGTTAAAAGGTTGAGCATGCAGTTGGACATCCAAAACGTGAACCTAGGGTTCTTAGTTCTAAGACATGAAGTGGTGTACCTGATGCTCATGATGAGATTTGAGTTTCTATATATTTGAGCATGGCACTCCTCATGTTGAGAGGAAAGGGAAACCCCTTAACTCTAAGGTATGTTTGATGAACCCCTCACATCTAAGTTGGTCACATGGGAAGGTATGATCTTGATCCAATGCTGATGAATGAGAACAAGTATGACCTAGCATGGTTTAGTAGGTGGTCTGCTTGTGCCTTAGTAGCATGCTAGGTTTAATCATGCTCAAGTGGATGCAAACCCTAGATATAAGGACGTTTGAGATCTTTGTTTCTATCAAGAGATAGTTTCCTCCCATCCTGGGAGAGGGACCCTTTTGTAGGGTGTATACCAGTTTTGTTGGTTTTGAGGTAACTAAAGAGGTCTCATAGGATCTTGAGAAGCTAAGTGAAAAGTACAGAGTATGAGAATTAACATGTAGACCCATAGATAACCATCTCTAAGTGCATGTGGATGTGTTACAATGGAGGTAACCGTGTGGGGCCTGACCAAGGCAGGGAGGTCGCCATGACCCCTATGAAAGGATGAAAGTCAGCCCAAGAATGCAGAGGGAGATGATGAAGGCTTGGGTAAGGTTCTAAGTTGGACATGTACTATGTTAGACTCCTAAGTCTATCCTAGGGTCAGGTAGGGATAAGACCGATGGAAGTAGGAGTTGCCTGATTCCCTAGTACACATGACCTAGGGTCGGGAGGTAACAACTATCATTCTCTGAGGGCCATGGGTAAGGAGATTGATCACCTTCATGAACTCATGGGACCCAAAGGGCAGATGAGGAGAGCACTCTCTAGATGCATAAGGGAAGAGTGATGACCCCAAAAGTCTCAGCACCCTATAGACCTAGAGGAGATGACCAAGGATTGTGTGGTGACCCAAGTAGGTTTGAGACCAGTTTTCCATGGAAGTAACCTTGATATCAAGATGATCACAATGTAGAGACGTATGTTGCACGTTTCAACTTAGATTTGACAATGTACTGGCAATGTCGGATGTACCATCTCTACTCTTGGAATAGGAAGAACTTTTTGTTTGGACGGCCGCCAAATGCTTATTTCCTCTTGTTATGGGAGTGAGAGATAGGACAATACACATGTCATACACCAAGGATAAAGATGATGGGAATTGGAACGTTGCTATGAGGTATGAGGATAGAGATGATAGCATACCCTTGTGGAGTAAAAGATATGTGGATTGTTCACAAACATCAAGAGAACTAAGGTAGTCATCTTATGAGGATGCTTGTATCATGAGCTATGTGGAATTTGTGAGTCATACAAGGTTGAGTTTGATAACCAAGAAGATGAGCTATAAGTTTTGTTGTTGAGTCTGAGATGAGATGATAATTGGAATACATGGAGGTTTGTGTCTTCAACATTACGTAACACCTAAGGATGTAAGGTAGTAATGGATGCTCTGGTTGAGATATAGTTGGCTAGTTTAGCTAGAGGCTATAAGAGGTTGTTAGGTTAACCCTAAGTTTGAAAAAGGAGATATGTTTGGCTAACACTCAGATGTAACATGATTGTTGATTAAGTTAGTAGTTGTTTGGTTAGCCAGCCTAGGCCTTGATGCAATAAAAGGATGGTTGTAGAACCTCATATGCACTTCTTTAGAAAAGAAGGTGATGAAACCCAACTAGAATGGTTTAGGGTTTCTGAGGAATCAATGTTGAGGAATCATGACATACAAGAGATCATGATTTTAAGATCGTCATACACCATGGTACTACTAAGATAGTAAGTGACAATAGTACTTTGGATGCTTAAGATGAAGTTGCATGTGGCTTGTCACCATGCAAGACAGGAGGTGAAGGACAAACACCAGTAACCCAATGAGTTGGTATAGAGGATAAAGAGTCTCCGAGAGGAAATGGGAGTTCATCACTATTGTTGTTGTGGTAAGTCTCCCCTAGACCAAGGAAGGTCAAGATGAAATATGGGTTATGGTAGATCGCCTTACCTAGATGACATGATAAAGAAAGAATGATGTCACAGGATGGATCCAATTGAACTACATATGAGAAAGAGATGGTTCAACTACAACATGATGTGAGTTCAAATGTTCTTGAGTATAACCTAAAGATTCAATTCCATGTGGTGGAAGTAGGTACATGAAGAACTCGATGTTAGTATAGTTTATCACCCCTAACTAATGGTTAGTATAATCCAGACTAGAGGGTCTGATAAGAACATGTGTGCTTGTTCAGGGTGATACATAGAGACAGTTCTTGTCCTCTGCAAGATGTGATGATAACCACAATAGCCAGTATCGAGATGTAAAGGAGCTGTGTAAGGGAGGTTGTGTTGGTCACCACTTCATTAAGATGATGTTGGTAAAGGGACCTCGTGAAGGTCAGAAAAGGACCACAGTGTGTGCAGATGAAGTAACTTTGATCGTGCAATGGCTGAAAGAGAGCCAGGGGCAACATGAGTCGTGAGTTGATGCAAAGAAGACTGACATGCAATTCACTGAGGGAGAACCTGTGATGTGAAAAATCAGACCACTCTAAGTTATAGCTAAGAGAACTGAGTCCCAGATGCATGGGTCCATTTGAGATGGATTAGTGGAGATGGTTATGTTTAGCCTTACCCCTCAGGATAACATGATGTATAATGTGTTCCATGAGTCCAATCTAGAGCACTATGCGAGGTACCCAAGCCATGTACTGAGCCTTGAACCTATTCAGCTTTATGAGAGGCTGAAATGTCCTAAGTCACCTATGAGGGTACGGTATACCAAGGTGAGAGAGAACTTAGATGAAAGAATATGAGATCATGAAGGTTCTTGGGAAGCACCATGGAAAGGGTGAGGCCACATGGGAGCCATGATGGACATAAGAAAGGCTTAACTTGTTTGTTTGTGTGCCTGGTGGAATTTTGGGGGCAAAATTCCTATAAGAGGGGAAGGATGTTACAACCCCAATTTTCGGGTTCTTTTGGTGAGAAATGTAATTTCTCCTATTAAAGATATTTGAAAAAATACTGCTATAATTTGTTTTGAATAAAAGGATTTCGTTTACAATAGCCTTGTTGGTTGTTTTGTGGGCTTTATTGGCTATTGGGCCCAATTACAAGGAAAAGACAAAGGAAACTCCATTATTAAAGAAATGGAAAAAAGAAAGATGTAGAAACCTCTTGAAGGAAAAGGAATATTATCCAAAGGTGGATTTTGTGCCTCTTGGGTTCTATGGGTTCCAAGGAGCCCAAAGTTGCAAAAATAATGCAATAAGAAAAGAGAAGATCAATTAAATATTTCTTTATTAAGAAAGAAATTGGAGATAATGAAAAAATGTGGAAAATAAGTGGAAAGAGGTATGATTGAGTCATCTTTGGTGGATTTTCGTATCCATAAGGTTTCTAATATTAGAAGGAATTCCAAAAAGGAAAAAAAAAAGACAGATAAAGAGAAATCCTCAAAAAGAGATAATTTTAATAAGAAATAAATAAGATAATGAGAAATGATGGATATAGATGCATCTAGAAGGACAATGAGTATCCACTAAAAAGGATTTCGAAATATTAGAGTTTCTTGGGGTCCATGGAGCCCCAATGGTGAAAAATAAAGAGAAAATACAAATGATACAAAATAAGAGGATAATGTGATGCATAATTAATGAATTTTGTGGAATTGCTAAAAAGGAGGTATTTTCTACTAAAAGAAAATATAAATTCGTGCCAATGGATTAAAATTCAAGCTTAAAGAGAATAAGAAAGCGAATTTTCAAATTCCTAAATATCCAATGAATATGGTTTTTTAAGAAGATAATTAGGAGAGAGAAGTTTGCTTCCTAATGAAGGAACTTAGGTTCATATTGGGAAAAGGACTTATTAACTCGTGGATAGCCATCCTAGGGCTTCGTTACCCTCCCGTATATAAGGGTAGAGCCCATGGCCAAGCCCCAAGGACACCCCACACATCTCTCTCTCTCTATTTTTCTTCTTCTTCTTCATCCAAACCACAACTATAGGGGGTAATGCGAGCCTGAAGCAGTGAGGAGCCTTGGACGGGAGTATGATGGAGGGCACAATGCTCCCATGTCAATAGAGGGAATCTCGGTCACCATCTCTTGGTCGTAGTACCTGTGCAACGCCAATAGGAGGGTTGCAGGCCGACCACAATTGCAGACCAAGCGGGCCTGAATCGGCCGCCCTCGCTGTGACCCAAGGACACCTCCCTATGCGTAGAGGCATGATGGAGATGGACGAGTAATACCGGGTGGTCGTCGGGGTCTGGGAAGCAGAGGCTTGGTCGCGTCTGACCCCTAACCTAGCTGCAGTAGAAGGATTTTGTGAGGAAGAAGATGACCAGGACTTTGGACCATTTTGCCCCTCTGCGGGCTGAAAAAATAATGACTTACATGAGGGCAAACTTGTCTTTTTGTTATGTTTCTAATCGAGCTACATTGCATGGAAGGAGATGACATGGAGCTCAATGATTGGTCCAAGTAAGTAAATATTGCAAAATTCATATCTTTTTTATTAGTAGCTCGGATGAATGTGTATAAAATATGAATGATGCTCAGAAAAATACGAGGAATCCAATAAAAATAGATTTAGAAGAAAATTCTTCTTTCAATTCAAAATAGTGAAAGTTATCAACTTTAATGTAACTTTACATGTAATTGAATTAATTTAGTGTTCCATATGCATAGATGAGCTCTAATGGGCCTTGAAACCCTAATGTTAGTAATTATGACTCTTAATGACTTTAATTGTTCAAATTCATGAATAAGGCTGAGATATGATGGTTCAAAGCTATTTTGAGTATAAAAGTTCCTAATTTTGGATACATACACTTCATATGGTAATTAGGATTTTCTAATGGATAAAGGTGGAATTAATGATAAAAGAGTTCATATGTGAATTAGGCCATAATGAATTATGAGTTGTTAATCCGAAAGGAACCAAAGATGATAATTGGGCCTAAAGATTGTATCATGAATTAAAAGGATAAAAATTGTAGTTTTAATGTAAAAGGGGCATAATAGACTTATTTGACTTTTAATTGTGCGTTTAATCTAAAATTAGGATTATATGTTGTTAAAAGGTAACCTTAATATCTTTCATAAGGAGTAGATGAGATAATTAGGGTTTGTGAGTAATTTTATAAATTAGGGTTAAAATAGTAAAAATGAAGTGAAACCCTAATTGCAATGGAAACCCTAAAAGTGGACTAGAAACCCTAGGAAGCGAGCTAGGTTTAATAGACCTTGATGGTCTAATCTGTGATAGGAAAATTGGATGCATATTTCAGGATCATCTTGTATGATGGCTTGTTTACTGGATTTCTTACTTAGTTAGATTATTTCTGCACTCAAGTCATCCCGAAAGGTATGTGGTTACGCTTATGAATATCCTAAATTAGTTTTCTGAGGATTTCCAAAGTTTTCATCGGTGACTTGAAGTAAACTTTTGGATGAATTTAATTCATGCAAACTATAATGTGGATATGACTATCACCTAAGATACATGCCTACTAGCTCAGATCCTAGTCCCCTTTGTAGCTTGATAGATTGACGTAGTACATGGCTACCTATAGGGTAGGTCTATCAGGTCATTGGGTGACTTAGTACATGGCTACCATTGGGGTAGGTCCATCAAGTCACCATGAGTTAGGGATTGGACTACCTTTGGGTAGGGCAATGCGACTCCACAACCCTAAGTATTGGCTACCTGTGAGGTAGGGCCATGAGGGTAATGATCTACCATATGAGAGAGGTAGTATACAAGTCCACTGTAGGGACAACACAGAGATAGGGGATAGGTAAGGATTGAGTAGTATTGCTTAAGATGTAATCTTGGTTGTTAAATGATAATTACTTTCTTACTTTGTTACCATAGTTGCACGATTATTGTTTCCCCCACATACCGGCATATTCAGTTATGTTGACCGACGTTTTGTTTGTTGAAGTTTTAGGTACAAGTTTGAAAAGGATAAACATTAAAGTGGCATGTGTGGAATTAAATAAGAATTGAAGTACAAAGGAGGATTAGTTAGAATAGACTCTATAAGTGGATAGAAATAGATATCCAAGTTTTTGAAACAGGTATGCAATGTTTTATATTATACAAAATTTTTAGTTTAGTTTGGTACAATTTCATAATTATTACCGATTATTTGTCGAACCTTTGATCATGTTAATTGGTTAACGACTCTAACCTTTTGGTCTCCCTTAATTGGGGGTTACCGGGAGGCGGGGTCGTTACAAGTTGTTAGTAAGCATATTTCATGGGTAAAGACCTATGAAGAGAATTTCATAGAATGTTTTTGGTTTGTTCTTACATGGCTAGCGCTTTTAAGGTTGTCACTAGTGCCAATGAGTAAATCCAAGAACCCTAGACTAAGAGAGGAAAGATAAAGTATATGTGTATGAGATACTCATAGAGTTTGAGTTAGCTCAAAGAGACTGAAAATGACACTACCCTCAGGATAAGGGTTGGGAGAACCTCAATTCGTCTAGATAATGTTTTGATATATGTTTCACAAGCCACTCACATATGTTTGTTTTGCACAACCATGCTATAATCATTTTAAGGATGCGATCTAATCTCCAGATGTGATATATGGACATGATATAATGTAAATCTAGAGATGGTTTAATTGGTATAAATGAATAAATGGTTCACCATATAATGGAATAATGATGGTAATGTGATATTGTGGGTTAATATTGTGATGAAATCACTAGTAAATGTCACAATTTATAATGAGCAATGAAATAAGATCTTATGAATGAAACAAGTTACATGAGGTGTTAGTCTTAGTGCTTAATAAAGATGAAAGATATAGTTTAAAATTTAGCACAACATAATGATTATGAACCTTGATATGATCTAAATGGATAAAGTGAGTTAACTATAGTAAACACTCTCCTCAAAGGCATATGTTAATGTTGAACATGTTCTAACAATTAGCTTGATAAAATGTTAATGGCATCTAAATATAATGGATTAATGCTAGTTAACTCCTTTAGAACATGGTAATATGATGTGGGAACCCTAGTGAATGGGTAAAGATAAGGATCAAACCCTAACATATGAAATATGTTGTGACATAACCTATGCTTCTAAACCTTTGTTCAACCTTTTATGGAGTTCTTATTATTGAAAGGTTGCACCTATGTTAGTATCCTACAAGAAAACGCAGACCTTTTGGTTTCTCCTTGAAGTAAGAGGATGGTTAATTTTGAGGACAAAAATTCAAATCTTGATTGAACCAATCTTTACACAATGGATACAATCCACACAGGTCAATCTTTGCCTACTAGGAAAGAGGAAAGCAAGTTACAAATTCTATCTTAAGAAGTATATGATGTGACAAAGTGGTTTATGGCTTAATTACGAGGATGAAATTTCTCTTGAGGGGTGTAGGTTGTGATGGAGTGGACTTTTGGAATACTTGAATGTATAATGGCATAAGTGCATTCATGCATGTTGAGTAGTTTTGAGAATCCCAAGTGTTTTGGTAAATTCTGAGTGTTGATTGAGGTTGATATAATGATTAAGGTCCATGAATTCATGCCTTTTCTAGGTATTTAGTTGGTTGATCAAATAACTGAGTTTTGTCATCAAAGTTGAGTAGAACGTAGCTTGAGCTATAATAAAGCTACGGTTAAAATTTGGTGGCAATCGGAGTATCCTAGAGGGAGTTATTATGGTTTGAAATTTGAGAAATAATGTGCATTATTGCGGTTAATAGACCTAAGTTCTAATGTTTATCAAGGTCACACGCCCCTGGTTTGGTTGGGTATGTGTGGGAAAATCTTACCCATCCATATATGATCTGACGCCTTGAACCGTAATTTTAAGTGAGCCACATATTTTGGGTAGATTCATCTCGACCACACTTGATGGGGCAACAACTACGATTATGCCTTCAACCTTGCAGTTACAGCTTGACTGCCAGTGATGACCACACACATTGTGGTGCCTTTAGGTCATGGCTCTAGTAGTGAAACTGATCGGGTAGTATTCCTTGGCTCGACTAGGGAAGTGGGGAGATCACTTAAACGATAACTGAAATGATAGAAGTAGGGAGAATGAGCTCTCATTTCCAATTACCTCTCCACCCCATTGTGAAGGTCGTGGCTAGAAGTAGAGAAGGGAGGAAGAAGGCAGTTTGAAGCAGTTCAAAGGGGGATGGAGATATGAAAAGAAATGCAGAGGTACATGGATTCTAAGGAATTAGCATATGTGGGCTCTCATTAAGGTTTCTATGGTAAAAGAGGTCGACCTTCCTGGATAAGAAGGAGAGCTTACTGACAACTACAACAACATCTTTTTTATGGGATTTAACACCATGATGGAGTTTAGAGAGATTGAGTGGTGCTACTAGAGCCTTTAGGTGGAAGGTTGGGAGCGAGGATGAGGAAACCCCCTTCCTTCTATGAGAAGAGTTGCAGGAGGCGGAGAGATCTTGGCGATGCAGATCCGAAGACGAGATCCCACACCTACGATGCCATGAGGATCTGACCTAGTCTGCTAAAGATGATGGCAGCCCTAGAAGCCAGTGAGGGGAAACTTGTCTCAGTGGATGTCTCCCTGGAGGAGCACATCATGACGGTGACTCTGTTTCTGTCTCACACGAATGAATTGCATGGGATCACGAGAGAGAAAAGGAGGTCGGGTCGGTTTAATCACATACAATGCCAAACCAGGAATAGAACCGAGCCAAACCAGGGAGAACTGGTCGGATGAAGAAGCCTAGAAGAGCCACACACCCACACTAGACACGTGGAGGAGGCTAATTGGCCGGAAAATGGTAATTCCTTAAGAAATGTTTAGATATCCTAAAATTCATAGTAATTAGCTATGTTGTCAGAAAAATACAAACAAGGTACCAAAATGTTAATAAAAATGAGTAGAACAACATGGCACCTTTATATTAGTGTTTTTATGCATAAACCACAATGAAATTATGCAATATGTATTATTGTTGTTTGATGTATAATAAATATCAAATGATGGCCTAAAATTATGATAATGCTTCAAAAACTCTGAAATATGATATATAATCCATAAAATATCAGATATGACGATTCTTGGATACAAAATCATGTAATTTGATTTATATGGCTATTTTGGGCTAATAACTCTATTTAATGTGTAATAGTTACCAATATACTCAAAAAAGCATGGGAATTATAAAGTAAGCTCATATCAGTATCTAGAACCTCGGATTTAAATATGAGATCAAGATGATACACACAATCTATGTTATATGATGATGTTTGCTCTTAATGGGATATAAGCCCTAATAGGATTAATGTACATAAAATAGGTTTAATATGTGCACAAAAAGGATATGGAACTTAATGTTCAGATAATGAACCGTAATCTAGAAAATGACATCAGTAAGATAATTTCAAGTAAAAGTTGGAATATCTGAATGAGTAAATTAAACCCTAAAATGGACATAACTAGGGTTAAGATGATGGGAACCTGATGATGGTGCATGATCTTATCTTAATCAAGTTTGACCAAAGACATAGTTGACATCAGGAATGTGATATGTGATGATTAGGTTGTCTTGATCAAGTAAGCCATTACCTCTTACTTGGCTTATTACACAATATACTTGTCTTATATGTGTAGTAAAATACTTGGCATATGATATTGGATGAAATGATTGTTCTTGTATGATATTTTGCATGACTTTCCATACTTATTTCTATGAACACATGAAACATAATATATCTATTCCATTATATCCAAGTACTTCAACTCTTTGGTAGTAAAGTGCTAGAAAATAAGTAATTCAACTCTTTGGTAGTAAAGTACTTAGAAATGATCCAACTCTTTGGTAGTAGATCATAAAGGCCTTAATGCATTCAACTCTCAAGTAATAAATGCATGGATGATATAATGGAAAATGTGCTTAAAATATTTGTTCTATTTTTTTAATGGACATCTTTGTGCAAGTATATGATTTTTTCTTATATTTCTTTATAATTGCCAAGTATTAGCTTTATTTTATTTCCAAGATATGATGAAAGGTATTTGAAAGACACATAGGCATACTTAGTACAATATTCTTGAATATTGTGCTGATGTGTACCCATATGTAATCTTTAGTTTAGGTTGTGGACATATGATCTTGAAGAACCAAGATAGTTGATAGTTGTATAGTGAGATGATGTACAAGTGGACCTGTTATCTTAAGATCATGTTATTTAGTGGTAGTACATGTATATGTAAAAGTTTGTTGTTTAATCTGTAATATCAAATGGTGTAAAAAATACATGTTGTAATTATATGTTGAATGGTGAACATGTGTCGTATAATTTTATTATTGATCATGTACATGTGCTGCTATTGTTTCCTTATGACGTTCTCTGATTTTCTGATTCTTAGCCTAGGGTGTGGTGCTGAAATTGGGATTCTCACTGAGGTGAGGATTCAATTTGGACGTCACACATCAAATTATGTTTTAGAAAATTTGGGGACGTCACACATGTTGTCCTCAACATGACAGTAAAGTCTGGGAATGATAGGGTAAATGATCTTTGTGGTGGTGGTGGTCCTCCCTGTGGTGAAGGATGTTAGTAGTAGGAACCCTAGTAATCTCACTACTACAGAAATAGCATTCAGTGACACTTTTCTGGGCGTCGGTTATTAAGAAAAACCGACGCCTTCTATGTTAGGCGTCGGTTGTTTACGAAAACCGACGTCTATATTCGAAGACCAGCCAGACACGGGTACCGCTTTGTCTTCAGTGTCGGTTGTTTATAACAAACCGACGCTTAAAGTCGCCCGCGAAAAATAGTGTCCTTTTCAGCGTCGGTGATTTAGGTAGAAACCGACGCCTATGTCTGATGAAAATTTGCGCGAAAAGTGTCACCTTCAGCGTCGGTGATTAAAGGATAACCGACGCTGAAGGTGGTTCCCGCCAAACAATTTCATGAAATTATCGCCCAGTTGGACGTCGGTTTTCTCAGACAACCGACGCTAAAGACGTTTAGGCGTCGGTTGTTGTAAAAAACCGACGCTATTTGGGACTTTATAACCCGCGATGCCCGACTCTTCCTCTTCTTCTGTTTCATTGCGAGCCCTTTTTCTGCTTCTCCGTCGATTTCCCACCCTGTCGCCGTCGATTCTCTTCTCCTTCTTCTCCACGACAGCGCCGTCGTGCCGCCACTGCTACTCCGGTGCCCCCTTCTCCGCCGCCACTGCTGCTGGAGCTCGCCGCCGACGCCTGACGAGCCTGGAGCTCGCCGCCTCAGCCTGCCTGACGCCTGGAGCTGATCGCCGCCGCGGCCTGCCTGACTGGAGCTCGCCGCCGACGGCGCCGCCTCCCGCTGACTCCCGCTGACTCCCGCTGACTCCCGCTGCCTGACTGGAGCTGATCGTGTCCACCTGACTCCCGCTGCCTCCCGCGCCAACAGGTATGCGCCAACTGGTTTTCTGGAGTCAGTGTTCTTAGACAATTATAAAAAAAGAACTATATACTAGAAATTTTGATAACTGTTCTTAGACACATCTTTATCTCTGACTAAGGTAGTTTTCATTTGATATCATATTCATCATGTTCATCATGTTGTTGTTTTTTATTGCAATTTTATGTAGATATTCTCCTTTAAATCCTAAGAAAATTATACACCCTTTAATTACAAACCCTAATTCACCTCTAGTCACTCACTTCTATCGATTATCCAAATGTAAATTGCCCCTTACTATGTCACCATTCATTCCAATGCAAAACTGGACCTTCCTACGCCACCATTTACTCAAAAGGTAGTTTTCATTTGATATCTAATTATTACATTAAGGATACTGAAAAAACTATATGAGTTACACCTTCATAGGAATGCATACAACTTCTATCTGAAAGAGATCTAAACATGATAAAAAATAATCTAAGATACAACTTTCTTCATTTAGGACTAGTCCAAGTATCTACAAAATCCTTAACTAGAAAAGGTATAAATTATTCCTTACTTCTATCCCTTAGAGACTGTAAGCATCTAAAATTCTCAGATTCCCTTCTTAGACTTCTAGAATCAACACTACATGAAGAATATGTTTCCTTCGATAATATGTTATAACATAGTATGATCTTAATCTGATCTGGATGTTCAAAATAATGTAGTATGTTAAATATGATGATTAGGGATACATATAATGTCTAGTAAAGATTCCTAGACCTTTTGTTTGAAACTATTGATTTCTTGATTTATTATTTAATAATGCTCTGTTGATTAGGATTAACCATGTTGCATGTAGTTTATAGACAATTATTATATATAAGAATGCAACACATGTATTTGTTGGCCTAGAAACCCGTCCAAGATTTACTCATTAGGAGTAAATCTTGGATAGTCCCCGGTTTGGGACTGTTCTTGAACACCTAATCTCACTTAGGATGTAAGTGTATAATGTGTATTGGGTTTTTGAGAAACTTTCAGTAGCATTTCCCTGTTTGTTCTCTAAGTACATATGTACTTAGAGAACAGCGGGGAAATGCTGCCGAAATTTTCTTGAAAACCAATTACGCATTATACACTTACTAGTGAGATTAGGTGTTCAAGGATGGGATAGGTGGTACACATTTATTATATATAAGAATGACATCAAATGTGTTTGTTGGCCTAGAAACCCGTCCAAGATTGACTCATTAGGAGTAAATCTTGGATAGTCCCCGGTTTGGGACTGTTCTTGAACACCTAATCTCACTTAGGATGTAAGTGTATAATGTGTATTGGGTTTTCGAGAAAATTTTGGTAGCATTTCCCCGTTTGTTCTCTAAGTACATATGTACTTAGAGAACAGCGGGGAAATGCTGCCGAAATTTTCTCGAAAACCCAATACACATTATACACTTACTAGTGAGATTAGGTGTTCAAGGATGGGATAGGTGGTACACATTTATTATATATAAGAATGACATCACATGTGTTTGTTGGCCTAGAATGTGAACAATCATTGTTTTTTATATTACTTGTACATTGGTATAAATTAGAATGAACAATCACTAAATTATATACTGTTTGTATGGAATCCGGCTTCATTGTAGATATCTATTATTGTTGGCCTAGAAACCCATCCAAGATTGACTCATTAGGAGTAAATCTTGGATAGTCCCCGGTTTGGGACTGTTCTTGAACACCTAATCTCACTTAGGATGTAAGTGTATAATGTGTATTGGGTTTTCGAGAAAATTTTGGTAGCATTTCCCCGTTTGTTCTCTAAGTACATATGTACTTAGAGAACAGCGGGGAAATGCTGTCGAAATTTTCTCGAAAACCCAATACACATTATACACTTACTAGTGAGATTAGGTGTTCAAGGATGGGATAGGTGGTACACATTTATTATATACTAGGGAAATGTCATATTACGGTGTCATTGAGGACATTTGGGAGTTTGACTACATAGATTTCAAAATTCCGCTCTTTAAATGTAATTGGGTTGATAACACCAAAGGAGTTATAGTGGATGAATTGGGTTTCACTTTGGTGAACTTTGAAAAGATTGGCGAGAAGGGTGAACCATTCATATTGGCATCACAGGCGAAACAAATATTCTATATCGATGATCCTGCAAATGAGAAATGGTTGGTTGTTCTTCATGGTAAAAGACAGTTCATTGAAGATCCTATAGATGAAGAAGAGTACTATGATAAGTATGATGACTCCAGTCCATTCTCAGTTGGGTTGCCAACTCCACAAAATATTGAAGCTAATGATGACTTATATGTGCGCGGAGATCACAATGAAGGATTGTTAATTGATAAAAGATCACAATTTTAGAGACATGTATGTTTATACAAATGCTAAATGTTTGCCTTTTTCTAGTTAATACAAATGCTAAATGTTTGCCTTTTTCTAGTTAATACAAATGCTAAATGTTTGCCTTTTTCTAGTTAATAGAAATGCTAAATGTTTGCCTTTTTAATGACATTTTCAGATGGCTGACCATGATGAGCATGATGTCCATGATGAGCATGAAGTCCATGATGAGCATGTTGTCCATGACGAGCATGGCGAGGATACTAATGTAAGTTCTAAAAACATATCTTGTATTTCTATAAAATTCATTATCTTCTAGTTATGTCATATATCCTATATTTCTATATTGGGCTAAGTTAGTGTGTTTTATTTTTGTCAAATTTTAGGTTGATGCACCTGTACCCACTGAAGCACTGGAGCAACTTGATGCGCAACACCAGACACTTAACAAGAAAAGGGGCATCACTCTGTTGAAGAAGTTATTAGCGCTAAGTGGTAGTGGATCTAAATTGGTGGTGGAGTTTGATAATGGAGGAAATCCAATTGGAGTGAACCGCAATAATTTTGTGAACTATCTTGGGTGTACCACTCGGAGCCATTGTGGTGTTAAGTATGACAATTGGCATAAAGTTCCTCAAGGGAAAAAAGACTTGATATGGAAGGATTTATGCGTGAGTTATTATTATTTGCAATTCTATTTTGTAGATTACAAATTCTATTATTTGCAATTCTATTTTGGATACTAGTTAATAACATTTCTATTTTACAGAATCTGTTTGCATTGGATGAGAAGTTGCATCGTAAAAATGTGATGCAACGCGCTGGAAAGATGCTTAGGAATTATAGGACAAATCTAAACAGAGAATACATAAAAGAGGGTGATAAGAAGAAGAAGTCAGCCCTTGAACAATGGAACTTCTTGGACAAAGAAGATTGGGACAATTTTGTTGCTTCAAGAAAATCTGAAGAATTCAAGGTATTAGGCGTCACTCCTAATTTAATTAATATACATTGTATTCACCTATTCAAGATTAGCATTTAGTGCTACTAACCAAATCATTAATGTGCATACTAACTAGGCCCTCAGTGACGCACAAAAAGCAAGGCGTGCACTGAATGTGCATGACCACACTATGGGTCCAAAAGGCTATGCAAGCGTTCGCCAAAGACTACAGGCGGAGTCTGCGGCTACTCAGGAGTCTGCTCCTACTCAGGAGTCTGCCACACCCATGCCTCGCCATGATATCTGGATAGCTGGCAGGCAAAACAAGAAGGGTGAAATAAAGAAGCCTGTAACTGCTGAGGCGGCTGCAAAAATGGTAAAATACAACTCTTAGAGAAATCGTTTGAATATTGATTATTTGTGGTGTTAACTTACCAATTTCTGTTTATGGTGATTAGCGGGAGCTGCACGAGCACAGGAAACAAGGCACGTTCATCCCTCAGGGCACAAGGGATGAATTGACAGTTGCTCTGGGTAACCCAGAGCATCCTGGACGTGTTAGAGGTGCCGGCGCTGGTGTTGGCATCAAAGCATTCTTTGGGCCATCCCAGCGCAAACCCAGAGCGGGACTTTCTCAAGAAGAGGTAACCTATTCTTTTTTTAGAATGTTACTGCAAAAGGAAATTCATTAATAAGAAGCTAATGTTTCTTTTATCCATGTATAGGAGAATAAGAGAGTTGAGGATTTAGTTGCTAAGAAGATCAACGATGTAGTTGCTGAGAAGGTCAAGGAAGAATTGCTGCGGTGGCAGGCATCTCAGGCTTCCAATACGCCTATGGCGACCCACTCTTCTCCTGATGCACAGACTGCGAGTAATCCTGGAGACCCATCGCCTAGCACGTCTGCTGTAAGTATTGTTTATGACATTGTAGTTAGTCTTTTCAAGTTGTTATGTTTTCAAGATGATATGTATATATGTATAATATTCTTTACGTAAATTTGTAGGCATTGAAGCCATGCCGCTTAAGAATGCAAGACTACGTTGTTGCAGAGGCGCAGGCTTACCCGTCCCTTCCTGGGGCAATGTTTCACGGGACTCCAATGCCACAGGGCTACGTTCGTGTGAGCCCGATACGTGTGTTACCTGATTGGAGAGAAGCTACATTGCCATATCCCCACCCGGATATTGATAGACTTGCTGATGCAGAAGGCGGGGTGATATTGTGGCCCAAAGCAGATGTCGTCTACACGACTGAAATTGTAAGATAAATTTACATTGATTTAGACTGTTAATGTGTATATATGATGTCAACTGATCTGAAATTATATGTACAGGTTAAAAAGAAGACACCAGGAGCACCTAGGCCTCCACTTCCACTTCCCGCATTACCCGATTGGGTTCCAACTGACCTAACATACCCGTTAGGTCCTGCTTGTAGGGGAATGGCATGTTGGCTACGGGCACATAATGTACATTGCCCTATAATTATTTCTTTAGATGCAGATTATGCAGGTCAATCATACGATAGCTCTTTATTTATACAAGATATTATTGAGCTGTTTATGTATGATTGGCTGAATACATCAATGATAGAGACATGGATAAGGTGAGATCTTGTTTATACATCCATATACCTTGTGTAAGATCCGGTGATCTGGTTTCTTATATATTAATGCATACGCCTATATGTTTTGCAGCTACCTAGTCGAAGATCATTGCAAACAATTTGCATTTGATCATGTGGGATTTTTGATTCCATCATTGATTAGTTTGGTAGCTAAAGACCCTGATAATGTTCAACAATACTGTATAGATGCTTTTACAATTTTTGGTCAGCAAAAGAAGACGATAATAATAGCTCCATTCAATGTCAAGTAAGTTTACTTTATTTATAATTTGGACTTAAGAAAATTCCATTTTTATTTTGCATTTTGAGTTATTAATTGTTAACTTCTTACTTCTAGCGGTAGACATTGGGAGTTACTAGTCATTGTCCCCGGGACATTCACTGTTTATTATCTAGATCCTGCGGGGAGTACATTGAACACTAAAATTGGACACGTAATGAGAATGCCATTATTCTGGTGAGAAATATTTCATTTTTATATCCGTTAACATCTTTTATTACATTACTATTTACTTATGCAATTTATTGTGTTATATTAATATGTAGGGGTTTAGATGCATTCAAAAAGGCTGGAGGAACGGTCCCAAGGAAAAAGAACCAGCCAATAAATTGGCAGAACGTACAAGTAAGTTCCCGACTCAAATATATATATTATTGATGTGAATTGTGCTTAGTTGTATTATTTTGTATGTTTCAATTTATAGTGTGCTACACAAGACAATGGATGGGCATGCGCATACTATGTGATGCGATTTATGCAGATGATTATCAAATATGCCGCATTGGACATCGATACCATACATGAGGTATTATATATATTCTCATTAGTTAGTATGCAATATATCAATCTTATATTATTTTTATATTATTACTTATATATATACATCATTCTCTTTGCAGGTGTTTAAAACTGACAACACTACAGGTAAACGTTTAAAAAATATACATGCTCCATATACGATGGAAGCATTAAATGAAGTAAGAGAAGAATGGGCAAAAGCCATACAAGCAGTGGCAACTGTAAGATATAATTGGGATGTTGATAGCGATAATGAATGATACTATGTAAATGAATATTTCTGAATGTTAATACATGTATTTGAATGTTTCTATATGTGTGTGAATGTGAGAATTGAATTTATGTCTGAATGTATGTACTTGTGTAGAATTTTGCTTGTGACTTTTGCAGGTTTGCGGCCTGTTTGTAGGCTGATATCAATGGATGTCGTAAACCTGCAGTTCAGAAAACTGAACTGCAGGTTCTCATCCTGCTGACCAGCCACAGCAGGCCTGCAAACTGATATGAAAAAAAAAAATATAAATAGGCGTCGGTTATTTATAGAAAACCGTCAGGAAAGACCTACAGCGTCGGTTTTTTCAATAAACCGACGCCTGATGTGGCCAAAGCAGTCCTGGAAATGGCGTCGGATATTCATATCAAACCGACGCCTATTTAACATATAGGCGTCAGTCGTTTAGTATATAACCGACGCCAAAAGTGTTCGCGCCACAAAAAATGGCGTCATCTAGGGCACTTTATGCGTCGGTCATCTACTAAAAGACCGACGCTATATTCCATAGTGGCGTCGGTTATTTACTAAAACACCGACGCAGAAAGTGCCCTAGATGATGCCGTTTTCTGTGGCGCGAACCCTTTTGGCGTCGGTTATCTACTAAACGACCGACGCCTATATGTTAAATAGGCGTCGGTTAAAAAACCGACGCCGAAGTGTTCGACCTTTAGCGGCGCCCACATAGGCGTCGGTCGGAAACCGACGCCAAATGGGGTTAAACGACCGACGCCAAAGGCCGTTTCTGTAGTAGTGTCTGATTGTGGAGGTGGTAGTTGTCCTGATATGCTGACAGTGAACTCCTCCAATCTTCCCCCCATTGTGGGTTCCTCTGTGCCTATGCATGCTAGAATTGGTATAGGTGGTTGACCTGATAATAGATCTATTGATGGTCTAACCACAAGGCATTCTGAGTACACTAAAAACCCTCCTATACCCACAAAATACCCTCTGGGATGCTTAAAATGTGGTCTTGAGTGCTCTCAATACCCTCCAGATATGCATGTATGGTGGACATGTCATATGTGTTTGTTGTGGGTTGTTGTTGCTGCTATGCTGTTTCCCCCTCACAGTGCCTCACCCTACGGTTCTCTAGCTCCTCAGTTGTCCTCCTCTTCTTGGTAGATGTCTGTGACTCTCCAAGCCCCTCATGTAGACCTCTGGGATGCTACTTCCATGTGCCTCTAGGACGCTCCTCTTCTTATATCCCCAAGATGTCCAAAAAGTCCAGAGATGGGCCACATCCCTCTAGGAGAGGTGTGGCATGGTAGGGGAGGTCAAGTGAAATCCTAGCATAAGGAGGGTTGACCTGGTAGAATATCTTTTAATCAACCACTAATATCATCAATGATTGGAGATGGATTGGGGGTGATTTGGTGGAGATTCAAGGGTGGCAGGAGGGTTGGGGAGTTCTACATGGTCGATGTTTGCAGAGAATGGTTGTGGAGCTTTGGAGGTTCTGTTTGGAAGTGATTTGGGATTTTGCAAAATGGATGATTTAAGTGCTAAGTTGGGTTGCAACACGGCCGTGTTGTGCGGCACAACCGTGTTGGCTTGCCTACTACACAACTTTGGGGGCCCACACGAACGTTCTACATAGTTGGCTACTCAGTCGTACTTCCTTTCACGGTCGCGGTGGCTTTATTCTTCAATTTCGATTTTTCTAGATGCCCTTGTTAGTTCTGAATGTATCACCCTGGCCATTTTATGTCACCACGGCCATGATGAGTATTGTAGTTGTTGATTTCAACTTGAATCTCATCAAGCATCAAATCTTTGGCCCAAAATGTTTTTTCATGGATCACTTTGTCAAAATCTCATCTAATTTTCCTCATTTCACCCTATTTTCACCTACACTTCTTAAAATTAAACAAAAACTATTAAAAATAAGTGTGTGTGTGTGTGTTTTCTTAGAAAAGTGTAAAAACAAAGAAAAAGTATCAAAAATGGAAGTTTGGGTGAAAAATTCCCAAACCTAGGTAGGTTGCCTCCCACAAGTGTTGAGTTTCTTGTGTTCAACTTAGCTTCTTGGTGATTCTTCAATAACTCATCCCTTTGGCATCTTCATGTGCCCATTCTTGCAAAACAAGCATCCCTCATTTGCACTAAATCTGTTTTCCTCATCCCTTTGATCACAATAATTAACATCAATTGATCCATCTTGATCTTCTTTTCTAAAATGATCATTCGGACTTGTGAAGTGGTCATGTCCAATGTCCTTATCTCGGACCCACTGAGATGGGGTTTTGTACATGTTGATCTTGATCTTCATGTCCATGAATGAGACTGTCATGGTAACACTCCATACATGAATCTCACCATCAGAAATAGATAAGAACGAACTTACATAGATGATGGGAATCTTCCTATCCTCTGACTCCATATCAAGAAAAATGAAATCCACTGGGAACACTACACCTTTCTCTTTGTCTAGCATCACGAAGACATCATCCACTCTACCCCTAGGCACTTTTATGGATCTATCCTCCAATTAGAGAGTGCAATGTGCTGGCTTCAACTTGCCTAAGCCCATCTCAACATAGACATTGTATGGCATTGAATTCACACTAGATCCCAAATCAAGTAAGGACATGTCTATGCGATGTCGATGTCCCCCTATATAGCTAGGTATGAGTGGGGCTCCTGGGTCTTTTCTCTTTACAGGAAGTGAATGTTGTATGATGGAGCTCACTTATTCAGTCAACTTCACTTTCTTTGGTATCCTATATGTTGACGTTCTCTTCAATGTGCATATGTTCTTGAGAAATTTGACATATGATGGGATTTGCTTGATAGCATCCAAGAGTGGAACTTTCACCTTCACTTGGCGAAACACCTCAAGAATATCATATTGGCTCATCTAGTTCTTCAATGAATGGAGGATCTTTGTCTTTATCCTTGATTGCATCAATGTGAGGTGGAACACTGGGGATGGTAGGGCTTACAACTGAAGTATGAAGTAGTGCACATGGTATCCCAAAATCAACAGTATGTATAACTAAATCATCTTCGGCAATTTCAATCATAGTATCACCACTTGGTTTCCTTTTCTTTTATTTATCAACCTTTCTTTGACTCACGGTCTGCTCAAGAGATTTTCCACTCCATAGAACTGTCACAACACTTCCTTGTTCATGGTGGAGAGGCGGAGCTAGTTGTGGTCGTGGAGGATGTGGAGGTGACACTTGGTTTTGAAATTGAGGTGAAGGGTGAAATTGAGTTTGGAAGGTAAATTGTTGGGAAAATGGTGGTGATGGAGGTGGAGGTGGAGTATAAGTCTTGGGATCACCTTTAAAATGGTAGATGGGTTACACTTGGATGGGAGGCAGACTATAGAAAATTTGAGATGAATTCATGGGTCCACTTGCTTCATTGTAACTCAAGATGGGTTTTGAAGCCAATTTTTCTTCTTGGAAAGCAAGTATGGAAGATATTTTCTCTATCCTTTTTTTCCAGCCTTACAACATCTTTTTGAACATCATCAAAAATCTTCAATCTAGAGAGAACCTCTTCCTCAAACCTTGAGTTGTAGCTTGGACTTTGTCATATTGAGTAGCTATAGGAGTGAGACGTCTTCACTTCTCCCTCAAAAGAACCAATGCAGTTCACCAGATGACAAGGACCATTTCCTCCTTGTCTTTTCATGAGTTTCATCATTTCTTCAATAGCCTTCATCACTTGTGCATTGGGATCATTAGAAACAAAGGGATCACCAAAGGCTTGGTCCCTATCACAAACCATGCTAGAAGATTGATTCCTTGAATTTTTTTCCAATTGCTCAAACAACGGCAATGACTCCTCTGGTGGCTTTGTCATGAAAACACCTCCATAAGAGTAATACACTATAGGTTGACGCCTCGGAGAGACCAGAGTAGAATGCTTGTATAAGCTGTCACAAAGATATCTCATGATGTGGGTACTCTCTAAACGTCTTTTGCAACCTATCCCAAGTATCATGGAACTTTTCATTGCTCATTTGGCTGAAATTCACTATTGACCACCACATTTGTGTCATCTTTGCAATAGAGTAGAACTACTTGAAGAATGCAATCTTCATCTCACCCCAATGCATGATGTCTCTCCTTGAATCATACAATATATTGGCCTTATCCTTGAGTGAAAAGGGGAACAATGTGAGCCGAATTGAGTTATCACTTGCTGGCAGCATTTTGAAGGTGGCACATATTTCTATGAAGGCATCCACATTCTTGTAGGGGTTCTCACTCTCTGAGCCATAGAAGGTGGGTAGGAGCCCAAGAAGATCTGGAGGAATAGAGAATTTCTCCCCTTAGATTTGGGTGACCCTAGCTGTAATAGGTGACTGATAATTGCTCGGCATGAAGTAGTCTTGCAAAGGCTTGTGAGGTGAATTTTGGCCTTCCATCTTGTCTTCCGCAATTTGTTTGTCACATGCATAAGGAACAAACAAGCAAAAGAGAGCAAGTCAGTAAACCAATATGCACAAAGAATACAAACAACAATGAATAAAGAATAGCAAGGGTGAGGGTAGTAGGAAAAGTCAAAGCAAAACTAACTAGCTAGGCCAAGCACATTTCTCCCCGACAACAACGCCAGAAAGCTTGGTGTGTCTCCTAGAGGTACACACACCAAACCAATTAGATTTGACTAGATGCACCCCAAGAGATCGGTACACACAGTGAATTTACTTTTGAATTTATAAGGACATAAACTTAACACACTCTCATAAAATAAAGCACTACACCCGCAAGCGCACGGGGTCGTTTTGTAGTATAGGAGGGAGGTAAGTAAAGGGTCGATCCACATGTAGAAAAGGGGGCACTAGAGCTAGGTTAGTTTGGTTAGGTTCCTACTACAGAGACTAGGGTTAAGGGTTTAAAGGTGATTTGATTGTTAACTAAGGATGAACAAGAATGAAATCTAAGTTAACCATAGACTATATTAAGACTAATTAAGTGGGGAAAAGACTAAGCTAGATATGGAAAGGCAGTTTACACTAAGGCAAGCAAGAGAAAAGCAAATAGCAAGTAAAGAGCTAAACTAGCAAGAATAAGGCAAAAACAAGGCAAGAAGCTAACTAAGTAAGAAAAGAAATAACTAAACTAACACTAGCTAGGCAAGACAAAAACTAGGTTTTAAAGCAATTAAGGAAGGTGTGGGTTGTTTAGGGGATGCACTTATCACTTAAGTTGGAGGGTGACATATGAACATTATGATTCCAATTATATTATCCAAACCAAACAACAAGCTAGAGTCTAATGAATTAACCTAAGCTACTAACTGGCCATGGATATACTAGGTTGTTTATAGGGGAACTAGTCCCTAACACTCCCCACTACCCTTGAGAGGCACAATTGGGTTAGGGATTAGGTTCAATTAAATTAGAGTCTAGTCAAGTCTAGGTTTCTAGATTAGACATTACTAGGGCAATTAGGGGCCGACGGTAGTAATGGGGAGGTGAAATTAGGGTTTTGGACCCCAATTCCCCCACATTCTAGCCTTGAGAAGGCTCCATGCTAATTGCACTAGAGTCACCTAATATATCTACTTAAATCTCTCACTTAGGCTTAGGGATATTGATTAGGATGTATGAAGATGGGAGGCAACCTAGGGATCCAAGAATTGGACCTAGAGACAAATCCCAAAATTCACACATATAAGCAATTTTCCTAAATTCCTAGGTGATTCCACACACAAACCAACAAGTAACTCATGGAGAATGAGGTAGAAATAGAAAATAATCCTTAGCAAATGGAATTACAAAGTTTACATGTCATTTTCCGCCTATATGGTATCAAAGTAACATTTTACACCCCAAACAGCCCACCCAACGGGGCCTAGCTACTCATGGAAATGGAAAATACAAAAATAAAGGAAAAAGAGGTAGAAGAAGTCATGGAGCTCAGTGAAGATGGAACAATACTCCTCTCCATCTACTACAAGACTTCCTCCTCTCTCCTCCAAGGTTCCAGGTTGTGGAATGAAGGGGTTATGGGTAATAACTAGGATAAACTAGTGTTTTGGTGGTGGAAATGGTGAAATGGAGTGGAATGGAGGTGGAAATGGAGTGGAATGGACAAGGGGCAAAAATGGGGAGCTATAAGGTGGTAGGAGGTAGCTAGGGGTGGCCATCCTTAGCCTCCCGCCACCACCCACATATATATAAGTGGGGAGGAAGCAATAGGTCTATTAGGGGTAAAGTGGGAAATGCAATGAAAAAGTAGCTAGGTTTCATGAGTAGTGCGGCCGTGGTGGATAAGAACAGTCATGGTGGGTAGAAGTGAGCACAGTCGTGGTGGGTTAGAATGATCATGTGAATTAAAATGGTAAGATCACAGGTTGTTGGTCATTTTTGTACTGAAACTGGCACGATCGTGGTGGTCACCCCGGCCATGGTGGGGTGACGGTAGAACGGTCGTGTCAGATAGCATGGTCATGGTGAGCAAGGTGTTGATGACCGTGGTGCATTTCCATGCCCGTTGTTCAGTTTTGTAGCACAACTGTGGTGGTTATCCCTTGCATGGCCATTCTTTGCTACACGACCTTGGTGTTGTCTACTGCTGCAATTGGGCTTGATTCTTTGGATTTCCTTGGACATCTTTTCTTCTATGGATCTTTGGCCACTAGGGGTAGATTGAGGGACCTTAAGACTTCACTTTGGGCTTCTCCAAGGGTAGAGAAACCCTAGGATCACTCCTTCTCTCTCTCTTCCATCAGCTGTGGTCCAAAAGCTTGAAAAACATGCAAATAATGTCCATAAGTGCATTTTACACAAATATGCATATTGAGGGAAATGACATGTAATCTAATAGGTATAGATGTGATTGAAATGCATCATGACACACGATGAAGCCCTAAAATAGGGCTGAGTCAGACATGTACCCAACTTTTGTCAACTATGACATGGATTGTTTAGTAGTCAAACATCAAACAAAGTTGACTTACAATGGAAGTTATCTAACCTATAACTCAACTATATAAACGTTGTTGTATCAATGTTAAATTTATTTTGGAAATCTCAAGAAGAGTTGATCTAGTCACTCAAATTTGATATGCATATTCACTTTCACATGTTCTAGGAAACCAAAACTCAAAATATCTTACTTTGACATTTTTTAGGGCGATTTGAATAGTTTTCGCCTGAAGAGTAAAAAAACCCTATTATTCATGTTTGAGATAAAACTAGGTTTATTTCATTTTTATTAGCGATTTTTCATTTCTATGTCCTTGAAATTTCTTGGTGAATCATTGTTGATTCTTACTTCCCATAGTTCTCCATAGATTGTATATAAGGAGTTGTCTAGAGCTTTGTTCTAAGAAGGATGGGCCATTCCCTTATATGACTTGGAACTAAAATGTAATCAAATACTTTTCTTAATATTTATTAATTATAGTCTAGTAGCGATTGGTGATTGACATATACAATCCTTTAATCCTTGTAGTTAGTAGATGAACTTCCTTTTTTATTATCCAAATTCTATTCTATGTCTACATGAATTCAATATATTTTTTTTGCTAGTAAAAACACTTTATGCAGTGCAACCTTCATCAAATAATGTTTTGTTGATGAGTTGAAAATTGGAATTCATGTATTTTAGTTCATATAAAGTTTTTAGACCTATCTGGGATATTTATAAAATACCATACAATAGGGTTTATAAAATGCCATACAATAGGGTTTTGGTGTAATGAACAAAAAATGATTTAAAATAGTAAATCATCGACCAATTATTTTTACATGTTTAATATTTGAATTAGTCTTGAATTATAATTAGATTATTCTAAATCATAAAATTTGGGTGTCTAATTGAATATTGTGTCAATAATATGTAAAAATAGCATAATGAAATTCTAGTTTTGTCTTATATATGAACTCACCTAGTAGTATAGAAAATTATTTGAAATAAGAGGTTAGTTTTGGATATTTCTAGAACACTATACAATAGGGTTTGATGTAATGAACAAAAATCAATTCGAAATACCCAAGAAAGTATAGAACAATTATTTTTCATGTTTAATATTTGAAGTAATCTGGAATGATTTCTAAATTATGCCAAATTGTAAAGTTAGAGTGTCCAAATGAATATTGTGTTATAATATGTTAAAATGTCACAATGAAACCCTAGTTTTGTCTTCTATATGAATTCAACTAGTAGTAAAAAAATAGATCTTGAAATGGGTCCTTGCAACATGTCTAGTAGACAATTGAAATAGAAGTAGTATCAAGTGACAATGTCAAGTTATGTACCCTAAACACCATACAACTCTTCCTTGGAGGTGTCTACAAGGAAGAGAAAAATAGGTGTTTTATTGATATGGACAAGGAGAGTTTTTATAAAAACCCACTTGTAAAACATTCACAACATAGAGTTGAAGCATTTGCATTCACTTCAAGGTGGATGTAACAATTATGATAAATTCATAAAAATATAATCTATTCAACCATCACATATTACAATTTCAATTTTTCACATCCTAATGCCATAATATGAAATTCACACTTAAAACAAATATGTTCTTATCATAACTTGATATAGATCTGAAAGGATAATTATATTATAAATTTTATCCCACCAAGTCCTTTTTTTAACATATATTCCACATTAAGTCGCTTTATCCTTTATTCTTGATTCATATCTACGGGCATCACACCCCCACCCATGCATAAAATAAATTGGTATGTAAAATTGAACATATTATATCATAAAGTAAACATGTAAACCAAAGTATACTTTGAAAATAAAAAATTTAAAAAGGGGCACAATTTCTTTTAAATAATTTCTTATATGTTAACATATATAGAATGCTCAGGTTTTACATAGAATTGTAGCTACTCTTATGTACTGAAGTTCCTCTTGGTTTACAACAAAGTTTGTCTTATCTTATTCACTACAACGCCTCTTAGTTTTTCTCTGATGAGCCTCTTGGTGAGAATTCATGTAAGTGGACTTTTATCATTATGTTTCTCTTGAAAACTCTTATTTTTTCTTGGATATTACCTACAACTTTGTCTTAATATGCATTAAGATGATAGAATAATATTGAAAATATACAAGACTTCAATTCATTATTAACCCACTGACTTTAAGAAATTGATACAATATATAATACATTCATAGAATTCTATGTACATTCATATATACACAAAATGAAACAATACTCATGTTCAAAGTGCATGGGCCACTTAATTTACTCTTGGAGAAGATCATTATTTTCTCTTCTTATGTTTATGAAAAAATAATCACATACTTGGGATGATTGAAACCCTAATTATCCTATTAGAACAATTACAATTCATTAATAATCAATGTCAACTTGATTTCTAAGGTTTTAGGGCTCTTTAGATAATGATGTAAATTTGGGGAGAAAACAGACTTTAAAACGAATTCCATATTCATCATGTTGTATTTATCTTTCCAATGATTATTTATGGCTATTGTACCGATCACAACTGAATTAAATAAAATTTTTGACATGGCCTAGTGATATTCAACCTCATGTCCAAGACTTAATCCAAAACACACAGAGTAGTAAAATAATAATAACACATAAAGACAAGTACTCCCTTGGAGGTATCATCATAGAAAGAGGAATCTTGGGTTAGAAATGTCAAATCTAAGCCCTGGTTGATCATCTTCAACCACATATATAGTGGGATGATCACCAAAAAAACCTAAGTATAGTCCTATTCTCTAGGATCAATCTCTAGCAAATATCTGTGGAATTGAGTTCCTAAAGTTTTTGTGGGCATGAAGATCCTACAAAGTACAGGCAGGGTGGCCTATTGACCAGGAACATGTCCCCACCATTACTAGCTCTGAAAAGAGAAACAAAAAACAAAAATGAAATGTCAACACAAACTAAAACTCATAGAAATATTGGGGTCTAATATGCAACCTCCAATGAAGAAATTGGCAAAAGAACTAAAGGAAAAATGGCACGAAGATCTAGATTGTTTAATAGGCCCCACAAGTAGGTATGGATATGGAAATCATTAAATTAGCTCAAAATAGGAAATTGAACATGTGGAAGGCATCGTTGGACATCTGGGAGTCAAGAATGAGAACTAGTCTCTGATTGGATGGCCTCTGTGGTTGTTTAGACCCACCTAACCTCATATAGTGGAGAATGAACTTGAGGGTGTCACATGGAGATGGCGATGACCGATGTCTTGGGAATACTTCTCAAGTGTCTCCCCCACAAAAGGTTTATATATTATTATTTATATAGGTAGAGGTCGAAGGGACTTGAGTTTCCTATGGGGACAAAAGGGAGTCCTTGCATCGGGGGTCTCTCTAGGGCGCATGATCCCATTGAATTTTGAAGACAATAGTTCAAGAAGGCGAGATGAAGCCATGCAAACGGTATACACATACAATGATTCTACACAAAATCAAAATAAACACTTGAAGAGGAGATGGTCTTGAATCCCATATAGAGTCCCAGTGGGATAGAGAAATAGGTAAGGGAGGAAAATCAAAACATCATGAATGCCTAAGTCTGAGAGTCTGACTTAGACTCTGAATCAATAGGGTCGTGTGACACCAATGCCCAATGAGAAGAGGAAAATCCACCGATTAATATCAAATTATTGATATTTTAGGTATAAGACTATATTATTATTTTTTCTAAAGTATTTAGGGACTTTATCATTTTTCAAAAAAGACCAAATATTGCATGCTACCTAAGTCGACTAAGACGAAATTAAAACTCCAATTAGTTTATAGTTTTGACAACCATAAACATCTTTGTTTTCCTTTTTAATTTAAAATTTTATTTGGTTATCCAAGATTATCTAAGTACAAATAGAGAATGATATTGATAGTAAAATCATTCATTTTCAAGTTAAACTCATATAATTTTTTATTAGACCATAATATGAATAGTGGTTTGGTCAATCCACTTTAAGCCATGATGTGTGAGCTGTTCACCAATTAGGGATAAGTTCAATGTAATTTAGTTATAAACTAATCAAAATACATTATAATAATTAGTTATTTAGTGAAGCATGATTTAAACATTATATTAGGATCTCATCATTAGTTAACAGTTTATTTGAAACATTCATGTATGCATTTTAAAATTAGGTTTCTAGTTAGGGTTTATCTACATTGAAGTTCAAATTTTAATTTTATTTGCAACAATCTTTAATAAGACCCAAAAATTATTTTACTCAAAAATTGGGATGTTACAATTTCACATGGAGCACAAATTTGTCATGAGAAACCAATAACTGCATGTTCCTATACAATATTTGTGTACCCAACACTTATCAGGTAGGTACCCGATCAATTAAATTAAGTGTAGTGATACAAATTTTCTTTTCATGCACAAAAAAATAAAATTGCAGGAGTTAGAAGTATTTAGCATTGTGGCAAATCATCTTAGTATCTAGATTATAGAGTAACAGTTGTATAAAGGTTGTTCAATCATCATTAGGCCAGAAGTGGAAACCTCGTTGAAGATCGAGGATCATTCAACTCATAGTCTAAAGGTCTCATGTTTCACCTTTAGACTTGCATGGTATGTAACTAAGTAATGTCTATCACCTCTATGTTACAATCCTTGTGACTTCAGGAGAAATGTTAAAAAAAGAATAGATAGCAAGTGATCAGATTCTAAGAGTATGTGTTTTTAGGTCTACGGTGATATATAACATGTTTACTAAAGAGAACCTAATACTTCTTTAAATATTTTACTTTAAATGTTTCTTAGTTTCCTCTACTCTCTTATTGTTAATAAGCCTACTCTATTAAATAAGTCATATTTTCAAATATGCTACTATTGTAATTCGTCTAACCTAGAGCTTTTTGAGATGCAATAAAATATTTCTTTCACTCAGAATGCATATCATTACTCTACGTACAAACAAGTTTTTTAGATTGGATCAAAGAGATATGATCACCTTCAACTATATAATACAAGAATTATTAAGATATGACATGATGGATGGTAAGTGGTATTATTATTATTCTTATTAATATTATTATTTTTATTATTACTACTACTACTACTATTATTATTATCATCATTTTATTATTATCATCATCATCATCATTATAATTACAATACTTACTAATAAAAGTGGTAATAGTATTAGTCATTGTAATAGTAGCAGTAGGATGGTGGTGTAGTAGTATTATTGGATAGGGATTTCTTGTCTTTCTCTTAGTGTTACTTAGGGTTTTGGCAGTTTATATGTACATTGTGTTCTATTTCAAAAGAAATTGTAGAATTGAATTTCTACATTCACCTAGGTTTGAATTTATGTTTCTATTGCATGTTCAAGATATGAATTGTGTACTTTAAGAAATTATCTTTTATCAACCTTTTTCATTTGTATATTCAGTCCTATGTACAACATCTGATTAGTCTCACGTCGTGGATTATGCAAACTTCATTGATAGCTTGTAACATATCCCTTTTTTGAAAATTGGCACCATAACCTATCACAACAAGTGTGTTGTAAGTATAATTATAATACTTAGTATCTAGTTAATAGTTGTGCTCATCTCTTGTACATAGAAAAAGAGGCATGTGAGCTTAAAAATGTAATATGAAACAAATGGCATTGACTAGTCAAATGGTTCACATGAGATTTGACTGTATTGGTACAATAACATGTATTCTACATAATGTGTTTCTAACAATCAGATACGAGATGAGGGATGAGAAACCCAGAGAATTAAGATGGAGGATGAAACGCCAATGTCATACAACATGAGAAGGGAGAATATCTAAAGTGTGTGTTAAGTAGGATTTCAATCAAAATGAAATTAGTTCTTTCTTTTATTTTACATTTTTCAAATGGAGTCCTTTTATTCAAAATACTTTTGTTGCATCAGAGTAACATAAAAATGACAATTTTTTAATCATAAAATTAAGAGACATAAGGGAAAATAAAATGAGTTACAATTAAACAAATCACTGCCAACCACCTCACATACAAGTTGGGTGTGGGTACCATGAGACCCAATTTGTACCTTAAGCATCTAAAGTGAAAAAATTAAGTAGAGAATTTATAAAAATTATCAAGTACTTGTTGATTGGAAGCAATGTGAGTTGTGATGGTATGCCCAAAGGAAACCTTATCCAAAATGAAATGATAGTCTAGCTCTATATGCTTAGTACAAGGATGAATTAATGGATTTATAGTGAGACATATAATAAGGGAATAATCATAGGACAAAAGAGGTGGTTTAAATGAAGAGATACCAAAAATTTGGAGTAAGAATGAAACTTAGGTTTATATTGCAGTAGTGGCCTGTGTGTGATACTCTTCTTCAAAACAAGATCATGCAATAATGATTTGTGTTTTATTACTCCATGAAATGAATATGATCTCAAGAAAATGAAAAATCGTAGTACATATTTCGATTGGAGGGCATCTAGCCTCATCAGAGTCATCAAAGGCTTGAAAATGTGAACTTGGTGAATGGGGAATATGTAGGCTTAGAGACCATGTCGTTTAAAAAATGAAGAAAACATTTGGCAAGAGGGAAATTAGACTTGGCGAGTGAAGCTAGAAAATGACCTGAAATATTCACTACATATGCTATTTCTACAATGGTGACATACTAAATACATCTAACAATGTGTGTCTGTAAATGTGGATAAAATAGAGAACATGTTTGAGGAGACATGTAAAAATTAACTACAAGTGGAGTTGAAGTTGTTTTGTAATCACACATAGCTTTGTCCATAAGGTTAAGAAGGTACTTCTCTTGACATAATGGGGTTCTGGTAGTATTAGAAGAAATTTCTCTAACTAGATAAAAGCTTAGAGAAACTAGTATTTTATAAATTAAAGGCATTGCTCAATCATGTTTTGTAAGTGAGAAACTCATATTCATTCCATTTACAATTGTTGTCATCCAAGTATAGAAGATGATGTTGAAAAACCACTAGAGGGGGTGAATAGGGTTTTATGATTATTTTAAATTAGAATTTAACTCAAAGCAAGCAACCACAAAATTATTGGACAAGGGGACAAGGATTTAGAGTGGTTCCAACCTTAGCAAATACTAAGGCAATCAATCCACTACCCGGTTGCTTACCCAACCGGGATTTTGAAAGTATTTAATTTTATTACCTCGAGAGGATGTTACATAAAATTACAACACTTTCACCAAACCCTTCGGACAGCCTTCACCTAGAAGTAGTATCACCAACCTCAAAGCAGCCTTCCTTGAAGTAACTTCAAGCTCCCCCTTGAAGTAGCCTTCCTCTTGAAGTAGCTTCCCATTGAGACAACCTTCTTGAAGTAGTCCAAAGTCCACCTTCTCCACCGAGAAGAACCTTCTCCAATCCGCAGCCTCCAACCCTAGGAGTAGCAAGGAGAATACAAACAATATAAAGGAACAAGAAGGAAAAATGGAAATTACAATACTGTTGTAGCACAAGGCTTTATTTCCTATATCAAGATTTTTGATCTCCTAACCAATGTATATGGAAGTGTTGGTGCAGTGGGTAGGAGATTCTAGCCTATAGGACACGAATTTAGAGGAATGGAAATGTATAGTCAATGTTGGAATTGCTCAGTTTGCTCACAAGAATGAATTCCCAATTGCATGTATATGCTCAAGTGTTGCACAAGTGTACTTTGGGTGTCCTATGGCTTGTCCTATTTATAGGAATGACCTATGGATGCTTAATGATGTTCTAGACACTTTCTAGGGGGTTCTAAGTGCTCAACTAGCCATTAGGTATCCATTAGTTACTTTAATAATGGCTAGTTAATTAACTCTGAAAAGTGCAGACATAACTTTTCTCGGTCCACAAATTGTCGATCGAGAGTCATTCTCGGTCGAGGATTTGTTGACCGAGGGACATCCTGGAGCAAGTGTTTAGACCGTTCATTTCCAACTCCCAACCACCTTGTTTTATGGGTCTAACAGCTCCTTGGTTCAATCTCAGTCGAGGAATTTGTCGACCGAGAGTGTCTCGGTCGAGGAGTTTGTCGACCGAGAATGACCATGTTTCAATGTTTTGAATTAAGTACTAAGTGTGTGTGTATGAGTGTGCAATTGTGACACTATTGTAGGGGATGACCTATCTAAGTGTTGTGATTGACTAGGGAAGATCTAAATGCTTGATTTACATGATATCTAAGTACTTGTACATTATATACTTGTACAAGTTTTTACATTTGATTACAATTATGAATTAAAATAATTTGAGCATATAGATCTTCCAAGTTATTTGTCATCCACCTAAGACCTGCAACACTCAAGTAGCATGTTAGATCTAAAATAATGAAATGTTTTTCATCATCAAAACAAAGGGATTATAATAATGTCCAATTTAACCAACAATCTCCCCCTTTTTGAAGATGGCAAACATTTCCTAAATATAAAGTAAGGAAATATAAATTATATGAGTTTCATACCTGGAGTTTACCTTGTACAGCCATTCTCTTGTTTTGCAAGTGTGTACTGGCTCGAGATTTTTTAAACTCATTTTACTTTATGTTTTCAGTTTATATTATTTCTCCCCCTTTGTCATTTCAAAAAGATATCCGGGAAAATCATTTTGTATGACTTTTATTTCTCCCCCTTAATTTTATGCTATGTTCCTCCTAATATAAATGTAAACCATTTATTGTCGAATTTAGCCACAATTTGTTTCTCAATCATTTGCAAAGGATGTTAAGCCTTGAAATGATATGAGTTCCTTTTAAGTTCATGGCATATGTGTATTGATTTCTCATCCATTTTACACGGGATGTTAAGCCATGAAAATGATATGAGATCTATTTAATCTTATAGTAGAATGTATCTCTAATCAAATACATGTGATGTTAAGCCCTTAATTTGTTTTAGAGAATTCCTTTAAGAAAAAGATATATGTCATATTCATGAATATTGTAGATTTCTTTGTTTTTATAACCAAAACTACTTTTAAGGATACTAAGGTCATAACAAGCTTCAAATGATGTTTACAAAGTTTTGTAAGCTTCTTAATCTTATAATCAAGATAGTTTGTGTGAGCTCCCCCTTAATCTTATAGTCAAGATAATTTAAGGATTTTAAGGGCACAATCAATATTAGATCATAATAAGTTGACTTTTTATGAGAGTTATGTACTGAAATTATGTTTTCAACATGATAAGCACATTTTGAATCAAGATACTAAGATTAAGTGCAGTTAAATGATGTACAAATAAGCATTTTGTCAAGCTTATTTTAGGTCGACCTTGACTACGACCATAGCACCCCTTGGTCAAACTTGATTTCAACCAAGAGGCAATTTCTGCAGATTTTCAAATTAAAATGCATTTGTGCCATGAAATTTTACTATTTATGCAAAATGGCATCTTCATATGAGCTGAATCACAATGATCAAGAATAATATCCATTCATGGTTTGTATACATGGATCAAAGATTATTTTAGACAAACCAATGAAACACAATGATCATGGTACAATGATTTTGATAGAACAGTAGAAGCATATCCACAATACAGTGATCAAGATACAAGCATACAATGACCATGATTATTTAAACTAAATTTCAATACACATGGTTCCTATATAGATAGACCAGGGAATACTTGGAATAAAACCATGTGGATAAACAGTAATTTCCTTGATTAAACTAGTCATAGTTCATATTTTCAGTTTTAAGCCAAACCATGGAGAGAATAAACCAAAATAATCTCATTCAGGTTCATAAGTTTTCAATTTTAAGACAAACCATGTAAATGTACATGCTTAATAAACTTTTTCAATCAATGAATAAGGTTTGTTCAAAATCAGTCTTCATATAACACTTTTGCAATATGTTTAAGAAATTCATATTCATAATGTTATACCTTAATTCATGATGCAAAAAGATCAATATGTCTTGTTTCAAAGATGGCCTCCAAGATTTATTCTTGATTTGCATATTAAATCAATCATTAATAACAAATTGATAGAAAACTAGATTAATTTAAAAATAGGTTTAGCAGAACTTGATTCAGTCAAACTGTTTGTCAACCGAATTTATCTCGGTTGATGTTTTTCTCGACCGAGAATGCTGCTGTTTGTACAAGTTTTATCAGATTTGTTGCAAACTTGAAAATAGTAACCTGCTCGGTCGACTATTTCTCGACCGACAATGTTCTCGGTCAAACAGTGTCTCGACCGAGATTGTTTCTGTACTATTTTTCAGTAATTCATTTTATAAGTAAAACATAGATCTCTTTCAATTCAATTATGTAATTAAAAATCAGTTTAGTTGAGATAAAACATATGAATATCAAATTAATATGTGGATCAAATATCAACTAATCATATTCAAATCTTTAGGTTTTGAGAACTCAAATTAAGAAAATTTCTAAAGATGTGTCTCTGCAGATTTATATAAAATGTGTATTTTCAAGTTAGAGATTTGAATAAATTTGTTATCTTATTATTTTAAGTTGAGATAGACATGGAGATATACAACTTAGAGTCTTTGTTCATATCTCAACGTAATTATATTCATTTAGTTTGTAGTTTTTGGAACCCATACTAACTCAACATCCTTTTTCTTGTAGGGACATGAGAAAGAATAATGTCCAAGATGCAAACAATAATGAAAACATATAGAATCAAACTCATATCTTTTTCTATGATTTTGTTCTATGTTGTTCTTGGGTAGATATGTATATTTGCCTTTAGGTATATAAGTACATTGATTTTCTAGCGCGTGTGTCTTTCTCCAACTAGGTTTTTGAGAAGATTTTCCTGTAGGATTATAACCTAGTCCTCTCCTTCCAATTTGATGATAAGAGTTATTTAAAATTTTATCAAGGGTATCATTGTTATTCAAACTACTAATTTCTTGTTGCAACTTAACAATCTCATCCATTCTCTTGTTGATATCTAACTTTGCTTGATCTAGATTAGATGATAAGGAGTCTCTTTATTTTATAATAATATCATAATCTGGATGTGTACACAAAACATGTTGTTTTTGAAGATCATTTACTTGAGTTTGCAAGTTTAACTTTTCTAGGGAAAGAAGATTGCAATTTGCTTCTACAGATTTTAGCTTAATATCATGATCTTCAATAACCTTTTTGAGATCTTCATTTTCAGATGTGAGAGCAAGAATTTTAGCATGTAACTCATCATTTTCTTTATTAGATTTCTTTAATTTATTCTTACACTCAATATACTTATTATGTGTCTCTTCAAGACTAGCAATTATCTCTTCTTTAGGTAAATCAAAAAGGCTTACCTCTTCTTCTTCTTCTTCTTTACTTATTGTAGCAATAAGGCATTCTTTATGTACATCTCCCTTCTTTGACCTCCATGGACAGCTAAGTGTAGTGTGCCTTGTTCCTAAGCACCAATTGCAACTTGTTGATGATTGGTCCATGCTTTTATTTTGCTTGTGATTGTATACACCACCACCTTTCATTCTCCAAGACTCGATTAGAGCTCCTTGAAGCCTTCTCTGATACCAATTGAAAAACCACTAGAGGGGGGTGAATAGGGTTTTATGATTATTTTAAATTAGAATTTAACTCAAAGCAAGCAAACACAAAAATATTGGACAAGGGACAAGGATTTTGAGTGGTTCCAAGCTTAGCAAATACTAAGGCAGTCAATCCACTACCTGGTTGCTTACCCAACTGAGATTTTGAAAGTATTTAATTTTATTACCTCATAAGGATGTTACATAAAATTACAACACTTTCACCAAACCCTTCGGACAGCCTTCACCTAGAAGAAGTCTCACCAACCTCGAAGCAGCCTTCCTTAAAGTAACTTCAAGCTCCCCCTTGAAGTAGCCTTCCTCTTGAAGTAGCTTCCCATTGAGACAACCTTCTTGAAGTAGTCCAAAGTCCACCTTCTCCACCGAGAAAAACCTTCTCCAATCCACAGCCTCCAACCCTAGGAGTAGCAAGGAGAATACAAACAACATAAAGGAACAAGAAGGAAAAATGGAAATTACAATACCGTTGTAGCACAAGGCTTGATTTCCTATATCAAGCATTTTGATCTCCTAACCAATGTATATGGAAGTGTTGGTGCAGTGGGTAGGAAATGCTAGACTATAGGACACGAATTTAGAGCAATGGAAATGTATAGTTAATGTTGGAATTTCTTAATTTGCTCACAAGAATGAATTGCCAATTGCAAGTATATGCTCAAGTGTTGCACAAGTGTACTTTGGGTGTCCTATGGCTTGTCCTATTTATAGGAATGGCCTATGGATGCTTAATGATGTTCTAGACACTTTCTAGGGGGTTCTAAGTGCTCAACTAGCCGTTAGGTATCCATTAGTTGCTTTAACAATGGCTAGTTAATTAACTCTGAAAAGTGCATACAAAACTCTTCTCGGTCGAAAAATTGTCAATCGAGAGTCCTTCTCGGTCGAGGATTTGTCGACCGAGGGACGTCCTAGAGCAAGTGTTTACAACGTTCATTTCCAACTCCGAACCACCTTGTCTGCTGGGTCTAACGGCTACTTGGGTCAATCTCGGTCGAGGAATTTTTCGACCGAGAGTGTCTCGGTCGAGGAGTTTGTCCATCAAGAATGACCCTATCTCAATGTTTTGAATTAAGTACTAAGTGTGTGTATAAGTGTGCAATTGTGACACTATTGTAGGGGATGACCTATCTAAGTGTTATGATTGACTAGGGAAGATCTAAATGCTTAATTTACATGATATCTAAGTACTTGTACATTATATACTTGTACAAGTTTTTACATTTGATTACAATCATGAATTAAAGTAATTTGAGCATATAGATCTTCCAAGTTGTTTGTCATCCACCTAAGACCTGCAACACTCAAGTAGCACGTTAGATCTACAAGAATGAAATGTTTGTCATCATCAAAACAAAGGGATTATAATAATGTCCAATTTAGCCAACAAATATCTTATCTTATTATTGTGATTAAGAACGAACAATGATGGGTAAACTATGACGAATGTAAAACAATAAGGAAATATAAAACCACTCTATTTCATTAGCTAAAAAAAAACCACTCTATTTGAGCTTTCATGATGTCTAGTAGAGATGTGTTCCATTTGAGTACAAAATTAGGGATAATTAAAGCAAAAATACAGGTTGTTGGTCCATATAAACATGTTCAGTTAGATTTATATTAAGAAAGGAAATGTAGATATCTATTTGAATAATTTCTAAAGAATTGAAATGTCTATAATAAGTACAACATTAATAATGGCAACCTTGTAGACACGAATATATGTATCAATTTAATTAATGACTTCCTATTGCTTAAAGCTTTGGTTAATAGTTAATCTTTGAGCCTCTCTAGAGATCCATCTATCCCTTTTCTCAGAGTACCCTTTTACACCCAATCATGTTCATACATAAGGGATGTTAAATTAGAGTCCATTGGTTATTAGACTAATGATCATGTAATTTCTCTGTCATTTGTTTAATATGAATAGGGTTGTTTATGCAATTTTGATTGTCTTGGATAGAGTCAAAACATTGCTAGACTAGTGCATATTTGGGATCTGTCTGCAATCCCTTTTATACTATGTTCAAGTATTCTGTGTTTTGTTAGTAGGGTGAGGAAGACAATAAAGTGATGGCAGTGGATTGGACATAGCCTCTTAGTCAAAAATTGCTTCAATTGAGATAGATTGAATTATTTGTTTTTATGTATGCCCAAAGAGACAATCATATGATGATTGGAGTGTGGAATTAGATACTTCATTTGATATAACAAAGAAAATTTTGTGCATTATTTTTTTCTCAGTCATGAGATGATGAAACATACATAGTAGATGTCTAAATAATGATGTTACTTGATGAAATATGTCTTTAGGGTGAGGACCTAAATGATGATATCATATGTCTGATAAGAGTACATACATTCTTGTTATGTCCCTAGTCAGATATTACTGTGGAAGCAAAAAAGACAACAATAATACATAAGACTAGGGTGTGTGTTGACTGATGACAGAGTGTCATTAGTCATGCTATATGATATCAAGCTGCTCACCCAGATACATGTCAGACAATAATGTATCAAATAGACCTACCATGAGAGTGATACATGGAGACTATGGAATGATAGTCATAATCATCTCTCATAGTAGTAGTGGTGATTGTGGTTCTTAGACCTGAAGTCACTACACTCATCACATGTCATTTGGTATACTTTGATATCATCAAACATAATCCTAAAATATGAGTTTCCATAAAGGTGATGATTGGGTAGCTTTGACACATGGGGACTGAGTGTGAGTGATGTAGATGGGATTTTTCCCTCCTACAGGAGTTTGATATCCAAGGACTCTTGATAAATGAGTCTGAGAAATGTATTGCCATACTGATGTCATTCAACATATGATATGTGAACTCATATGCATCTCAGACAGTCTACTCTAGTTCCAGGAACACAGATTGAACATTGAGATGATGACAATTCCATGCCTCGAGTTAAATCAGGATATCAGAGAAAAAGGAACTATGCAATCATGGTAACACTAATTATAGATAGTAGGTTGAAGTTGTTCTCCAACTTTTTGAATTACTTGGGTAGCAATTATGTGGGACTAGGCACTGCTCTTTGCATGTGATTTCTTAATTTGTTATGGGCATTCATTGCCAACATAATTTTGGACCTATAGGGTCACACAGATATGATACACTTGGATTAAAGGAGTATATTCATGAATGATGTTTAGATTTAATACTAATAGTGGTTAGGTATTCAATTAAATAATAGATCAACTGATTGGATTCCGAATCATCTAGTTCAAGTATTGGAATGACTGTTTGGAGTGTAAGGTTGATTAGAAAGTGAATTAGCTGAATTCTATCAGAACTGGGGCACTAGATGATGGTCTCGTGTGACCGAGACGACCATGAGTGAAATGACTGTCTCGTGTTATGGTCGTGAGACAACCGTCTCATGTAAGAGAGACAACTAGTTCTTTGTCGTAAGATGACCGACTTGTATGAGCGAGACGACCGACTCGTGTGAGCGAGACACCCAGTTAGTGGGGAAATTTGATTGCATCCATGATTTGTGCTGATATCATATTGTCCATTATTTAGATTCAAATTGTCAATTTGATTCAGAATAGGAAACTGCATGAAATGACCATCTCGCTAAGCGAGATGACCATCTCGCACATGAGATGATTGTTTTGTTTTGCGAGATGACTATCTTGTAGTTCACAATATCTAGAACATTCATGATTTTAGACCCTTCTACTCCCACATCGATCAGGAACCCTGACCTTGGCCTCTACTATAAATAGAGGGGTACCGGTGGCTTCCCAAGACACACAATTGAGAATTTGTTGCAATAAAAATTGTTATCCCCTATGGTTTTTGGTAACCAATACAGAGCTCAAGCAAGTCCTACCCATTAAAGGGAGGGATTGCGAGGGAGAGAACAACTGAGGATCAGTTGTGGGAGAGCATGTCAGCAACTAATATGCTAACAGTAGGGGAAAACTCCTTCATGTTGGCTTTGGTAGCACAACGTGGAGTTCCTGATAGTCCGTGTAGACTTATATAGAGACGAGGTGGCCTTTATCCATTGCTAGGAGGACATCGTCCGCCTGTAGTCTGTAGCAAGACTACAGGAGGTGCTAGAAATGTGGTTCTAGTCTGTTGTCTGAGATGAAGACCAGGAGTTGCACAAACACCATCCAAGAGCAACTAGACAACAGTTGCACATCTACAACAATGAGGAATATGTTGTTGGCCTTGCTCCTGGACCAGGAATATCCTCAAAACCATTATTTCCATTATATAGTTGTAAACACGTCTGCTAGTTTATGGGAAATATGGCAAAAAAAAATAATGTTCCATATATCTGTGCCCTATTTTCCAACAGTGAGAATCCAAATTACAGTTAGGAAATCTTATCTATGGTTCATTGTCCAAGGAAATTTCATAGGTGAAGTAATACATTTTTGTTTTGTGTGCAAGACTTTTGAATTGTCAGATAAATAAAAAACACTCAATATAATGACATATGATATATTAATGTGAAAATTGAGCGTATGTTTCAGTTGAAGGTTTATTGAGATGAGCTAAGTAGAGATTTCAACAACGAAACTATCAATATTTATATGTGTTCAGGAAATTAGAGAAAGTACCGTATTCCCCATGGGAAACTTGTGAAGTGACTAGCTATTTAAAAGGGAAGATAAGCTCATGGTGAAAGACATGTATAGATAAATAAGTACTACCCAAAAAGATATGCACAAATCAATAGCCTTTATAAGCATCATTATAACCCAAGAAGGCACATGGTAGACACATAAGTTCAATTTTATGCTTATTATATCATGGGAAACATAGAAAAAATTAGAATCTGGTTGTTTGTCATACAATTTTGAAATAGAATATCGATAGACAAGAAATCTAGGAAAAAGGTATTTTACAACAAGAAACAATAGAAAAGTCTTCAACCCAAAACCAACATGGTTTATTTGTATTAAAAATAATTGCAAGACCAATTACCAAAATATTTTTGTGATCCTTTTCAACTAATCCTACATGTGCATGTCTATGTCGACAAGTTAGTTAATGGACAATTCCTTTAGATAACTTTTTTTTTCATGGCATAGTTCATATATTCACCCCCACTATCTATCAAAAGAACTTGAAATTTATCAGTAAACATTTTTCAAATAGTCTTGAAGAAATAAATAGAGTACTCAAAAGTTGAAATTTCTTTTTTAAGTATAGAACCAACAATTTCAAGTAAATTCATTGATAAACATAACATATTGAGAGAAATTTTGTTTTGAGGTTACATGTGATTTTCCCCACAATTCACAATATATTTAAGTGAAAGGAACATCACACTTCATGTTTTTATTAGAGTAAGTTAGTCTATGAATATTACAAGGAGCTTCAACTATTAAAAAAGTCCAAATGAATATTTTTAGAAGAAATGAAACTATCACTTTCTTGAATTTTTTTGTAATTCATGATTGGAGCATCCAAGTCTCTTGTGCCAAATTATTGATTCACATATTTCCTCTCTATCACAACCAAGCAATTATGATTGATGGATTGGATGGAATATATCCCTTGCTTAAGAAGATCCATATCTAGGGGTTTGTTAGACTGTGTATTGGACTAGACACCTAAGTAACAATAATTTTTATTCCAGTTGAGAAATAAAAAGAAGATTCCATTTTGGGGAAAAAGAAACACCTTCTTAAATGGAATTAAAGTATTATGTATAGTATATGAATTCAATGTATGTGTTATAGTATGGAAAGATGTGTCTCCTATAATCATAAAACTACTCCCCGATAAGAACAAATAATTTTTTAACACATGTTTGTTTATAGAAATATAATATTTGGATCTAGACCACGTACCACTTATTCAAGATGAATTTGCCTTGATCATCAATGTGCCTAGCTACGAGATTGTTTGATTGACTTGTAACGACATCACTAGTTACACCTTTTGGGACTTCAATGACTATATAATTATCATCAATCTGTTCTAGCGTATGAGTTATTTGTGTCATCTCTTTCCATATAGATAATAGAGCGCATGACCTTCTATGTACATTTTTTTATCAAGATGATCTCACATCGGACTGAAACCTCATCCACGAGAGGTGAATGACTAGTAGGTCAAGAACCAAAAACATCAAGTCCTTGCGCGTACGTCAGATATGATGAATTTCCGTGTGCAAAATGTGAAGGACAAGAGTTACGTCAGTATTCTCCTCATATTGTATTTTATTTTTATTATAGATGTCTTCATGATTATTGTTAAAATTGGTTCTTTGGCCTACAACGACAATATTAGGGGAAGAATAAGACAATTGTTGATGTGTACGTATCATGATTGTTGAGAAGAAAAACAAAATCTTCACAGGTAGGAATGGGAGGTCGGTGCCTATTGAACTCTGAAGTTCTCATACTCGCTACCTAGTACATTGAGAAGGTAGTAAACTTTTTCATCATTGTAGAGAGGCTTCACTTTGGCATGAAGTTGATTATAGACCATCATGAATTCCCTAAGATAGTGGACAACTGATTTGCTACCTTTATGAATATGATAGAGTTTCATCATGACATCATAACCCCTTTACTATGTGGATTCACAGATGCTTTTAGACAGAGTAGAACACATTTGGTGGGGAAATAGATGCCAAAAACTAATCATACAATGCTTTCTATCAAAGAAGTTTTTGAAAATAGTTAGATTTGTAGGAGATTTTTGTGAAGGACTCTTTAGAGAAACCTGGTGCCCTCAAGGTGAAGGTTAATCCGGAGCGTTGGAAGCGGAAGGAGAGGTAGAAAATTGTGATTTTAATGAGCGTGATTGGCATGTTTTCTCCGTAAGATGACCAAGTGAAAAGAAAGGTTAGAGGAACCATACCCTATAAGTTTGTGTTTTGGCTCATACCACTTGATGCGGAAGGTATCAGGGAAGGAAGAGACAAAGAATAAAACAAATACCCTTGTTTTGAATTACTATTAAACTGCCTCATACAATATCTGCCATTTATGACAAAGTACATGAAATCCTAGACTTGAAGCAATTGCATATTTCTTAACAAAAAATAAAATCAAAATAAAACAAATGCCTCTCCAAAGTGTGTGTCACTAGATAATTGCACTTATGTTAAAATTACAAAATATAAAAAAACAAGTAGAATATTGTTTCATGTGTCTTGTATCAGATAGCTCATGTGCTTTGCACATGCTCTCCTAATAGAGTGTATTATTCAAATGTTGCGATGTACATGTTTGATCATACATTTATAAGTGGACATTGTTTCACAAAGACCTTTTCGTTTGAATGAAAACTTATATTGCATGATTAAATTAAATTGTAAACTTTATTGAACGAATTATATTAATATCAAAAAAAAATTATAAATCATTACACCAAAAAAATATAAATCAAGTCTTTGTCTGATGTCCAAGGATGGAATAGCTAAAAATGCACCTTTAAACAACAACGTAGGAATTTATATAGAAATAAATGACTTTAGTACATAAATAGTTTGTAGTATAGATCCAATAGTTATCAATACCACACACAATATGGTGGTGTTTTTATTCTTTTTGTATCAAGCAAGAAAAAAATAGGGGACAATTCTTTTTAACTATGTGGAATAGTATAGTCTTTCAAAATCATGTTTGTCACTTCGCTTTAATAGATTTTTATTATTAGTGTAGTACACATTGCAAAGATATAGGTCACTCTAGATATTTGTAGAAATCATATTATACCTTGAGAAAAAATTCCATTTAATTATGTCGCATGAAGCATTTCTTTCCATGATAACCTATCGAACTAGAACAAGTTATGTTGTCCTCTTCTCTAGAGAACCATAATAGTGATGTTTATAGACATACACATTCTTTTAGAAGGAATGAATAGAAATATTTTTCTATATGTTTAGTTTTAGCTTTCTTGATTCAATATTGATGTATTAAATAAAAGGACTTGAATAACAACTACTACGTGTATGTTATGTGTATGAATCCACTTATGGATATCTTTTGGCCACCTAAGAGAAAAAACAATAACATCATATTACTTGTGGGAGAGACTATTCAAACATATGAAAATGTCATGACATAATCTAATTTGTAATAAATACAAATTGATTGAATTGATTTGCATACCTAATTCATACTAAGTATAAAATATAAACTATTTGTTTCACATCCTAATTGTATAACTAAAATTATAATTAACTGCAAAAAAAATTAGCATAAAATATGTGACATTACTGTGATGTGCATTAACTAGTAAAAAACTAAATATAAGATCTTATGAAACTCCACTAACCAAATATGCCGCAAGTAATATCAATAAATGTATAGAGGGTAACAATTTGATTGCATAATCCTGGTTAGCATGTATTTATACTCGTAAACATGTCACATATAGAAGCAGATGGGTGCTTATGTCATTTCAAATTTATGGTTAATTACTTGTTACTTTCTAATCGTATTTAATGATATATTTGACAACGAAGAATTGTGAAAAGAACCTATATTGAGAGAAGTGAACTACCAAATTTAGATTCAATACATTTTCTATAATATCCAACACATTACAGACAAAGTCAAGTTCTCTTTTATAATTATTAATTAACTGGCGATAGATGTTGAGCTCATTCTCACAAGCAATTAACTACTGATTTATGGAATACGTCGTCCGTTTGTTAGTAATTTATTAGTAAGTCTCTCTGGTGTTCTGTGTTCCAGCCTAATTGGTCAGAACGAAGCAAATAAAAAAATTAAAAGTCATATAATTCTTTTAAAATTATTTACTGGCAAGTACGGACCCAATTTTTAAAATTTTAACGAACTAATATCGCATGGAATGGAGGTTTTTCCTAAACATAATGCAATCTATGTAGACATGACAAATTAAAATGATAGAACGTAGCTTCAATTATGTGTATCATGAATTCCAATCAAATTCCCAATAATTTACTAACTTCAAGCAAAAAGTGAAGTGTGAATACACTACAGAATTAGGAAAATTCAACAACAATATTCTAAAAATTAAACTAAGTGGATGAAAAATCATACAAAAATAAAAACATGCATCACAATGTCACTGACGTTTATAGTCTACACTTTGCTTATTTTATTATAATCCAGAAGGCAAACCAATTTCACACTTGTTTGAAATCTTTACTAAGACTTCACATTGCAGTCCAATTGTAGCAAAAAATGTTACGTGATGCTTTAGACCTTCATTCTTTTATAAGTTGAAGCACAATCCAACAAATCCTCGTTATTCATTTGTCCAGTGTTACTTGATACATGAAAAGAAACTATGTTGCAACTCGCCTGATCCTACAAGAAGGCTCGCATCTACATGCGTGATTTTGTTGTTTCTATTGATCCAACATAGAAAGATAAAAGCATGGTTATGCATGAGCTGCTTTTTATGAACACAAACTACTTCGATTCACCCCGATTGAAAGTCACTATAACTCTAAACCACCTTTGTTCTGGTTAGCAATTGGATAAAAAAAATAGCATGTTCTTCCTTTCCCCAATACAGAAAGAAGTATTCGCCATGAAGAGCTTTCCGAAACTATAAATAAATTACAAATATTTGTTCTAGTTTATGAGATAACGGTTGTGGAATTACCCTAATTCTTAGCAATTTTAACTAATCATATTGATGCCTTACTCGAACGTCCATGCTTATCTCTGCGAACCAATAATTGTTGCCTTTCTAATATGGCAATTGTTGGTATTCGATAACAACACATTGAACCACAGGTTCACACCAAGTGTTCCAAATACAATAAATCCCCAAGTATTCCATTAATCAAATGCAAACTGTCAACCTCATGATCTCATAAGCGCTGCCATTGCTGCCTCGTTAAATCCTTGGTGCATGCACATCAGACTATGTCGAACCCCACACCCAGTAATCAAATTCGTGGCTCGCGGTGTGGTTGCCAGATCCCAACCATGTCATAAACACTCGAGATCGTCCCAGGAGCCCTATCATGTCATTAGATAAGTGGCTCTCCAAACTGCTCGTTTGCTTGTGGGCGAATTGTAGATTTCGTACGTCAACCTCACCCCGTATTAATCGTCGGATCGACCAGTCCATCAGCAGGAAGGAGTACGGTCTAACGGGTATTTTACTAAGTTGATGATCATCGACAAGAAAGCTACGTTTGTCCAACACAGCTGCGACAGCCCACAAAAAGACAAAAACTGTAACACTTTTTCCTTTCTAATATCAAGAAAAGGCTAATTTAATAGTCACTTTCAGGGATAAGTGTCATGACTACGATCCTGAATTCGTAGGCAAATAGTTTTCTCGTTGTCTTGTGCATCTTTGAGTATTAACGCTTCAGACCTCCCAAAAGTTGAGCCACGTTCCATGCACCTCCCTTGAGCTGGTGGGATTTATTTTAGTTCCAACATCGTTCTCCTCCTATCCTAATTTGGTCGAGGGATTGCTAAGGCCGGATAAGTGTAGCCATTATTTTATTTTGATCATGTGCCGAAAGAGGACAGCGTCTGCCACCCGTCCATTAACTAAGTCAATAAGTTCTCACACTCACGTCGTTTTTATCTTACTACTGGTACTAATCATGAGCAAAATGGTGTCTTGAGAATCCTGACGTAGTCAAATTGCTTCAATTTGTCAATTTCGAACTTTTTCAGTATGCATTCACCTATTATACGCGAGATACAAGACAAAGAAGCAGTAGTTACAAACTACAAGACAGAAAATACGTCTTTAAACAGTGCAAAACAGAAAGTTTGATCATGTCACTTCTATAAAATCCAGCCCACAAATCTCCTGTAAATCATATATTGATAGCCTTTTTCTTGGATACATACCCTACGCCTAACCATCTCCCGATGCCTAAGCCTCATGCTCTTTTGATTCTTGTGTGAAACCACCAAGTCTTCTATGCTCTCCTTCCTCTCTCTCTCTCTCTCTGTCCCTTCCGCCCCGAACCCAATCATTCCCCGTATGTCAACCCATTGTGTGTTCTTTTATTCCTCACCATCTCTCCCTCCCACTAACCCCTGAACTCTTCCTGGCATCTTCTTGATGCGGCACACAACAACCACCCCCAGGGATTATCCTTCACTCCATCATGTTGTGAAAGAATACAGGGCTAGGAAATGTCCTTGTTTGTTTTTGAGTGACAAGAAGACAACGGCCACCATATTCCAGTCTACTCTCGTTGCAATGTGATACCTCAAGAAAAGAAAAGAAAAAATGATCCTTCCTTTTTCACTTTCATTGTAGCTTCATTCAACCCTATATTTCTCCCACTTTTATCAATAACATTGGCCATCCTGATATACGATACTTGATACTTAACATCCGTGCCTACCAGAATAATGTATGCCCCCCATGAAAAAATGCATTTCTCTCTCCTTTGCTGTACTCTTCCTCTCTCATCAAGTGTTCTTTTCACTCAATTTGATGTCAATTTTATTGTTTTGGTGTTGTGATATCTCAATGATGTCAATGACCAATTTCACAATGTATCAATTTGATTTGCACTTTGATCTATGTTCTAAGCTTTGACGATTCACCATCTTGGAATTGAAATTAAACCTCATAAATAAGATCTTCTCACTATCTAATGTAGGTCACAAGGTAGATGACTCAATTATAAATCCAATGGTGCAAACATTGCATCATTCATACCACCATAGACCAACTTATAGACTTTAAAATATTGGGTCAAATCATATGAAAATGTATTGATTTGATGTGTTTTTTACCTTGACTAGGACAAATGTGTTCGCACAACCGAAAAATGAGTGGACGCCCTCTCACTTCTCCCTATGTTTGTTTGTTTCAATCTTAATAGTCCAATTTGTGTTGAGAGATTGAACTCAACGATCCAACATCTTAGAGGTTATCCCCTTCCTTCAACCGTACAATGTAGATGAGATATGAACTGCCCGATGGGGGATCCTCCAATAACCCCTTTCTCTCCCCTTGTGCAAAATCAAGGCCCCCCAAACACTCCATTTCTTCTTTCTCATTTCTTTTCCCTTACTTTCAGCCCCTTTGGTTCCCAAGAGAGATGCAACACATTCATCATCATTGCTTCTACAACATATTTAGTGCAAAATTTTTGGGTTTTATCACCACATGAAACCTTCTCCTCAAGCAATGGCATCTTCAGCTCTACGACCTGTTTCCCCTCTTTAATAGCCATATCTATGATCTCTACAAGCCCTACACCCCTCGTTCCTCCATTCTACCTCCCTATCAAGGAGCTTCTTGGTGGATATTAGAGTTTTGACACCGAGACTATATGAGGGGAGAGGCACCCCCAATGGCAATCATCGGGAGCCCTTGCGGTACCACCATAGTGCCTTTCACCATGGATAACACACCCTTGGCCTCAATTGTGGCATGTGAAAACTACTAGAGGGGGGGGGTGAATAGAGTTTTATAGATAATTTAACAATTATTGAACTCAAACAACCACAATGAAAATATTAGACAAGGAGACACAAGGTTTAGAGTGGTTCCAACTATAGCAAATACTATAGCCGTCAATCCACTACCCGGTTGCTTACCCAACCAGGATTTGAAAAGAAATTTATTTTATTACCTCTTCAAGGAATTTACATAAAATACAATCTCTTTTCCTAAACCCTTCAAGCAACCTTCACCTAGAAGTAATCGCCAACCTTGAAGCAGCCTTCCCTTGAAGTAGATGCACCAACTCCCGTTGCACCAGCCTTCTGAAGTAGCTTCCCTTGCGATAGCCTTCTTGAAGTAGCTTGAAGTCCCCTTCTCCACCTGAGAAGTCAACCCTCTCCAATCCGCAGCCTCCAACCCTAGGAGTAGCAAGGAGAGTACAAAAGATAAACAGGAACAAGAAAGGAAACGGAAATTACAACTTATCCTTTAAGCCCGAGGCTTGATATGCCTAGATCAAGCGTAAGATCTCCTAGCCAAGTATGTGAACTTGTAATTGCTGTGGATAGGAGAATCTAGCCTATAGGACACGAGATTGAGCTAAGGAGAAAGTAGACAAATGATCACAATGCTCAAATTGCTTGCAAAAGATTGCTCAAGTATGCTCAAGTGTATTCTCAAGTGTAACAAGTGAATTCTAGTGTCCTATGGCTTGTCATATTTATAGGAATGGCCTAAGTATGCTTAAGGACGTTCTAGACAACTTCTAGGGGTTTCTAAGTGCTTAACTAGCCGTTAGGTACAAAGTTGTTGCTTTAATAACGGCTAATTAATTTATTCTGCAGTTGCTGTCAGAGACCATCTCGGTCGACAAATGGTCGACCGAGACACCTACTCGGTCGACCTTTTGTCGACCGACAGGCTCTCTGTAACAAGTGATTTGCAACGTCTTTCTTCAACTACCAACTAACTTGTTTGTTGTGTCTAACGGCTACTTTGGATCTTTCTCGGTCGAGAGATTGTCGACCGAGAGTGTCTCGGTCGAGGACTTTGTCGACCGAGAATGATCCTGTTTCAAGGTTTCAATTTAAGCATTAATTATATGTGTGAGTGTGCAAAGGTGATCCTAATTAAATGGGATGACATGTCTAACTATGGTGTTTGGCTAGGGAAAATCTAACGCTTGATTTACATGCAGTTCTAAGTACTTGTACATTATATATTTGTACAAGTTTTACAACATTGATTACATTGCATGAAAATATAACTAAGTAAGCTCTTGGATTTTCCCTTGCTACTTTGTCATCCTGCTTAGTCCTGCACACTCAAGTAGCTCGTTAGATTAATAAGAATGAAATGTTTGTCATCATCGAAACAAAGGGATTTATCATAATATCCAATTTATCCAACAATCTCCCCCTTTTTGAAGATGACAAACATTTCCTAAATATGAAATAAGGAAATATAAAGCATGTGAGTTTCATACCTGAAAATTGCCTTTTGTAGCCATATAAAGCATGTTGTGAAACTCATTTATATTTTTTATTTTTATATTCTTTTCTTTCTCCCCCTTTGTCATTTCAAAAAGATATCCAAGTTGAATGTTTTATTTTTCTTCTCCCCCTTAATATTATGCTCCCCCTTAAATAGATATCCTATTAGAAACATGGATTTTTGTCTAATTTATCCACAATTTGTTTCTCAATCATTTGCAAAGGATGTTAAGCCTTGAAATGATATGAGATACCCTTAAGCGTATGATGAATGTATATTTATTTCTCATTTATCAAAGGATGTTAAGCCCTAAATTAAATGAGAATCCTCTAATCTTAGAGTACATAAAAATGTCTCCATCCAAATGCAAGGGATGTTAAGCCCTGTTTTGGGTAGAGAGTTCCTTCAAGTACAAGATACCATTTTCAATAAATTCATAATTTTCTTGAAAATTTTCAGCTATACATGGTGGTTACAATGTTTTTGTAAGCTTCTTCAATCAAATGGTCAAAGTTTTTATGATCTCCCCCTTAGTCTTATGCTTTGCTCCCCCTTAGATAGATATCTCAAATGAAAGTTTGAGTACTATATAAAATGTTGTAGATGATCTCCATGTTTTAACAAAGATGTATGCAATTTATGTCAATCTGGAAAACAGAAACCCGGTCGGTCGACAACTGCTCGACCGACAGTGTTCTCGGTCGACTAGTTGCTCGACCGAGGATATTTCTGGAGAACTGTTTTGTCATTTGTCAATTTAGCCATAGTTTTAATAGTTGCCTGTTTTAATTATTACTCCCCTTATTTGTTATGCTCTGCAATAACGAACTTATAATCCATATTTTTGAAGATGTCTCATATGCTTAAAAAAATAACAATTTGAATCAAGCAAAGATGGCAAACTTCATTCAATAGCATAAAAAATATTATAATCATATAGAAATGACCAATTTATTACAATCATTGTCATTACAACTAACTTCAATACTTCACTAGAAAGATTTAAGAATTACATCGATGTCCGGATCTTTCCCAAGGAATGGCTCGGCTCCATAATATTTGACCAGAGTTTGCCAATCCAAAGCACCTGTCGTAGTTAACGCATATGCTTCCAGAAATGTGGGAACTCGGTCAAATCGGAAGTGAGCAGCTATATCTTGCAATTGTATGGAGGAAAATTGAGTATGTGCAAGATCCATTGAGGGTGGAGGTGGAGTTTGATAGTAGTTGTATGAAGGGTTAAATGGGTTGAGCATGCCAGGATTTAAGGAATGCGGATATTCATCGGTTTGGCTCGGAGAAAGATTTTGCATTCTTTGATTTATGTATGTCATGGCATGGTGGGTATAGTTGAGTTGGTTACTAAGATGATATTGGGAGCCGACAAGATAAGTGAGAGTATTTTGAATGGGATCAACAGAAAGATTAGTAGGAGGAGGGGGTGGTGGTATATCTTGATGTGATGATTCTCCTTCTACTCTTGCCCTTTTATGACCAAAGTCAATCCCCATCTTCTCTACGGTATTCTTACTTATCTTTGGTGGTCTACGCTCCCATGTATACCCCATATCTTCAATTTGTAACTTAAGACAATGTTGAGTGATCTGGCATACAAAATCGGCATACGGTGGATTGCCAGAAAACTCAAGCATGTTTTTAAGTATTATGCGAATGAAGTTTATAGGAATTTCTTTTATGATAGCATAAATTAGACACATGCGGAAAATAGGGACCTCAGATTTATTGGCTCTAGGATGTATATTTGTGGAAACAATGAGGTTTACTATCCTACATGCAAGTTTCAGGTTTATTGCATAATAGGTTCCCCTATCTTCATGACAAGTGGTATTGGTTTGAAATATGGCTCTTTTTATATCACTAAGGCTAGTGGAGTGGTCATCATGGGATAATAAGTTTAGTGGATTGCCGGTGGTAAGGTCAAGGAAATCTTGGTATTCATCTATATCAATTTCTAGCATATCAAGAATATCCCCTTCGGAAAATTTAAAACTACGCCCATTGACCATGGTGTAGAAGAATGTGGTTTCATTTTCGGTGTGGGATAAGAGATTGGCATAGAATTCGTTAACTACCTTAATGGAATAGGAAGGAAAAGAAGGATTGATGAAGTCTCAGCTTTTGCACTCCAAAGAGATTCTCTAGATCGACTATGTTGATGAAGTCCATAGCTTCGACCGGGCGTCGGGGAAGAGGAGCTTTAGAGGAAAGCCGTAGATATCGATCTCCAGCATCTCCATCGACGAAGGCGATGTCGTTGATGATCGTCAGTGGCAGAGTGGCTTCCCGAGCTTCTCTTCTTTTTCTTTCGGCGACTTTCTTCTTCCCACGGGCAGCTGAGGATGAGGCCATATGTGTTTCTTTGAGTGTGGAGAAGAAGCAAGGAAGATTGGAGGATAAGAATGCTGAAGGTTAGCACGAAAATGCACTAGAGATGGACTATGGAGGCAAGGAAATGCAAGTGTGAGTAAGTGACTCGTTTTTGCTCTTATTTATAGCATTCCAGCGACCTGGTCGGTCGACGATTCGTCGACCGAGCGTCCGCAACGGTCGAGTTGCAGACGCGCCACTTGGTTCCCCAACGGTCAAAAAAATGGTCATAACGGTCCGTCCGCAACGGTCGTATCCAACGGCTATTTCTCGGTCGAGCACCTGTCGACCGACGTTGTCTCGGTCGAGCATTTGTCGACCGACAGTTCGTCCGATATTGAGTCTGTTTAGTATTTGTCGGTCGAGAGAGATGGGCTGACCGAGAGGTTCTCGGTCGACGAATTCGTCGACCGACAGACTTACTGAGTATAACTTTTAAAGCTGATTTTTAAATGCAAATGGTAGATCATTTTTGTAGAGCATTTATATGGATATTCTAAGGGAGTAATATTGGGATAATTTAAGGCTTAAATGATAACAAATGATTTAATTTTCGAGAAAGATTTATATTAAGATTAGGTCCAAAGAGAGAATTTCCAAAATAAGCAATTTTTGTCGAAGCTTATTTTAGGTCGCCCTTGACTACGACCATAGCGCCCCTTAGTCAAGTTTTATTTTGACCAAGAGGCAAATTTTGCAGATATTTTTTTCAGATTTGAATATATTGAGTCTAATATCTGCATAAAAATCAAGTTGAAGCATACTACTTAATTGGAGACATAATTATTTCAAAAATACTGAGTTAGAGATTTTGTTGCAAGCAATAACATATAACTAATAAGTTATTTTGCTGGCTTGCAAACAATTTTCTATGCGCACCCAATGATGAAAGCATGGTATAAAGCATACAATGATAATTCCATTTTATAATTAGTATATGTATAGACCAGAAAATACTTTTACGAAAAGTCATATGAAAATAGGAATTTTCTTTTTATTTGACTTAGACTTTAAAGCATCTAGGGAACAAACTAATATTAATTTCATTTATATTTGTAATTATGTAGAGTTGAGATAGACATAGAAATATGCAACTAATGTCTTTGGTCATATCTCAACTTGATTTTGTTCATTTAGTTTGGAGGTTTTGGAACCCAAACTAATTCTACATCTTTTCTCTTATAAGGACATGAAAATGAATAGTGACCAAGGCGCAAACAGTAATGACAACATATTGAGTCAACTTCATATCTTTTTCTATGGTCGTGTCCTATGTTGTCATTGGGTGAGGATGTCCTTTTAGGTACATATATAGATTGGGTTTGTGACTTTCTCTGACTAGGTTGTTGATGAGATTTTCCTTTAGGCTTGTAACCTAGTCCCCTTCTCCCAATTTGTTGATAGGGATTGTCTAGAATTTGATCAAGAATGCCATGGTTATTCAAACTACGAATTTGTTGTTGTAGCTTGGCAATCTCATCCATTCTTTTCTTAATGTCTATTTTTGCTTGGTCTAGATTTGATGACAATAAATTTCTTTCTTTAACAATAGTGTCATAATCTATATGGGTGCACAATAATGGTTGTTTCTGAAGATCGTTTACTTGAGTCTGTAAGTTTGAATTTTCAACAGAAAGGAGCTTGCAATCGGCTTCCATATATTTTAACTTAAGATCAGAAAATTTATTTCCCTCTTTAAGATTCTCATTTTCAGATGCAAGAGCAAGAAGTTTAACATTTAGATCATTATTTTCCTTATTTGATTTCTTTAATTTCTTTTTGCACTCAACATATTTATTATGTGTTTCTTCAATAATAGCAACTAGTTCTTCTTTAGATAAATCAAAAAGACTTACCTCTTCTTCTTCTTCTTCTTCACTAGTTGTAGCAATAAAGCATTCTTTGTGCTTATCCTCTTCCTTTGATCTCCATGGGCATCCGGTTGTTTTGTGGTTTGTTCCTAAACACCAATTGCAGCATGTAGTGGTTTTGTCCAAGCACTTTTCACCATTTCCCTCCATTCTTCAAGACCTGGTTAGGGTTCCTTGAAGCCTGCTCTGATACCAATTGAAAACTACTAGAGGGGGGGTGAATAGAGTTTTATAGATAATTTAACAATTATTGAACTCAAACAACCACAATGAAAATATTAGACAAGGAGACACAAGGTTTAGAGTGGTTCCAACTATAGCAAATACTATAGCCGTCAATCCACTACCCGGTTGCTTACCCAACCAGGATTTGAAAAGAAATTTATTTTATTACCTCTTCAAGGAATTTACATAAAATACAATCTCTTTTCCTAAACCCTTCAAGCAACCTTCACCTAGAAGTAATCGCCAACCTTGAAGCAGTCTTCCCTTGAAGTAGATGCACCAACTCCTGTTGCACCAGCCTTCTGAAGTAGCTTCCCTTGTGATAGCCTTCTTGAAGTAGCTTGAAGTCCCCTTCTCCACCTGAGAAGTCAACCCTCTCCAATCCACAGCCTCCAACCCTAGGAGTAGCAAGGAGAGTACAAAAGATAAACAGGAACAAGAAAGGAAACGGAAATTACAACTTATCCTTTAAGCCCGAGGCTTGATATGCCTAGATCAAGCGTAAGATCTCCTAGCCAAGTATGTGAACTTGTAATTGCTGTGGATAGGAGAATCTAGCCTATAGGACACGAGATTGAGCTAAGGAGAAAGTAGACAAATGATCACAGTGCTCAAATTGCTTGCAAAAGATTGCTCAAGTATGCTCAAGTGTATTCTCAAGTGTAACAAGTGAATTCTAGTGTCCTATGGCTTGTCCTATTTATAGGAATGGCCTAAGTATGCTTAAGGACGTTCTAGACAACTTCTAGGGGTTTCTAAGTGCTTAACTAGCCGTTAGGTACAAAGTTGTTGCTTTAATAACGACTAATTAATTTATTCTGCAGTTGCTGTCAGAGACCATCTCGGTCGACAAATGGTCGACCGAGACACCTACTCGGTCGACCTTTTGTCGACCGACAGGCTCTCTGGAACAAGTGATTTGCAACGTCTTTCTTCAACTACCAACTAACTTGTTTGTTGTGTCTAACGGCTACTTTGGATCTTTCTCGGTCGAGAGATTGTCGACCGAGAGTGTCTCGGTCGAGGACTTTGTCGACCGAGAATGATCCTGTTTCAAGGTTTCAATTTAAGCATTAATTATATGTGTGAGTGTGCAAAGGTGATCCTAATTAAATGGGATGACATGTCTAACTATGGTGTTTGGCTAGGGAAAATCTAACGCTTGATTTACATGCAGTTCTAAGTACTTGTACATTATATATTTGTACAAGTTTTACAACATTGATTACATTGCATGAAAATATAACTAAGTAAGCTCTTGGATTTTCCCTTGCTACTTTGTCATCCTGCTTAGTCCTGCACACTCAAGTAGCTCGTTAGATTAATAAGAATGAAATGTTTGTCATCATCGAAACAAAGGGATTTATCATAATATCCAATTTATCCAACAGCATGGATCTCGTCGAGGGATGGTCTTGCGGAAACGCATAGATGAAACACGACCTACATATTCAGTTATCGTGGACCTATAGGCAAGATGATGAAAAAACATTGCTATTGGCGGGCCAGACCATGAAGGTGGCCCTAGAAGGAGCTATTGGCGGTCCAACAAAATGCATGAAGGCCCTTTGGGTGGGACAAACATTGTTGGGCTCCCCCTATGGTGGGGCGGGGTAGTGTGGTAATTTCCTGTGAGGTGGAATGGCCATTTCCTAACCCTTGATCATGGATCCAATCATCCATGGCCCTGATAGTGAGGTAATATCCCTAAATTCATAGAATATTCTACTAGCATCCATTTAATGTTCCAACATACCAAATGTATTGGAAAATGAGTTCCACATTTTAAAAGTACTTCCAAACACTAAATCCCATTGAAGATTCATTGATTTCCTCATTTAGTGAACTTTGATCATGTTTGAATATATCAAATTAGTTAATATGATTAATCTGGAACTAAAAATATCCTTTTGCACTCTTAATATATAAACAATAATTGTTATGCACTTTGGATCCAATTAGATGACTTATTTTCCCCTTGTAGTTTTTATGTCCTTACCCACATGTATGACATCTAATCGATGTTTAGTGATGAACTTTAAGAAAACTTTCTAACCTTTCCCCATATCAAATCAAACCTTTGATAGGTTTTACAATCAGAAACTTTAATTCTCCCTTCGTATGATATGATGGCCTTAATCAACTTTGTGCATGTGGTGAACACTTTTTGATGTATGATGTGACCCCCTCTATGATGGTACATGGTTATAGTTGATTTAACTGATGTGTTTGACCATGTTTATGTACCCAACACTCTTAGACCTTTGGAATCAGGAATGTTGATGACATTTATGACCTAAACGTCTAGGAAGTATTCCTCTTGTTTTGAGACGAGGTTGTGTGCCTAAGGTCACTCCTTTTTACCTCTTATGTGATATATATTACTTGAACTATGATCTTTGCATATTTATTGATACAAATATAGATCACGTGCTTTTATCTATCAAATCAAAGTTCACTCTAATATGTGTGGCCCCTTTTATAAGGATGTCTCATGTAGTTCATATGTTTATTCATAATGTTACTAATTCACTATGTTGATGGTTGCATGTATGTGGGAGTGTGGACATATATTGAATTATGGTGCCTAGACACTATGCGACATCTACCTATATTTGAATATGTTTCTTATGTCCTTATATTGCTGACCTTCATCATGTCTTATGCTTGGTTCATATGTCTTCATGATCCTTGACCTTGGTTTCTATATTATGAGTCTTTTGACCCTAAAAGGCAAATAAGTGACAAGGATTATTGAAATAATCATATAAAATGAAAGGAACATCATAATGACATGAAACTGGAACCAACATGTTCAATAAGAACACTAAATGATTAAAATATCATGAATTGCACTAACAACCAACTTTTAACTTAACTTTTCCAAATCTCTAAAATATAATTAGGTAGTGTTAATGATGGGAATCTAATGCATGCATGTAATGTTTCACTTAATCAAGTGTTTCTTGAGATCTTGATGGTCAAGGAAAGGTTTGTGAATCTCTAAATTAGGTACAAGATTTAATAATTATATGACTATGGATTTCTTTCTTACAAACTTGATATGTATGTATAATTGTTGATTTTCTCAAATATTGTCATGTAGTGTTGTAATAATGTACCTGATGTTTCATCTCATTATTTTATAACCTTCAAACAAAATATAGGACTCCATTATACAAACTTTGTGGACCATGTTGTATTTTTGGGGTAAGGAAACAAGTTTGGGCACCCTACTTGAGTTGCCAAGATAGTGTGGACCTTCAAATGATCACTAGGTGAAGTTTCAAACATAATTAGATGAATAAAAATAATAACGATGATAAAACGTGAGGATAATAGGCTCAAATATTAACTATGGCATACCTCATTAAGGGAAATCCCAAAAGTGGAATATGATTTAAAAATCATGTTCCTTGGGTCCCAATTACCTTGGGAGTCAAGTTTCACATTATTAACATAATAATAATTAATTTAATTTGGAATGTGAAGATCTAAGTTTTCCCCAAAATATCAAATAAAATAATAAATGACTCCAAAAGAGGAACATAATATTGTATTCATAATCTACATAATAAATACAACCTTTGGGTAAATTTTCATCCAATTTGGAGAAAGTTTGCATAAAAGGTGAGATCGGGAGAGAGAAAATGTGTAGAACCATCAAAATATTAAATAAATGTACAAACAACTACAACATGAAATTTGTGGCAAATTCGTATCCAACATATTAAATATGACTCGTGGGTGAAGTTTCATCAAATGTGGATAATCCTAATGTCATTAATGAATGAGGAAAGAGAAAATAGGATTTGATTTATTGAATACATTAACAGTTCTTAAAAGAAAAATCTAATTCCATAAATGGAATCTACATGCCTTAATTGGCCTTTGTTCAATATTTCATCCAATTTAGGATTTATTTGCACCCTCAAAAGAGGAGAGAGAAAATAGAAATGAATTTAATGTCTCACTATATTCTACTTCTATTGGGAATCTAATTCAGTGTGTTACACGACTCGTAGTTGTTGGATTTTTTATTAGACACCTCTCGGGTGGTTCTCAACCTTGCGACAAATCGGGAAACAGGTGCCAACTGGGAAGCCTGGTTTTTTGAGGAGTTCTCCCTCCTTAGTTCACCTTTCCTCATGATTCATTTTGCAATAAGTTCATGAGAGGATTTCACACCCGATGAACCCCTACTCGAGCCCTATAGTCAAGAATTAAGGAAATTAACCCCTAAAGCTTGCAAACCATGCATCCCAACACCTGTGTGGCGTAGACCATAGCCCCTACTCTACATATATCTATGACAACCTAAAACTCCGCTTGACATCGAGAAACCACTCTCTTTTTCCAATTCCTTCTTTGTCCATATATTGTACCTCTACCACATATTCTTCCTATTCAAGTGTGTGGATCATCTTATGAGAGCTATAAAATGCTAACAATGCAAATGATTGGCGCGGTGAGTTCAGGATCACTTGCTTGTTCTTGCAGGGTCTTCAATTTCATGAATCATGGTCCCTTTAGGTTTCTCCCAAACCACATCCATGAAGCAACTTTGTTTCTTACAACCATGGCAAAGAGAGGGAGCAATCTCCTCTCTGAGGTCTTGAATCTACCCCTTGTTCTTCTTTGATTTAGTTTTCTCACCCGAGGGTAATACAATCTTTTCTCACGTTGCTTCTCTTCTTCACACACACGGGTTCTTGCGCTTCGCTTGCGGTGGGCCCAAGCCCCTTGGCTACCCATGAATGGTCCACCTTTCCCCTCTCCCTCTCTCTCTTCTTTATCACAATTAATTAGTTGATTTCGAATTTTCTTTTTGGCCAATTTTGAAAAATAACAACTAATTATATAGTGATTAGAAAAATACAAATACATAGTCACTGGATTCAAAAAAATAAGGGCTTTCTAATGGTGTCAGTTTTGTCAACTAAATCCAATGTTAAAAATATGTGATTTTAAAAAATTAATCTAAATAAGTAATAATTTGTAAAATTCATAAATAAATCTATAAGTCAGAAAAAATAATAAAATAAATTTTGGGCAGTAAATAATATAAACTAAAATATGGTATGCTTTTGATAACCTAATTTACTAATAATAAAAAAGCAATTTTTAGGGTTTTGAATAATTAATGGAAACCTAATCCTAATTCCATGTATAGGCATCATAGGTTCTTTGGAGGCCTAGGGTTGGAATTAGACTTGGCTCTAAATAGAGTAGAATCTATAGAGAGGTATGTTTGCATCCCCTTTTATTCTCTGTTGAGCAATTAACTTATATTCTCTTTCTCTTGGTCCTATGGACATTAGCCTACACATAATCTCTTCACTTTGAATATTATGGTTCACATGAACTATCTTATTTGTTACTGATCTTGTGATCATGTGTGGACATTCTCTTGCTTCTTTATTATGCTTTGTCCATGTGTGATCATGTGTGGACATTCTCTTGCTTCTTTATTATGCTTTGTCCATGTGTGATCATGTGTGGACATTCTCTTGCTTCTTTATTATTCTTTGTCCATGTCAGAACTCTATATGATGACATGTGATGTCTTTTTCCCACTTATAAGGTGGATGTATATGTTGGTCACATATGTGGTGACTAGTTGGTATAGTTTGACTATAATTTTTACTTGCCTCTACATTTTACATGATATGTGATTCAGTAGTACTAGAGTAGTGTAATTACATTGGTTTTGTTCATTGTGTAATATGAAAACATTGTGATATGATTGGGATGAAGGATGTATGATTTCCCATACTCGGGTTTACAAGATATATTATTCCTGGCCCACATACATAAAATTGGGAGTTTGGTTAATGTACCATTCTCTATCAGGTGCAATATGTACGATTCTTGGCTGCCATGTCTTTATATTTTTCTAGGGCTACGTTTATCTCACATGCATGTATGTTGATTATTATGGGATGTGTGCCCTAATTTCTTCATATGTGCTAGTATGGCACAATTTTATTTGTTTGGTTATGGCAAATATCTCTTTTATTGTTGTTCTCTTCCTTTTATTCCTTGTTTGGGTAGTCCTTGTATTTTCTATGGAAATCCTTTTATATTTGTTGTCCCTTTATTTCATAATATTGCTCAATTTTCCTATGTAGTATTCACATATCAACTTTTGTTGATGTATCCTTTTCTTCTCCTTTTTGTGGGGAATGCTTCCATCCCCAGGTTTAGATCAAGGAGAGGATAAGCAGGGTGGACTTGGACAACAACCTTTGTAGCTGAGCTTTTTGGAGACTTGAAAGAGGTGGTTAAATGATCCTCACCTAGATCCTTATAGATTCTTTTGTAACTCACCCATATATGGTGTAGTGATGTATAATGATATCAATCATTGTAAATTGTTAGATAAATATCTCTTCTGCTGCTACTCATTGTGTTACGATACATACATATTAAATGAATTGGTCTTCATCCCTTTCACGAAAAATTCTATGTGGTGTTTGATTCAAGTGATGTTGCCTTTTTATTTCTAGTTGTGAGTGGTTCCCCTATGGCATCCCACTCCTTACTACATGGTATTAGAGCCACTAGTTGTCAGTCATCTAACTATTTCAATATTGCCTCCCTTAGGATGTTTACCTTTTTCCATAGGTTACTTATACCTAGTATCCTTGCCTTGTGTAGGAAAAATCCCTCATGGCGGGAGATAAATCAACTCTTGACAACATGTATAACTATGAGACACCCCAAAACCCTAGGTTTGGGATTCCAAGAATGGATCCTCCCTTTACCACACCAGTGACTCAAGGTGGAACATCAGTAGATCAGCAGACCCCTACCTCTACTAGTACGAGCGTAGTCATCTCTCCAGAGCAAGAGTTGGCCATGTTTTGACAATTTTTTACAACTACCATGGCATGGAAGATGAAAGACCCATCTTTACCTAAAAATCCTTAAGAGTTCTCAATCATGGAGTTCATGAAGATGCAACCACCATCCTTTAAGGGTGAAGGTGAAATAGAGATGGTCGAGAAAGTTGATGATTGGGTATTAGCCATAGAGATGACTTTTGATGGTATGGCCTATCCTTCACACCAGAAGGTTATGTTTTCTTCATATTGGATGGACCTACTCGAGTTTGGTGGAACGAAATAGCAAGGACTCATGATATCTCTATCATGACCTGGGAGTAATTTTTGGTGCTTTTCTCTGGGAAGTTTATCTACACTACTGCATTAAAGAAAAAGAAAGTTGAGTTATATACTTTGAAGAAAGGATCAATTATTGTTTCTACTTATGCGCAAAAATGCATGTTGCTTGAGAGATATGCTTCTGGACTTAGTGAAGAATGTAGAGATGACCTATATCTGCAAGGACTCAATTACAACGTGGGTCGTGCTATCATCCCACAACTTCCTTTTACATTTTAGTAGATGGTTGATAAAGCTCTAGCTGTGGAATCTTATCCAAGGTTTCAACCTAGGGAGTTTGACATGAAGAAGAAGCCCTCAAAAGATGAACAGAAAAGAGACAAGTGTGCTAAGTGCAATGGTTACCCCCCTCCTGGAAAGTGTTCTAGAGAAAAGAAATATCATCCTGACTTTCGGATGGTATGCCATCATTACAATGAACCTGGACATGCCCGACCTTAGTACCCCAAGGTTCATTTTGGACCAGGATAAGTTCATCAACAAGCACCTCCTCAGAACCAGGGCAACCATAATGGGAATAATGGTAACAAGCTTGTGGAAAGGAAAGCTAGAAGATTCTATACTTTAGAAGGGGAAGAGGTTCATGAGGATGGACAAGAGCAATTTAATCCATAGTTCTATAGTTAGGTTTTACAAGTTAGTTTTCCTTTTTGCATGATGTTTTTATGTATGGATATGAGGAAGTATAGTGGAGCCCTTTGTACGTAAAGAATTTTTTTGACTTAATAAGAGGAATCCTTTAAGGTGTGGTTAATAAGTTGTTTTCTTTTATGTGGATGTTTTGATTTTGAGGATAAAATCCCTTTAAGATGTGGTGTGTTGTAACATACTAGATCTTAGACCCTACCCTAGAAGTTTGATCTCTTGGACTTGGCCAAAAAAGGTTTAGTATAACCCTAATGAGATAATACATGCACAAATCACCATAATGTAACCCAATGTTCTCACATTAGATTTAGACCAATAATGGAACATAAACAGTGACACATGGGGAATATATGATAATTCAAGATTAATAATCACACATAAATCTTTAGGTTTCGAACATATTAGATGGATAAAAATAATAATGACGATAAAATGTGAGTATAATAGGTTCAAATATTAACTATGTCATAACTCATTAAGGAAGACCCCAAAAGAGGAATATAAGTTAAAAATTGTGTTCCTTGCATCCCAATTACCTTGGGAGTCAAGTTTCACATTATTCACATAATAATAATTAATTTAATTTATTTTAGAAAGAGAACATTTAATTTTTCCCCAAAATATCAAATAAAATAATAAATGATTCCAAAAAAGGAAAATGATCTTAGATTCATAATCTACATAATAAATATAGCCATTGGGTAAATTTTCATCCAATTTGGAGAAAGTTTGCTTAAAAGGTGAGATCAAGAGAGAGAAAGTGCGTAGAACCTTCAAAATATTAAATAAATGTACAAACAACTCCAACATGTAAAATGTGTGACAAATTCGTATCCAACACATTAAATATGAATTTTTGGTGAAGTTCATCATATTTTGATAATCCTAATGTCATTAATGAAGGAGGAAAGAGAAAATAGGTTTTGATTTATTTAACACACTAAATGTCCTCAAATGACTTATCTAATTACATAGTCAGAATCTACATGCCTTGATTGGCCTCTGTGCAAAATGTCATCTAATTTCAGATTTAATTGCACCCTCAAAAGAGGAGAGAGAAAATAGAAATGAATTTAATGTCTCACTATATTCTATTTCGATTGGGAATCTAATTCAATGTGTCACGTGGTTCGCAGCCATTGGATTTTTGATCGGATGCCTCTCGGGTTATCCTCAACATTGTGACAAATCAAGAAATAGGTGCCAATTGGGAAGCCTGGTTTTTCGGGGAGTTCTCCCTCCTCAGTTCACCTTTCCTCTTGATTCTTTTTGCAATAAGTTTGTGAGAGTATTTCACACCCGCTGACCCCCTACTCGAGCCCTATGGTTGAGAATTGAGGAAACACCTAAAGCCTGTAGACCACACATCACCATACCTATGTGGCGAAGACCATAACCCTTACTCTATATATATATCTAAGACAACCTAAAGATCTGCTTGGCATCGAGAAACCACTCTCTTTTTCCAATCCATTCTTTGTCCATCTTTTGTGCCTCTACTGTGTCTTCTTCAAGTTCTAGTTTGCGGCTCATCTTGTTGGAGCTGTGGAGCACTGACAATGCAATTGATTGATGCAGTGAGTTGGGAATCACTTTCTTGTTCTTGCAGGGTCTTTTGTTTCACAAATCATGGTCCCTTTACATTTCCCCCAAACCACAGCCATGAAGCAACTTCATTGCTTACAACCATGGCGTAGAGAGGTAGAAATCTCCTCTCTGAGTTCTCGAGTCTACCCCTTGTTCTTCTTTGATTTTTTTTCTCGCCCGATGGTAATACAGTCTTTTCACGCGCTGCTTCTCTTCTTCACACACGGGGTTCTTGTGCCTCGCTA